>JASUUG010000223.1:0-600000 GCA_030449905.1 Luvunga scandens
AGGGAATAGTTGACAATTGTGGAATATCTCAATCTTGGTGTAGTTTTTACTAATTGTTGTTGTAGAAACTAACTATGGATAAATGTTTTAGTCGAAGATGGTGAATATGGAGTGTAGTGACTCAGAACACATATTCTAAAAATAAAAAAATCGAACATTTTCTTCGTTTGTGAGTCATTTTAAGTGCGATTTTTTAACTTATTTTACTAGTTAGTTTTTATGTCATTTTCACCGTGCGTGCATAATTTTTCATGATTAAGAATAGGTTTGGGGTAGAATTTAAAAAAAAAAATATTTTGTGATCTTTTCCTAATTAGATGACATGATAAAACTTTTTAAATATTTTTAAGTATTTGTATTATCTTTAGTTTTGAGTTATGTTCTGTGTGTTTTATTCTTACTACGTGTTGATGTTGAAAAAATATAAGTTTAAAAGAATGCACATGTCATAATTTCCAAGTGAGTTTTTGAGTTTGTCATTTTCTTGAAGGTAATCATTTTGCCCGTTCTTCGTTTATTTTTAGTATTTTTATTTTATCATTATCTACCGATTCCTTGGAGTTAACATTACATAAAAAATAATATATGTGTTCTGTGTCGAAGGTCTATCTAACTAGTATATGGAAGATTATTTAGAGAACACAAAGATGATAGAAAAGCGTCCCAGTCTGTTTAGTCTTTTCCCCAAAAGTGCCCCCATTAATATGTATCCATAGTTAACTATGCTTTAGCCTTAGAAAAAAACTTTCTTTTGGTAGCACTATTATAATATCTTGTCTTACTCCAATGTGGAGTATCCATATATTTTATATTTTATATTTAATTATATTTAAAAAAATAGAGATAATTTT
The DNA here is from genome assembly GCA_030449905.1 of Luvunga scandens. Lineage (NCBI taxonomy): Eukaryota > Viridiplantae > Streptophyta > Magnoliopsida > Sapindales > Rutaceae > Luvunga > Luvunga scandens. The sequence goes on from JASUUG010000223.1 coordinate 852, forward strand.
TGCATTCATGAAAAAGGAGGTGCTATAAAAAAATAAAGAAAATATATGTATATAGATAAAATAAAATAAAATAAAAAAGAAAAAAAGAAAGAAAAAAGAACTCAGAAAATTAGTGAAAAATGCTTATCTCAAAAAATTCTTTATTTTCAAATATATATTTTGTTTTCCCTATTATCATTTCTTTGGCCAGTTCTTGGCTCACGTTACGTCACAATAAAGTCATGCATTTTAGGGAGCTAGTTATATGGGTTGAAAAGATGATTTTGAAAGTAGAAATAAAGCTAGTTATATGGGTTAAAAAGATGTGGTAGTCGTATTAAAAAAAGAAAATGATGAATACGTTGGTTTGATTAGCGTTTTTGAATTAAAAAATGCGTCTTTCTGGCGGGGTATTTAATCGGCTTGGGTGAGGTGTGTGATATTCTTGCTGTTATTTTCACTTAATTTATCATTCTTGGAGTGATTATTTTTGGTTTAATTTAACAGTGAGAGTATCAATACTACCAGTGTAAGATTTTGGGGTTTGATATGTAAATTCTTGAAAGTGACTTTCGATTACTAAAGTTGTGACAAAGTTTTCTAGATTGATTCATGTGGAGTTGATGTGGAGATGATATTTCTTTAGACTAAAGATAATCTTTACTTTTATTTTATTGTTATAATTAGTACGATTGAATAAATACGACTTTTTTAAAAAAATTCATTTTGGTTTGAGTTTTGTTTTCACTTAATTTTAGGAACTAGCAAAAAGTTGATTTGGGTGTGTTGAGTCTTTAGAAAATGTGTATTTATAATGGAGAAAATCATCATTCTACACAAAGTCTCACTAACATCCTTATTTTTATGCCTTTAAGTCCTCAGGATTTAATTATGTATGTTTTATTTTAATTAAGTATTTTATATATTTTAGAGGACATCATGGTTATTTCGATGAGCGAGAGATCGAGATAGAAAAACATACATCAATTTTGAACTAGGGGACGATCCCGAAAACGCTTGGAAGTAAAACGATAAATGATATTGTTCACGTACATCTTGTTCACATTACGGTCTTGTTCATGACCTTTGTTCACCTATATTAAATGATGACATGGCAACATTTGATTGGATGAATGATGTGACATTGCGTTATGTGCATTCGTTTGATGATGTGGTATTAATTGATGAGGTGTCACGATCCTATTGGACTAAAATATTAATTTGAGCGTTGACCGACGACGTGGCGGTATATTAGTGGAATTTGAAAAAACTTGTGTACTGCGATGCATACATATACAGAATGACAAACGATGATTTGTTCCAATCCAATAAGAACTTGCCCGTGGTAACGATCTGACCAAATTTTTTAATTCGATGGCAATGATTTACTCATTATATCTATAAAAAGGAGGCTCTAATTTGACACCCCTAAATCTATTTTTCAGCTCCATTTTCTGTAATTTCATCTCCATCTTGTATTTTCTATGTATTTTAATAAAATACCCATTTTACCCTAGTTGATTATGAGTAGCTAATTTCATTTCAAGCTTGGTTGAAGGTGAAGTCTCAACATGCTCTATGGGCTTAATTTGGTAAATTTACTTTTTCTTTCTAATTTATGTGGATGTTTTGACTTTTCGTTGTGAGATAGTAATAATCATGTTTAGATATCTATTTGGTATAACCATCTCCCAGGCAAGGTTATTACTTATTTGGTACAGGAAGCACTTAACACAATATCTATTAGAGTGAAGTTCATGAGAGTGGAAAATCCCTCTTCATGATTTAATTGAAGTACTAATAATGAATGTTAAACCGATAGTGCATGAAAGACAGTCTCAGAGATCCAAGCACTTCATTTTAATAGTTTATTCCCATTTTAATTTAAATTGATAGATAGCCATTTTTATTACGTCATTTTTATTATAAATTCAACCACCACCTTTCGAGGAAAATTAATTATACATACAATTAAAATTCACCTCTCGTGGGATCGACACTCGTCACCGTTGATCTATTCTGTAATAGATTCGTGCGCTTGCGAGTTCAACCAAATTTACACAATAGATATTTTGGTTGTCAACCCTCCTCACAGTCTAACTCGAACTCCTGTTGATCGGCTTGGTGTTAGAGATATAGGCTTAGAGGACTTTGCTATAGGCAAGGGTTTTGGTAATAGGGGCGATGAAATGGGCGAGAATGGCCACTTAGAGTAGTTTTCATTGCAGCTAAAAGGCTTATTCTATAAATCACAACTGCACTTGGGGAAGTTTGCTTTATTTATCACTCTTAGGGAGTTTGCATCATGTGTCGTATGGGGCATTTGCAGCATACACTGTGTCTAGGGCATTACTGCAGCGCTTGGGGATTTTACATTATGTCTCGTGTTTGGGGAGCTTGCATCATGTGCAACGTTTAGAGCATTTGTGGTATGCGCCGAACCTGGGTGTTATTACAATTGCACTTAGGGAGCTTATAGTATGTATTGCACCTGGGTGATAACTCTATAAAATGAGAGTTATCATAGCATTTTTAGACCTAAACTAGTACTACATAAAGAGTAAATGATGAATTCTTATATAATTTTTAATTATATTTTTGCATAAGCATTTTTTTAAGTTTAGTTATAACAAGTTAATGTACTTTAGATCTTATTATGCTATGATTGAGTGCTCTATTTTAGGTGACTCAAAAACTCATGCCTTGTGGATGGATGCTGTAGAAAAATGATTGTTATACCGCAGTGATAGGCTTGTAGAATGTAACAAAAGACTATTTTCCTATGAACAAAAAAACAAGTCTAGACTAAAATGAATGTTATAGCAACTACTGCAGCAATCTAAGATCAAATATAGACAAAACTGTATAGACTGTTCATGTACTAACAAAAAAAATTTGCTACAGTCGTTACTGCACTACCACTATCAGGTATAGACAAAATAGTGACAGGCGGCACAAAAAGAAATGTGGTCATAGAATGCTAAAAAGAAATATGTGTCCTTATGCTTTTTGTTGCCTTAATAACAATCTAAAAAAGAGCATATTTTGAGGAAACACATCATCCTTGGTCGTTACACACAAAGGAAAAGAGAGAATTTCAGAGCTATAATAGAGGCAATTTCATAAGGAAGAAGAAAGAGATACTTGAAGACAAAAAGTGTGGCACTTTAGTCATTTTTATCTCAATATTTAGTTTGTATTTACTTATTTTGTTCTCTCTTTAGCTATGTATTCAATGGCAAATATTTGCATGGTTACTATTTTAAGCTCATTGTAAGCTCAATGTTAATATAATTGGGTTTGATCAAGCTTAATGATTATTTGATTAACATATGTATGTTGCTCAGAATCTGTTGTAGCATTTTATTTTAATTTTACTTATTGCAAATCTTTATTTTGGTTGATTACCCATTTAGTGGATACCAGTTAAGAAGGAGTCTAAAAAAGATCTGGCTTAATGGAATAAATTAAGACTATATATGATTTTAGATCAAGTTTCTCAAGTTGAGTTAATCTCAATTTGAATAAGGCTATGCTTGATCTAAGACTAGTGAAGAATTAGATATAGGGATTCACTTTATAGGGCATATAGAGTCTAAAACATATAATGGTATATCTAATGTTAGTTTAACAATTAGTCACTGTTAAATTGCATATAGATATAAGATATCCAAAATGCGACAGCTGAAGATGCATTAGAGATTCTGTCTAGTGTTGTAGAAGATGTTGTAACAATTGTGTGTTTATTGAAAGATAGTCAATAACCATTAAACGAGTTTAGAATCCAACTACCCCTTTGCCATTAAGCATAACTTTGTGTTTGACTTTCAATCATTTTTACTATATTTTATTTATTGCACTTTTAATTTCAATAGATTATTAATCTTACCATTAATTTTGATTTAATTAGTTTACTAAGATTGCACTATTAAGATTGTCAGCAAGTCTTATAGTATCAATCCCTCGTGGAAAACGATCTTGATGCTTATCATTATATTACTTGTTGTGTACACTTATACACTGACACCCTAATTAAGACAATAACAACACTGGGGCATTTAATTTATGTGCTGCGCTGAAGGTAGTTGTGTTTGAAGGAAATTTTTCTTGAAATAGGTTACATTTGGGGACAATGAACCGATATGACTTTACCTGAAAGTTGTAGTGCTTAGAGGCGGTTTTGCCCAGGAGTGGTCACACTTGGAGATGGTGGTGCCTAAAGGGTGCTTTACTCCGAAGCAGTCAAGCCCTGAGGTAGTGAACTGAGGCGACTTCACCTAAAGGCGATGGTGCCCAAAGGCTACTTCTCCCGGAAGTGGTTGCATCCAGAGGTGGTGAACCTAAGTGACTTCTTTTTGCGGTAGTGGTGCCTAGGGCTACTTCTCCCAGAAGTGGTCGCTTCCGAAGGCAACGAACTAAGACAACTTCATTCGGAGGCGGTGGTGCCCATATGATGCTTTGCCTATAATCGGTAGCGCTCAGAGGCATTAGTGCCCTGAGGCTGCGTTGCTTAGAAGTGATCACGCTTAGAGCCAAAAAATTGAGGGAACTTCACTTGGACGCAATTGTTTTACTGTTATAAGGGGTCTGTCCCACATGTATAAGGTATTTATTACTTTAGTATAAATTATGGGGTCTTATAAACACCATGTGGGGCATTTTTATCATGTGCGGGCCTTTATTGTGAAGAAATTAGAGGTTACAGAGTCTCTTAAACTTTGTAAGGTGCTCCGATCATGTATAGACCCTTATCATGGAGATATTAGTGATTGTGGGGTCTCTTGAATGCCATATGAAGTGTTCCCATCATGTAGGGGCCTTTATCTTAGAGATCATTAGGTCTCTTTACTAATATGTGAGGTTGATTTCGTCATGTATGGGCCTTTATAATAAAGATATTAGAGATTATGGAGTTCTTTGAAAGCATTTGACATGTTCTCATTATGTAAGGGCCTTTATACTGAAGATCAGTGGGTTTCTTCACTGCCATATTAGTTGATCCTATCATGTGAAGACCCTTATAATAAGGATTGCCTGGTTCCTTCACTAGGCCATGTGGGGTTGATCCCATCATGTAGGGACTATTGTAATGGAGATTGTCCGATCCCTTCACCATTATGAGGGATTGACCCTATTATGTAGGGACCTTTATAATAGAGATTACCCAGTCTCTTCACTACCATATGGGTTTAATCTTATCATTAAAGGACCTCTATAATAGAGATTGTTTGGTCTCTTCACTACCATAAGGAATTGATCCCATCATACGGAGAGCTTTATTTTCTGGAGTCTAAAGAACATATTTTAGTAATGCAGTGATATTCCATTCCACATGTTGCAGTTGTGCTAGGAAATAAAATAAATAACTTGATACACATATCTTTTCAATAGTACTTTTCCATTTAAAGAAAGGCAGCCTTTGCACCTTATCCGAATAGTTGAAAAAGATGCAACATGTATGCCTCATCCAAATGGTTGAGAAAGAGACAACGTGAATGCCTCTTCTAAATTTAGTTCTCCAATTAAATGGAATCTAATTAGAGTTATAAGAGGTTTCTTCTTAAGTTATCATTGTAATACAATATAAGAAATAAAAGTAAGGTAGAATCATCAAAAGTAAATAGATATACTAGATTCTTTAGAGATCAACTGTAGAGATGATCCCTTTGGAAAAATGCTTTGAGCATGACAGTGTTCTAGGGGTGCTTGACTTTCCTTCTATTGAGGTGTAGCAACACATATGCTGTAGATTTGAGAATTCATTTTGAATTTGTAGGGATCTTCCCAATTTACACTGAGGGTATCGTCCTCTTGCAAATTTCTTCAAGCATATAATCAATATTAGAAAGCCCCAAGAATTTAAGTTAAGGAGCTAAAAGTCTCCAACGGTACAATTCATCCCTAACTAGGCAATATTCGATAACTCTGTATTTTAGTCTTCGAGCTTTGTTTTTGTTCTTGAGGATAGTCCCCTTCTACAATAGTTAATCATAGGCCCATCTAAGATCCTTTAGTGACCATGAAGTTCATTTAAAAGGAATGATCCTTGATGATGCTAAGTTTGAGTACCCTCTCCACAATAACAATTTTAAGGAAGGTGACCTTTCATTTAGATGCCATTCTTGCTAAACCATTAGCTTGCAAGTTCTTATTTCTGGAGATCTGCTCAATTTCCACTTTATAGAGAACTTTTTTAACTCTTAGGCCTTCTTAAGATAGACCTTCATGGCTTTATGTTATCTCATTTCCTTAGAATAATTGAGAGTTACTCTTGATTAGCAGATACATTGTCCATGCAAGCATCTCTCAGAGTTTGTTTTGACAAAGATTGCCTTTCATCTCTATTTCATTCTCTTAAGTCATCAGCGAATTTAATTATCAAATCAATGATGGCTATACTTTGGTTGAAGACAATGTTTGTAAATAATGTCAAATTATTTGGGTTCAAAGACTATTTGATTAGTGGTGGAGAAAAGAGTTGGTTAGGGTCGGGATGGTCCCATAAATAAGAGGATGGTGTCATGGCCTTGATCAGAAGAGAGACAATACTAACGAGTTGGAGATAGTCATGAGACCGAACCCATATGCTTGGGCTCATGTAGTAAACTAGAGAAAAATTGATCTAGGACTCCTCGAGATAATTGTGTGGGACCTATTCTTGAATCAAACAGAAATGGTCTAGGACTTTCCCAAACAATTGTATGTGATCTTCTTTTGAGTTCAAGTAAGATGGGTTTGGGGACCTTCTAGGATAGTTGTGTGTAGACATGGCAAAACGGGTCACAAGGTTGTGTTCATGTCATGTTAGCTTCAGACTTGTGTCAAATTTAGGTCAATCCAAACATGACCTATTTAATAATTGTGCTAAAATATTGAGACCTAATCTCGACATTTAAAAATAAATAGGTTATCTAATAACCTATTAATGTCCATATATTTATCAAAATTTACATCAAATAGGTGTGTGTGTATAAAAGTAAACAAGTTACCCAATAACCTATTTAATGTCTATATATTTATCAAAATTTACATCAAACTTTTACTTTTATACACACACACCTCACCAAAATATAATACATTTACAAGTATTTAAGTTTTAATTGTATATATATAAGTAATATTATATATTGATATCATAAAATGTACTTGTCTATTAATATTTTTTACATTTACACGTTTAAATTTTTATATCTATGTCAAATATTATAAATGAAACACTATATGTATGAAACACTAAAGGAGAGAATTATGTCCAATATTTGAGTTTTATTGACAAAATGACTTAGAAATTAATTTAAAGTAGAAAATATAATCGTGTTATTGATTGGGTAAATGGGTTAATAATTTTAATCCTAACCGATTACGAGAAAAAAATTATATTGACTTTGGACATGACCCATTTAATAATTGTGTTAAATTGACAACATATACCTTATTTATTCATGTATCGTGTTCGTGACGGATAATCGGGTTTGTCAAATTTTGTTAGCTTTAGTTGTGGGAGGTCTTCATTTGACTTCAAGTGGAATGCGTTTGTACCTCCTCAAATAGTTGATTGAGATCTTCCCTTGACTTGAAGTATAATTAATTTGGAGAACATCTTAGACAGTTATGTGTCATCCCTTAATTAGTTATTTATAAAGGTATATCCTATCCAATATATTACAAACATAATAAAGAACAACCAGATGCAAGTAAAAATAAAGTTCATACAATCATAAAATATAACAGAACTCAAGTTCCTTATTCGGCATATAGAGTTGGTGTTTGTTGTCTAGATGCTAGCTCCGACCTTAAAATGCTTAAGGACCTTGATTTTAAGAGGCCTCAACGTGTCTTATTATAAACAAAATCACATTCAATCAAATCTCAGGCAATTGGGTTGGAATTCTTATGACCTAGTGGGTCTCAATCAACTCAATGGGGCCTACAAGATCCCTTTAGGGATATTTCTCATAGAATGCAAACACAATCACATGTATCTCAAATATTGAAAAAAGATGACCACGGGTCCCCTTATGGGTTGTTATCATGCCGTAAACACTATCAATATAGAAGACAGAATCATGCTTTTATGAGTAAAAGCCTCAAACAAATTATAAATGATGGCCAAGTGAGATGATCTCATGAGGTCTCTTTAAAAGATGATCGATTACATGAGGATCATTGAGGTCCCTTCAAGCATTAAGTGTAAACAATATATTTAAAATATATAACTTCTAAAAATTAAATGTGGAGTTCATAAGGGATAACTGAGAATATTAAGATGATTCCATGTTAATGAGTTAGATGTAGACTTCTCAGCAAGGAGACCATCTCAGCTTCTTAGAGACTTGATAGGTCTAGACGAACCCTCATAAGAGATGAACTCCATACTATCTGGATACCTAGGGAGTCTAGAATGCACCCTTAGAAATGGTGACTTACTCATTATGTTGAAATTTTAACGAGTCTGATATGTTCCTTCCGTATTTAGGGATAATCCTTTTTTAAGGGGTTCTTCTCGCTCGGGGGTGATCCCTCTGCTGGGGATTTCTTTTTAGAACTCTTTTTAGGTATTATTCTCATTTCAGTGGTCTTTTGTGGATCCTTCTCAATCCGAGATGATCGCTCTGGGATAGTCCCTCTTGTTAAAGAATTCTCCTTACTTTGAGGCTTTGTCTCGTAGTTCTTGTTATTCTGAGGCTCTTCTTCGGAGGTTTTATTATTCTAGGATAGTTGCTCTGGTAGTTTTTCTCACTCTAAGGCTCCTTATGGGAGGATAACCATTTTGGAGTTCTTTTTATCTGGAACTCCCTCTAGGATGTCTTATTATTTTGGGACGGTCTGTCTGGTAGTTCTTCTCAGCTGGGTCTCCCTTTAGGAGTCTCATTCATTCTAGTATGATCGCCTCGAGGGTTCTTTCAGTGAGCTCTTTTTATTGATATTTTGTTTCACCTTGTTTATGGTATTTGAGAGGGAAAAATGGTTCCTTTTGAAGATAACTAGGTTCTTTTTATACAAAAGAGGTCTTTATGGAGAAAAATGAAGTCTTTGTGAACAAAAGTGGGAATTTTATGAAAAAGTACACATCTTTTGGATAGAAATTATGTCTTTATGAAGAAAAGTGATTTTTTTTTTGGGACAAAAATCACATATTTGTGGAGAAAAATCATACCTTTATGGAGAAGAGTGGGTTCTTTTTTGGAAAAAATGGCGTGTTTAAGAAGAAAAGATGGATTCTTTGAAGATGAGAAGCTGTCTTTATTAATGAAGTTTGCAATAATGGCTTCTTATTTGTTTCCCATAAATGTCGCCAAAATGTTTTGGACTCATTTTGGTTCAGTCTAAGATACTATGAGAGCTTCCCTTCTAGAAGTGGTTTTATGGAGAAGATGGCAACTAGACTGCCTGGAGACAATTCCCTGGGAACGGTGATGGCTGAGAAGAACACGAAATCAGAACAGTTGTTATCGTTGGCAGTAACGCTTTGACGATCAAGTCAGTGGGAGGTTGAGAAGATGAGAGGTTAAAGAGGAACCTTAGAACAGAAGGGAAGTTGAGTGTTTTTGAGTGAATGAGTGGCTTTCTCACTTTGTGAGACCAACTTGACATGGAGTGCCTCTGAGGGCATCTTTGTGTCCTTGTGGACACGTGGCGAGCCGCCGTTGGGGATTGCCCTCCTCAGGTAGGGTTTTTACGTAATTTGGCTTCCTTAGTGAAGGCTCTTAAGCTCGCTTAGGATGGACAATTGTCAGTCTGTGCAGGTGTTGTTCATAACTCCAATTGGTTCATTTGAATGGGCCAATTGGGCTAGGGAGCACCTAATTGTCTTGGAGAGAGTACAGGTGGTTTGTTTGTGGTCACCTTTCCCTATTTCTGACTTTGGCAGCTTGCAATAGGATATTTTGGGAGACAGTACAAGTGGGAACCGTTTCGTAATGGCATGGCCTGGTGGCGTTGGCATGGTTGTCCTTGTCCTGTGGTCCCGTATAGACACGTGGCAACTTGGGTACACATTTCATCTTCCCCTGTTTAACTTCCCCTCTCTGTCACAGTCTTAAGTCACATTCCCCACGCGAGATCTTCCCCATTATCCTCCCTTTTCATCTTCCCTTTCATCCTTTGTCACGGTTTTGAGTCATAGTCTCATGTGTCACGCCCTCAATACCTTTGGTCTATATTTTACCACCAACAATTAATATTTATCCAATTATATCGGATTCGGCAGAGAAAGATTATATCAATAGCATCAACGAAAAATGCCCTCAAATACACGAAATACTTAACATGCCGTGACGGAAAAGTTAAGGGAACTGACAATAGTGGGAAACGAGAAAAAAGAAGCAAATTTCTCTAGTCTTCACGGCTAAATAATTTTCCAATGCGGAGCGGACGAAGACCTAAATCGATACTTATTCAAGGCAAGACTCTTATTAGTCTCGACTTAATGTTCCATGAGCCTTTGACAAGTCATAGTCATACACGGGGGTGGACGGGTGGTAATTTCTGATACAAATACAATTAAAACATGAATCTCACTCCGAATTAGCAACATTAACATCCATCATAATGATATATCAAGAAAAAATAAAGTAAAATAAAACATCCATTATAACGAGTGAATGACATGGCGAATTTAGCTTTAGTTGACCTTGAACTGGGTTGGTACATACATCTCTCCTTTGTCATTCCTATTTTGAAAATTACGACATAGTTTTCTGACACGACATATGAATAGAGCACGAAAAGAGGTAAACCACTTGACTAAAATTGAGCATGCTATCACCACAAATTGATACTTGAAGACTTCTAATTGCAAGTCGCGAGTCTCTATCCGCGAGCCTTGATCGTCGGTGGACAATAATCTATGATAACTAATTGTGAATCCGATGTTACGAAATGAAAGATTTTTAATTTATCTAGGTTAAAAATCATGTCTAATTTAGTAAATCCAAATTCATTAATTTTTCTAGTGTTTGTGCAGGTTAGTTAATGATAGTGCAAAAAATTGTCATTTCTTCCATTATGAATTCGTTTGCACTTTATTTAATTATTATCTATTTTGCACTCTTTTTTTTTTTTATAAATTAATAAACCTCGATTAAGGGATGAAATTCACCATTTTTCACTAGCTGTATGTAAGATTTGTTTGAATTTTGAGTTGATATCATATCGAAATTTGTTTTTCATTTTTTTTGAAACAAAAATAAAAATCGACGCATTATACATACGGCAAACATCAGTACAAGAGAATAGTCTAATGGTTTTTAATAAGGATTTGGTGACAAAAAATCATCATCATTAAGTTATTTATTATAACTAATAACGTATGCTTGTTCAACAATCAAGAGGGGTGATTTAGAAATTTAGGATGGTCAAAAAGTACGAGGAGAAACAGGAGACGTAGAAGAAACTGTATTTAATTTTCTTTTAAGACTTACAGCATAATGTGTGCTCTTTCTTTGTTTTCTTTTATGTTCGTAATAAACTTTTATCCTATTTTAGATTTTATGCTTACTACTTGGATCCTGATAAATTTTTACAAAATAAAACTTTCATCCTATCTCAAAATTTGTTTTTACCACTTGGATTGCTGAAAATTTTTTATTATCTCATCCTGTTCCTAGTGATAAAACAGTGACAAAAAATCATAAAATTTATACCAAGGAAAAAGATGATCTCCTTATAACGTTTATAGAAAACTCAAAGTATCCAAAAACAGGGGATATTGAAATAAAACAGCCGCCACTCCTCTGTTTTTGTTTTAATTTCTTGTTTTGCTTCAAAAACCGACTGAAATAACTAACAGCGTCTATTTGGGAAATCTAAAAGAAGTTGATTTTGATATACTAGTGTGAATGTGAACATAATTGTAAGCATCACTTTTATGAGCAGATTTATGTGGAAAGGGGAATATGAATGATTGCAAGATTACATTCACTTGATTGCATTTTGTAGACTCAGAAATCCTTTATGCAATACTTTTGTGAGTAGATTTATGTGGAAAAAGGGTTGTAAAGGAATGTACTTTTTCTCACAATCCTGGATGCATATGAGTGTTGTTAAAGTGAAGTGAAAAGTGAAAAAAAGGAAAAAGTTAGAATTAAAAAGCCAACAGCCCGACACCGTATTGATGCAATTGTTTGCATTTACTCATTTTCAATTTTTCCCTCTGCTTATTAATTAATGCTGACTTTTGCTATAAACATGTTTTGGGTGGTGACAGAATGGTAAAAGTTTATGACGTCACATTAAATAATAAATATTATTAAGACCAACTTTTGTTGACTTAAAAAAATAAAAAAGAGTCCAATGACTATAATGTTTGAATTGCTGCAATTTGCCTATAAAAGCAAACCAAGGTCCTTAAGTTTCTTCACGTCTATAAAGTTAAACAAATTTTATTTTTGAGAAAACTATGGCTTTACACTTTATATGTTTATTCACAATATTCATACAGTTAGTTTTTTCCTTCATTTTCTTTCATTTTACAATTGCTAACTTCACTGCTTCTTCTATGCTGCCAATATGTCATGATGATGAGCGCTATGCTTTGCTACAATTCAAAGAGAGCCACATTAGTAGTGGTTTTGATGCTTGGAAATTTGACTGTCGTCCTACAGTGGCATCATGGAAGCCGGAAGAAGGTAACGGTGATTGCTGTTCTTGGGACGGTGTTCATTGCAATAAGAACACTGGTCATGTCATCAAGCTTGACCTCTCCAATAGCTGCCTTTTTGGTTCTATCAACTCTAGCAGCAACCTTTTCAAGCTTGTCTATCTTGAGTGGCTTAATCTTGCTTTTAATGACTTCAATTCCTCTGAAATCCCACCAGAAATCATCAACCTTTCGAGGTTATCATACTTGAACCTCTCTAGAACTTCATTATCTGGTCAAATACCATCAGAAATTCTACAGCTTTCTAACCTAGTGTCCCTTGATTTATCACTAAATGATGATCCTGGTGGTAGACTTGAACTCCAGAAGCCCAATTTTGCAAATTTTGTCGAGAAGTTAAGCAATCTAAAAACACTTGACCTTGGTGATGTTTTTATTTGTTCAACAATACCTCATAACTTGGCAAATCTAGCTTCTTTGACATTTGTTTCTCTTCGAAACTGTGAATTGCAAGGTAAATAAAATTTATATATTTTCTCTTTAATTAATATACATGCAATTTATTGATAAATATATATTTTACTCAAAAGTTGCTAATTGCAATGTTAAATTCATTATTAAAAACTATTGTTATTTTTAATTTTCTACTTAAGTAATGTGTTTTTTTTTTTAACAAATTTCAGGAAGAATTCCATCTTCACTCGGTAATCTATCCAAGCTTCTTCATTTAGACCTTTCACTAAATGAATTACAGGGTGAGCTGCCTATTTCCATTGGTAATCTTTATTCTTTGAAAGAACTAGATCTCTCTGCAAATATTTTGTCGAGTGAGTGGCCTATTTCCATTGGAAATCTTACTTCTTTGAAAGCACTTGACATTTCACAAAATAGATTTTTTGGTGAGTTGCCTATTTCCATTGGAAATCTTGGTTCTTTGAAAGAACTTGACCTTTCACAGAATAGATTTTTTGGTGAGTTGCCTACTTCCATTCAAAATCTTTTTTCTTTGGAAGAACTTGACCTTTCGTTCAATAAATTATCAGGTGAGTTTCCATGGTCGACTAGAAATTTTAGTTCTTTGAAGATATTAGATTTGAGGTCATGTAGTTTTTGGGGCAAAGTTCCACATTCGATTGGTAATTTCACCCGGCTACGATTTTTGTTTCTTACATTTAATAATTTTTCGGGTGACTTACTTGCTTCCATTGGAAATCTTAGGTCACTGGAAGCATTACATATCGCCAAGTGTAATTTTTCAGGTCAAATTCCATCTTCACTCAGGAATCTTACCCAACTTATCGTCCTTGACCTTGCTCAGAATTCTTATAGAGGAACGATAGAGCTAGATTTTTTACTTCTTAGCTTGAAAAATTTGGAATCTTTAGCTCTCTCATCAAATAGGCTGTCAGTGCTCACCAAAGCCACTTCTAATACCACGTCACAGAAATTTCGATACGTAGGACTGCGATCATGCACTCTTACTAAATTTCCAAATTTCTTGAAAAACCAACATCATTTGGTGGTCCTGGACCTTTCTGCCAATAGAATTCATGGTAAAGTACCTAAATGGTTGTTAGACCCCAGCATGCAAAATCTCAACGGCTTGAACCTTTCGCATAACTTGTTAACTGGGTTTGATCAGCATCCTGTTGTTCTTCCAGGGAATAAAGGTGATTTGTTGACTTTTGATCTTAGCTCTAATAATTTACAAGGACCACTCCCAGTTCCGCCCCTGGAAACCATTCACTATCTAGTTTCAAACAATAGCTTAACAGGGGAAATTCCATCGTGGATATGCAAATTGAATAGTCTTAAAAGCCTTGTTTTGTCTCACAATAACTTAAGTGGGTTGCTTCCTCAGTGTTTAGGCAATTTCAGTGATGAACTTTCAGTGCTCGACTTGCAGGGGAACAACTTCTTTGGGACCATCCCAAATACTTTCGTTAAAGAAAGTAGATTAGGAGTGATTGATTTAAGCCATAATCTATTTCAAGGAAGAATTCCAAGATCGTTGATCAACTGTTCAAAATTGGAATTTCTTGATCTTGGGAATAACCAGATTAGTGACACTTTTCCCTCTTGGTTAGGAACTCTTCCAAACTTGAATGTTCTCATCCTACGATCCAACGCATTTTATAACATTATAAAAGAACCTAGAATTGATTGTGGATTTTCTAAACTCCGCATTATTGATCTCTCTAACAATAGATTTACCGGAAAGCTTCCATCAAAGAGTTTCTTGTGTTGGAATGCCATGAAAATCGTCAATACAAGTGAGCTAAGATATCTGCAAGATGTGATTTCTCCATATGGACAAGTGTCCAATGATGAAATTAGCACTTACGACTACTCATTGACAATGAACAGCAAAGGGCGAATGATGACATATAACAAGATTCCAGATATCCTCACAGGCATTATTCTCTCAAGCAATAGATTTGATGGGGTGATTCCAACATCGATTGCGAATTTAAAGGGACTTCAAGTTCTAAACCTCGACAACAATAATCTCCAAGGCCATATTCCGTCAAGTTTCGGCAATCTAACAAATTTGGAATCATTGGATCTCTCGAATAACAAGTTTTCAGGACAGATTCCTCAACAGCTGGTTGAGCTTACATTTCTCGCATTCTTCAATGTCTCGGACAATTACCTTACAGGACCTATACCACAAGGAAAGCAATTTGCTACCTTTGACAATACTTCTTTCGATGGCAACTCAGGATTGTGTGGAAGGCCTTTGTCCAAAGGATGTGAGAGTGATGAAGGTCGAACAAATGAAGATCATACTGAAGGCTCAGAGGAGTCTCTGTTTTCAGGCGTATTTGATTGGAAAATCATTCTGATAGGCTATGCGGGCGGACTTGTGGCAGGATTGGTTCTCGGGTTCTACTTCAGCACAGGAATTGTCGGATGGTTTCTGGAGAAGTTGGGAATGCAGCAAAAGGCAACAAGGAGGAAGATGAGACGTAGAAACTGAATGCAATTAGGCTTTTCTTTTAAGAGTATACACTATTATATGTCCTCGTTCCTTTTTTTTTAATTTTAAATTGTAAATATAATGTTGTTGTGATTTTCGTTTCTAAATCTGTCATTGTAATATTGGTAGTACTTTTTTTTTTAATGGATCCTTACATTTCTCCTTAAAAAATAAAAATATAAACTGGTTTATTATATATTAAAATTTAAAAATTGGTTTCTGGTGTTGTCGCTTTTCAAATTTAAATCACTACTAGGTATGAATAAAAAAATGATAGTGTTTGGTAATTAACGTGTTATTAAATGATAATTATGAGGGATTACGTTCTACTTCTACCATTAAAAAAATCACAATAATAATGTTGAGAAGAAAAGTAAAGATAACAAAGGTTTTTATGCAATAACTATGGGTTCAAATCATCATTACGTGCATTCAAGCTAATGGTGACACTTGAATGATATAGCGAATTTAACTTTGGTTGACTTAAAACGGTGCCTCTGCATCTGTCCTTCGTCATTCCTATCTCAAAAGCTAAGAAACAATTTTACAGCTATTTTCTTCACTGCTACAGCTCTATTTCTGCTTCTAATGAACAGCATCTATATTAGTGTACTGGACAAACAAGAGGCAAAGTTATTGACGAATTAGATGACGAATTAATTATTGAAAATAAAAGGAAATGTAATAAAGCCCCGATGAACAAGTTTGATATATCTAATTTTAAATTAAAAAAATAAGATATTTACACAAAGATCCAACTTGTTATTTTTATTCCGCTTATTAGACCCAACAATTATAAGAATGCTATGCTATTTTCTAACCGCCACATAAATTTATCAGAAGAACAAACACTACATTTTACTATTTGTCACGAATCCTACCATGAAAATTAACAACTTTTTTTTAAATGGAAAAATAAAAATTAACGCCTAACGAAGATCACAATAAAATTCACAAAGTATATTAATAAGATTATAAGAAATTGAATTTACGATACCGAACTAAAGACTGTCTGCGTGCTACAGGAACAGCTTAAAGTTTTATTTGTTGTTCTGAAAGGTTCATGTCACTTTACCGAAAGTCTGGGTGAAGATGTGCCATTGAGTGAATACATTGTGACTGAGTCTCGCCCCGGTGCTGGAAGATTTCAAGAGTTAAAGATATTTCTGTGTTTGTTTGCCTAGAAAGTGAAGATAAAATATTAAAGTTTTAAGAATAAAATAGTGAGCCAAATTCATTTCATTAAGCTACAAAATGAACTGAGATTACAGGGGTTTATGTCCAGAACCTTCTAGAAGCAACAAAATCATGAGCTTGACCTCAGCTGCTTGTAATAACATTTGAGATTACAGGGGCTTATATGCACAAGTCCAGAGGCAAAGCAACAACTTGCATAACTGACTGCTGACGTGGCTGATGACTCAGCATATTGCTTAACAGCTTGCTGATTCATCAGCTGACCTGAGCAGCTCATTTTAATGCTTATTCTCAACGTCAAGAACCCGTTGATGGTAATTGATACTGAAACTTTTATTCCTCACTTAATTTTGAAAATATGCTCTTTTGATATTTGAATATTGCTCGAGTATTCATTATCCTGTTTGGAATTGGATATATCGGGGTAAAAATATGAAAGTTTTGCATACAATTGGCCTCCAATTTCTGAGCTTAAAATTTTTCACAAAATGAATGACAACACTTTTTCATTGATTGAGACGAGGAGCATCCTTCCTGCTGCATTTCTATTGTCTGCATTTGGTTTTTCTATTCCCATGACTATGCATACTTGTACCGTGAGAAGCACTAGAGCTGCAACCAGAATGCATTTTCAGAAGCTGCCGCTTATGGTGTTGTAGATATCTTTCTCTGTGGTCCAGTCGATTGCTACGCTCATTTATTTTATTCTGGCAAAATTGGGAGTCAAGAACAATTTTAATACTTCTGTTTTCCCACTAATCTTTGCGATATATAATTGCTGCTGTATTTACTTTCAATACTATTTAACACAAAACTCTCTTTTAAGTTTCAGTACCAAAGCTTTAAAGATGTTAATACATGGGTTTGTTAGTAATGTTTCACTGGCTTAGTTTAGGAGTCTGATAATTTGATTATTGTTTCATGGTTAGAGCCTAGAGAAGGCATTTGCCCCCATTTGCTCATTTGATTCAGATTCAGGTTGAATATAATTATAGGTTTCAATTTTGATTATAAAAGAACACTGGGTCCAAGATGTGGCCATGGGTGTTACAATTAATTTCAATCACTTTGCAGTCCAGTTGGACAAATATCTGTAATTTGGATTGTAACTACTCAATATATATGTATTATTTTTTCTGATTAACTTTTTATTTATAGAGCTCGTTGAGGGGGTTAAATGGTGGTGTTAAGTTATTTGAGATTCTTGAAATTCATGAAACTTGCATTATGCCAATTGGAAACTTTTGATGCGCGAATTAATTATTGATCGGCATGGTTAATTATCTTGGGTAACGGTGCACTAGGTGATATGAATCTTTTTAGAAAGTGATTTTATCGTCGTAGTTGTCATCGTCGTCGTTATTATTATTATTATTATTATTATTATTATTATTATTATAATAATTATTATAATAATAATTATTATTATTATTATTTAACTTAACTCCAACTAAATTTCCTCCTTATTTTATGTGCAGGTTCCAACTCCAGAACTACGGTTTTCTACTTAAAAATTTTACCAAAAAATTAAATTAATGACCCCCAGAATGCAAAGATTTATATACCTTACATATTTCCCATATAACTTGATAGTAATTTTTCCACCTTAATGATACATAAAAATCATAAGCCCAATATTTATATGTAATGAAGATTATCTTATGGTAATTATGTGTATGATTACTCCTACTGCGAATCTATAAATGGTCTCATTGGTCTAGCATGCACTCAATTTGGAGGGTTTTAAGATGTTATATGTAATAACCTCACAATGGGTTTTCATTGAATATTCATCTGTTAATCCACATCTACTTTGTGACAGGATCAAGCAATCCAATCGATCCAGCCACTCCAGGACCAATATTTAATTCCAAGTTAATGGATCAACAATGAACTGAAATTATCAATCACGGCACAGATTCCCTATCTAGCCCAAACCAATAATGCCTCCCATGGCTATATCCATACAATAGTAAGAGAACTCTGTTTAAGGCATATAGCCAAATCTAATGGTGGACACCAACCTGTCTGACCCATGAAACCAGCCTAACTAACATGATTTTTTGTAATTTGAGTTGGGCTGATAAAATACATAGGTTAGGTTGGGTTGTTAAATTTCTAACTCATACTATTTATATGTTGGGTTTGGTTGAAAAATTTCCAACCAAACTCGCCAACTTATATATATATATATATATAGAGAGAGAGAGAGAGAGAGAGAGAGAGAGAGAGAGAGAGAGAGAGAGAGAGAGAGAGAGAGTCCCAATCTGGTCTATGACTTTAGCGTCTAGGAAAGTCAAGGAAAGCAGTTTAATAGGCTTAAAATTTAAAGTTCATAAACCGTATGGTTTATGCGTTTTCCTGAATTTTTTCACACTTTAAAATTTTAGATTGGAACACACACACACACATATATCATTTACTAAACGTGTCAAAGCAATAACTTTTAAGTCACATGCATAGTCTATATGTATGTGTGTGTGTATATATATATAATCTTTTCCTCACTCATGTGAATAGGGATCAAACCTTTAATTTAGATCATTCCACAAAATTTTACCAGTTAAGTAGTGCCAATCACTCCCAATTAGAAATATTCAATAAATAATATGATTGTATAATTAAACTTATGGTATCTTACTGCATTTATGAAAAAAAATGTGTATTACAATAACACAAAGCTATGATCATCTCGCCGACATTGACTTGATAAAAAATTGAGAAAGATGATAGATGTGATTTGATATAAAGCTGCCAAAAACACATCAAGCTCGATTTATACTAAACCAAGACTTTGGGTTTCATTTAGTATTGAGATGATATAACTTTTAATTTATAGTTGCTTAAAAAAAAATCTATAGCTATAATATAACATTTAATTGTGTTCGGTAAATATGATTTATAATAATAATTTTTTTACAAAACTATTATTATAAGTTTTTCTTCAAATATCTATGCCTTACTTTTAAGTCAACGCAGTTGCCAGAATGTAGAACCAAACACACCCTTCATTTGACACTACCTACTCATGGTGCTTTAAGCCGCACTTGCTATATATGGTATAGAGGGTATCAAAATTAGTACTTTGTCAAATGTGTTTTGTAATATGCACTTTGATGTTGCTAAAGATGACATATTTTGTCAAACATTTGTGAGCCGACCCGCCCTGAACTCCCAGGGCGAATTGGCCTGATTTTAATAAATCGATCGAAAACAATTTAATTAATGAGTATTCTGTCGAAAATTCAGCAGAGTCTCCTCTATAATTATCACATAACCAAATTTGTAAAATTATAAATCAAGCACTCCCAAAATAATTTCAAATACAACTATCTTCGTCAATCAATCTCCTCAACAAAAATACCAAATCACTCAGATATCCAATATAAAATAAAATACATAGATTTGTCCACAATCACCGAAATGTATCAAATTATACAACCTCAAAATATCTCAATAAAACATCTACGACTTCTAACTCTATCACGTGGCCATAACTCCAAAATAATTATCATTGCTAGGTCGACTGTTGTACCTGCGATTTTCCTAGGGGGGAAAAATATAATAAAATGGGATGAGTATAAAACTCAATGAGCTCAGTGAGTGAATAGTAATTTTGGGAAAATAACTTTACTCTAAAATAATTGTATCATATCAAAACACAATTTCATCAAAATTTCACGAGAATTTAAATAACTTATTAAATTCAAATCATGTACTCAAATAACAATATCGCAAATATACTGCATAAATCAATGAAATCTATAATAATTATAACATCATTACTGAATGTCGAAAACTAGCACCAAACAAGTACCTAGGGGAAAATCTCATCATATCTGGACCTCGATGGATGGGGAATGACATACTATTTGGGTACAATCACACCCCGGAGATATACGAATCGACGAGGAAGTATCATCTCATATCTCATCATATCCGAACCTCAACGAACAAGCAATGACGTACTGTCTAAGTACCACCACGCCTTGGAGCTACACGGATAGATCGAAAAATATCATCTCATATCTCATCATATATGTGCATGCCTAATCTGGTTCCCAAAAGACAAAGTCGCCCGAGTACACAGCCCAAATCCTCTGTGTGTACTCAAACGGGCCCCAAAAGCCTATATCTCATCTGTATCATCTGTATCTCAATATCAGTTTCTATGTATTCATTATACTACATGCATATGTCATCTCATCTGTATTGCTTTATCTAGAGGGGAAGGGTATTGTCTAATGATTTTAAAAACAATCATTATACTCATATTCATATACCTTTGTACACATATACATAAACATATAATCTCATCCAAAATCTCATTGGAAAATCTCATTTCCTTTTTCATTTAATATACTGTAAATCTGCTTTTCTTTTCTTTAAAATATTATCATGCATATTCAAAATCGGTAATCAAAATCATTAATCAGACACACATTTTGTAATAAATACCAATATGCAAACAAAATCCATTTCTACGAAATCATTTAAATTGAAGCATTTGAAACTTATTTAATAAACATGCTTCACTATCATAATAACTATGAAAATAAGTTTTGTATATTCCACTCATAATGATGATGTTCGAACTCGGTAGCAACAACGTCCACGGGTTGATTCTCGTTCACGGATCCTTCTAATTTAAAGAAATAAGATAATTACTATCTGTAATTGGAAATTATAACTAATAAACTTGAAACGACATTTATCCGCAATAAATATTCTTGAATTCATAAAATTACCAAAATGCCCTCGGCATCAAAATTTACCAAATTATCCTCAGAATCACATATTACCAAACTATCCTCAATTCTGATTAAATAAATATCCATAAGTTTTGAATTTAAGAAATTGCCCCCAAAAATGTAAAATTGCCAAAATGCCCCTAACAATATAAATTACCGAATTACCCTCAAAATCTCAAATTACCTCACTATTCTAATATGAAATTACCAAAATATCCACCAATTCTAAAATTATAAAATTACCCCAAAGTTTATGAAATTACTGAATTGCCCCTAATGGTCAACGGTGATCGAAACTTGGTCAACAGCGAAGGGAAGCTTAGGTCTGTTAGTTCTGACCTCAGTGAGTCCAATGGTGCCAACGGTGAACTTCCATGCCCGGCGGCAATTCGGTCATTTTAGGTGATGGGATTAGTCGAAAAATGATGAGGGGAAGTTGAGGAACAAGATCCAAGTAGTGGCTCGGCCTAATTCCGGTTAGATTGACAGCAGGGAGAAACAGGTTTGGCTGTGGCTTTTCAAGCTCAATCGCCAACGTTTTGGCCGGTTTTCGTTGACGAGGACGACAGGGATACAGCTGGTGGCTCACAAGCTTTAGATCGATACCAAGATCGGCTGGTGGGGTGGTTGGAAACTCGAGATCTGGCCGGGTTAGGCCTCGGGTCTGGGTTGCGGATCTGGGTCTGCAGCTCTTTCTCTCTCTCTCTCTATCTCCTTCTTTTCTATATTTGGAAAGAAAACGAAATGCTTCTCTCTTTCATTCTTTCCTTTTATAGAAATCTTTTTTGTAAGCTTAATACAAATTAAGCTAATACTGGACTCGAGTGCCAAAATAAAATCTGATTAGACGGCCATTGAATCACGTTTGAAATGTCTCGATTTTGTGTCGCGATAAATTTAAATTATTTGAGCGCGATCAATTTAATAATCGCATCCGATTACTTGCAACGATTTGTAACAATTCCGACAACTTTAAAAAAATTTGCCACGAAATTAAAAATAACATCACACTCAATTAAATAAATTTTGGTGCATATGTTACAATTTGAGACATCAATAAAGTTTTGGGTCAAAAGTTGCGTCAAAATTTTGAGGCAGTGCCGCGCGCCACAGCCACAAAGCTAGACTAACTAAAAAAAAATAGGAACCGTGTCAGTCCCGTGTCCAAAGAGACCCCCCAAAAGAAACACTGAAGAAGCCTTGCATAAGCACCTCTCTCCTAAAACTCAATACACTCTCCCTCTGTCTTCTGTTTAGCCTTTCCTCTTCTCTTCTTTCTCTCTTGTTCTGAAGCAGAGGAAGCAGAGGATAAGATTGACTTACGTTTCATAAACTTTAAATAATTTTTTAAGAGTTTACTTAGAATTGAGCTTTGCCATTAGAAGAAAATTGATGATTAATTGATAAGTGTTTGTACTCGTTTTGAGACTGTTCATTGTAGAGTTAAACCCATTCCCAGTATAAAAATTTATTTATTTATTTTAGATAGAGAAGTGCTGCAACAGATTTGAAGTGCATCAAGGGAAGCCACTTGTTAGTATTTTTCACCTCTAATGTTTTTTTGCGTGTGACAAGCACTATTGCTGTTTCTCTTTCATTTATGTTTTGTTAATTATGAAGTTTGGTTTTGTTGTGAAGATTGAAGGAGAACAGCAGCAGCAATTGGAATGGAGAACTATTTGAATGAGAATTTTAGATCTGTGAAGCCGAAGAACTCGTCAGAAGAAGCATTACAGAGATGGAGGAAACTCTGTGAAAATGAGAAAAATCGGAAACGGAGGCGTCGTACCACCAGATATGCTTACCTGTCCAAGGTATTTGCAGCCGAAGCCAGGCATCGCCGCCGCATTCAGGTTTCATTTCTCTACTTGCTTTTCAGTTTTACCTTAGGCTGTCAATTTATTCTTTCAGATTGAAAGGCTCATTGAACCTGAAATTCTTAATAACTAGCACTCTGGTGGATTGATTAAAGCTAAGGTAATGAAGAAAAAAAATCTGTAAAACTTATTAGGCCTGTGGATATGCAAGGTTCGAGTCGAAGCTTGGTGCTGGATTGGCTATTCCGCAAATCCTACATAATTTGAATGAAATGACAGAAACAGTTATTAGACTCATAAATTAGAGTTAAGTTGCTTTATTAATTGTGTGTTTTCATTGCAATCTAGTCCGTTATATTCAGAAGAACCTTGGAGGATATAAGGAAATTCTTGCGAACTTGGTTAGTAGTTTCTTCTATTTGGAAGTACATCACTAGTCTTTACTAAGAAACGTGGTTCAGTTGTCAAATTGCATACATGAATTATGTATCTATTGCAGCTCCACAATAGGCAATGTTAGCTTAATTACAATTATACTGAAAGAAAGACAGTGGAAACAATTAATGTTGTGGAGAAACTTATATAGCACTGTAAAGTAACACAAAGACATGGATACTTCCCTCAAATGCTTATGCAAAAATGTTGTTTTGGTCTCTTCAGATTAGTCCCCGTTTTGCTCATTATTTGTGCTATGCATCCCAATAATTATGCTCAAAACGCTGCACTTCAATACATCGACAAACATAAACTAGAAGATCTGTTATCAAGAGAGTACGTTCTTACTGAGGCTGCCAAAGCTAGAAGAGTTCAAGATTGCGTTGATGATGTAGGATCCACAGTCAAAGGCCAGGATGTAAAGATACTGAAACTTTGCTCTTTTGATATTTGCAAAATTGTCGAATTTCCATTTTCCTGTTTGGATTTGGATATATCGAGGTAAGAATATCAAATTTTGGCATACAATTGGGCTCCAATTTATGATCTTAAAATTTTTCACTTAATGCATGACAAAAATTTCAAAGACTTGGTAGGCCAGCCAAAACCACCCTGGATTTGTCCTTAGGAAAATTAAATCATATCTCAAATTTTCGTTAACTTGGTGTGCTGTAGAGAGTTTCAGTGCCTTAAGAATTTAAATGCAATGTGAACTGGATTGATAAGTACTACAGAATCTATTATGACATTCAATTTAGTTTACTATTTACAGGAAAAAATCAGGGCTGCAGTGAATATTCAATTAACTGCTCATGGATTCTTGGAAAAAAAGGAACTAGAAGATGTGTCATCAAGTGAATACACTGTATCCGAGGCTGCCAAATCTAGAAGAATTCAAGAATGTGTTGATGACGTCAGATCCACTGTCAAAGCTAGAGGAATTCAAGAACTTGTTGCATCCACCATCAAAGGCAAGCATGTAAAGATACTGAAACTTTTCTTCGCTGCATAATTTTGATAATATGCTTTTTGATATTTGAAAAATGCTCGAATGTCATCATAAACTAAACATGTAAGTAGCACGTACCCCACTTGATTCATATGTTCTTTGCCATTTCCTGTTTGGATTTGGATATAAAGCTGCTTTCAATGTAACAGATGCACCGGTTTCTTACTTAAGGGAAAAGAAATGAAGAGCGTCATTATTGATTAGCAAGACTCATTGAGAAAGAAAAAAGAAAAAAGCTACGAGGATGTTGTTTCCCTAATTTATTTTATTCAATTTTTTAATAAATTTCACTAATCTTTTCCTCTATATCCCAGGTATACAAGTTACTCAGTAAGTGTAAAAAACGTACAATTGCAGTGATTCCCCTTGTACGGAATCTATGTACATATCTTGTGTTGGAGGGTACATCGTTTGTGGTATATCTACTCGGCTATCTTGTCTCGGAAGTGATTTCATGTTTGCGAGACACATTTAGTTTTCTGTTGGGGCTCACATCATTTGTTACACATAAAGTGAAATATTATGTACTGGAATCAATCTCATCATTGTGGGAGCTGTTCGGTAACCCTGCCTTGGAGGCAATATCAGGTGTACAGGATCTAGTCAAGAAAAGCAAGTGGAGCTTCCTTCTTGGTTTTGTTATTGCTGTTTGTGCTTTTGTTCTAGCAAGAGCGACTGCAGCATCCAGAGAAGAGTTTGAGAGGCAGCTGACTAGGGTAGTGAGGATTGTCTTCTCGGTGATCCAATGGATTATAACATCTGTTTATTTCACACTAGCAAATTTGGGAGTCAAGAGCAATTACAGTGAATCAGTTTTGCTGCTACTCTTTTCTATAGCAACTCTTTTCCTTTTCAAAAAGGATGAGGCTGCTACTGATTCATCACACGGTGCCTATAATATTTCATCAAGAAATTTGAGGATTTCACATGTTCCAGCTTTTGATTATGTGCCTGGCACAGCCAATCGCTTCTTGTTACTGATAATCCGGAACCTGTTGAACCAGTTTAACTTGGTTAATGACTTGTGCTTGATATCTAGCACTGCGTCTCTGGCACCAGCTGCTCGTCAAGTCAATCCGCGATACAAACGGCAGAATATCAAGAAGGTATGAATATCAATGTTGCTGAGATAAATAATAATTGCTTGAGATACATAGTTGTAGTTTTTGTATTACAGGTTTGTCAGCTGCTTGGAAATCATAAGAAATGTTCACTTGCTGTGTTTTATCTTGTGTTGGAGGCAGCATCATTTTTACTGGATCTGTATGGGAAAAGTAAGAGGGGTTTCCTTCTTGCTGCATTTCTGTTGTCCGCATTTGGTTTTGCTATGTGTATGTATACTTGTGTCATGGGAAGATGCAGAGGTGCAACCAGTGTGCAAAGTCAGAAGCAACTAGTTAGGACAGTCGAAGTAGCTTTCTCTGTGGTCCAGTTGATTGTTACACTAGTTTATTTAATTCTGGAAGAAATTCATGTCAAGAACAATTTTAGCGCATCAGTTTTCCCTGTAGTCTTTGCAATAATTGTTGCTGTGTTTACTTTCAAAAATGATGGGGGAGCTTCTGATTCATCAGGCCATACAGACGTTGATTTATATGGAGATCTGCCTGTTACAAGTATTCCACTTATTCAGGCTATACCAAGTACATCTAATGAGCGTTTCCTAACCGGTATGATGGTGGAAAGTTGGAACCCCGAGAGGGTCTTGAGCACGATATACTACTCTGCCTCTGCTATAGCACCAGCCGCTAATCATCGACACAATCTGCAATATCAGTTGCAGAATATCCAGGTATGATTCTCAACACAATTTTATGAATCAAGAAGCTTTTGGTTAGTTCACTTTCATGAGTAGAATATTGTGGAAAAGCAGATTATGGAGGATTGAGAGATTGCATTAACTGGATTGCATTGTGTAGGTCAATAATTCATTTGCATGAGGTCCCCTACTGTGCCTTTGTAGATTTGGAAATAATTTGTGTAATCCTTTACATTGGCTAGCTCGGTGAAGATATATATCAAATATTTGATAGTTTGTATACTTTTTGTTAGGGTTAGCTCGGTGAAGATATATATCAAATATTTGATAGCCTATTTTTTTGTATATTTTTTAGGTTCATTTGCCAAATCAAATATTTTTGCAAGACCTTTGAAAATTCATAAATCAGACTGGGAGCCATTGGTTTGACATAAAAACTTGAGATCGGAGGATTTTCCCTGATCTCTGATGTCCTAACCGTGTTTTGTGATTGACAGGTATAGAAAGGGACGGTTGCGGTGTTGCTCGAGTTGAATTCGTGCTGTGGTTCCCTAAAAAATAAATTTAGTTGTTGAGGTCATTTTTTGGCATCAACACTTTTTAAGGTTCATTTGCCAAATAATATTGCTGCTTGGGGAGCCATTGATTTGACAATGTTCACTCGAGATGAGGATGCAGAAACAAACCCCAGCCTGTCTATGTTGACTATACTGATCTCTGATGTCAATGAGGATGATCCTAGGAAATGACACCATATGCTAGTTCTTCACTCTGTCTTTAGACGTGCTTCCTATGTCATACTATATTGACGCACACGCTCTTTTATTTTTAGTACCAATAGCTTTATGCTAAGAACTGGATTTGTGAACATTGTTTCAATGGCTTTTACAATTTGATCTATGGTTTCTCGGTCTGCTACAAACTGGAGAATCTAAAGGCTAATAGTGTACTTAATAGATAGAAAAACTAAATCATTTTAGTCTCTTCTTCCCTCAAATCTCATTCATGTGCCACTAACGTTGATAATTGATGGCAACTAAGAAACATTGCTCGTAAATATTCTCAAAAAAGTTGAAATGTTGCAAGCGTTGAATAGAATTTTATTAGCCAGGATGTGCAACTGCTTGCAGAATTCAAATCTTTTGACTGGCTTATAAAAAACAAAAATTGCAAAATTCAGTTTAATTCTTGGCAAGAAAAGACTTTATTTTTATTCGTATTCCGTTCTCACCTGCATCTGTATATAAACAACTCTGGCATATTTAATCGGCAACTACCTATTAGTACAAAACGTACAATTTAACATCGTCATTTAGCTCACTATTATATAGGAAAATTTACTTCTTTTATTTGTTTTGAGTTATTTTATACTTTTTCGCAATTTTACATTAGAATACTTATTTTTTACTTAACTATTAAATATCATATTAAAATTTTCCTTGATCTCAATTTTTACTTGGTATTAAATACTTAACATAATTCCGTTTGAATTTTAAGCAATATTCTTTTTTTTTCTCTTCATAACTATAGGTTATCAATTCTTACCAAGCCATCGAGGCATAGTATTTTTTATGTGTATGCAGTTAGTGATTACGGCAATATGCATAAATCAGCAAAAAATTTGGTCTTATATTAAACAATGAACAAATGATGGCATTCTATTAGAATCTAAACAGGCTTTGCATCTCATTAAATATCAACGGCCATTGAAGTAAGCTTTCAATATTTTACCAGAAGGTTCCTTCCATAATTCCATTAGCCACCGTTAAGTAATTTGATGTAAAAGAAAATTTTACTTCTGGAGCCTTCTAAAATATTAGTTTTTCTTCTTAAATGAATTATTAGACAAAATGGTCTTTTATATTAGATTTTTTAATGGTGATTAAGTAAGTTAACGAAAAAGTGGTGGGATTGAATTTTGCCTTTATATTTTTTTGTTCCTTTAAAAGGCAAATCCTTTTTTTTTTTTTTTTAATTTTAAGCCTGTAAAATTTTGCTTTTAGATCAATATTTAATCAGCTTGTAACCGGTTAAATATAATTTAATTAAATTCTTTTATTATATTATAATTATTGTGAATCATTAATCTAATTTAACAGTACACAATAATAACGGTAAAATCACGGCATCATGGATTTTTTCAAAACGAAAACTTAAGGTTCTAAGATATTATCAGAAATTGTTGTGGTTACATGCACTTTCTATTTTCTTGAGGTGATTTGGGGGATAATTTCCCAAAAGTATTGTAAAATAACATTTTTTTTTTTAACTTTTGGCGCATCTTTTAGTTCTTCTTCTTCTTGGTCTTCTTCATCTTCTTCTCCTGCCTTTCCTTGTTGGCACTATTTATAGAAACTTTTTTACTATTATGTTCTCTTTGCAATTTGTTTTGGATGTAAAATCTAATATTGAATATAAATAAACAAAAAATTAATAATTAAAATTGTGTTAAATAATTTATTCACAACTTATTTTATTTTATATTGCTGTATGTGTTAACTCTCTTAAAAATTAGGTGTGTTAAATAGTTTTACTGGTGTTAAATAAATAAAGTTAATTAATTTAAATAATTTAAGTAAGGATTTTTTTTTTA
This sequence comes from Luvunga scandens, assembly GCA_030449905.1. Taxonomy (NCBI): domain Eukaryota; kingdom Viridiplantae; phylum Streptophyta; class Magnoliopsida; order Sapindales; family Rutaceae; genus Luvunga; species Luvunga scandens. Next base: position 29,973 of record JASUUG010000223.1, read on the forward strand.
GAATTCTAAAGAGTATACAAAATAATACTTGAACTTTTTAAATTATATTTGAGTGTACAGAATAGAGATGGCCAACGACCCATGCTAGACTAGCAAAGGAATGCCTATAAGGGCTACGGGCTAGTATAGCACAGTCCACCACGTGCTTAGTGCTGTGACAACATATATATATATATTTTGCTTAGGCTTGGCCTGTTACACTTGTGGAGTCCAAGCGTCCTGTGCAGTGAGCTGTGCCTTAAAAAAAAAACACAACAAGCCTTTTTCTTTTTTCTTTTTTCTGTTTTGAAGAGGACATGTCAAGTTGTTAACATATTTTTTTTTCTAAACCCATGTACTTTTTTTGAAACTGCATGCTTTTAATCAAATTCAATTGAATTAAAAGTTCAAAATTCAAGTCTATATTTAATAATAAAAAACCAATAATACTACAAGAATGTAATACTAACTATTAAATCAGACCCTACGATATTAGAATTCTTTTTTAATATTTAACAACAACAACAACAATAATAAATTTTCTTAAGATTAACTTAATTGTTAACTTGGACTTACATAAAGTCATAGATCACAATTCATAATAACATTAATGCATACATTTTATAAAATCAAGATATTCATATTTATTAAAAATCATGGTATCATTTATTTATTTAATGAATTACAAACATAAAACAATTAGAGTATTTTTTTAACTAAGAATTAAATGAATTTAAAAAACTTATACAAATAAAATACATTAAAAGATTCGATTTCAAGTTATTTGTAAAATCATAAGTTTATTTTCATTAAAAAGTGAAACATGCTTATTGTGGGTCTTTTCGCGTATTGTGCTTTAACCCTCTCAAATCATACCATGCTTTTAAGGCCCATGTGCCTAAAATTCTCAACCTAGCCTAGCCCGTGTGTGTGTTGTGACGTGCCACGTGCCCTACCAAAATGTGCTCATACCATGCCATACTATATGAATAGTGCTATATTTGTGCCATGCCATGTGCTGCCTAGCCCCTTGGCCATCTCTAGTACAAAGTAAGAGAATGTTCATAATAATTTTTGGAATACAAATAACTCCACCCATAATCTAAATTAATTAAAAGTAAAACTGTCAAATTATATTAAAAAAAAATTAGACAAAAGGATGTATAGAGATGTTTTTCTTACAATCCTGGATGCAAATGAGTATTATTAAAGTGAACTTAAAAGGGAAAAAGAAAAAGGAGAAAAGTTAGAATTAAAAAGCCAACAGCCCGACACCGTATTGCTGCAATCGTTTGCTTTTACTCATTTTCATTGTTTCCTCACTTTTGCTGTAAACTTGTTTTCGGTGGAGACATAATGTAAAAGTTTCCGACGTCACATTAAACATTACATTAGTGATGATGCACATGACTAAACATAACATTAGGGACATTATTAAGACTAACTTTTGTTGGCTTAAAAAAGAAAAAAGAATCCACTAACTATAATGTTTGAATTGCTGCAATTTGCCTATTAAAGCAAACCAAGGCCCTTAAGTTTCTTCATATCTATAAAGTTAAACAAATTTTATTTTGAGAAAACCATGGGTTTATCCTTTATATGTTTATCATTCACAATATTTATACAGATAGCTCTTTCCTTCATCTTCTTTAATTTTATAGTTGCTAACTTCACTACTTCTTCTTTGCTGCCACTCTTCCATAACGATGAGCACTCTGCATTGTTGCAGTTCAAGGAAAGCCTCACTAATGAGAGTTGCAATAATTTTGATGGTTGGGAATATGGATGTCTTCCTAAAGTGGCATCATGGAAACCAGAAGAAGGTAACACTCATTGCTGTTTTTGGGATGGCGTTGAGTTTAAAGAGAACAATGGTCATGTCATCAAGTTAGACCTCTTCAATAGCTGTCTCTAGGGTTATATCAACTCTAGCACCAGCCTTTTCAAGCTTTTCCATCTTGAGCTGCTTAATCTTACTTTTAATGAGTTGAATTCCTCTAAAATCCCACTGGAAATCATCAATCTTTTGAGATTATCATACTTGAACCTCTCTAGATCCTTTTATCTGGTTAAATACCCTAAAAAATTCTAAAGCTCTCCAAATTAATGTCCCTTGATCTAACACTAAATGAACATCATGGTTGTACATCTAAACTCGAGAAGCTTAAACTAGAGATGACTAATGGGCCGGGCCGACAATCAAAGGAAGGCCAATGCGGAATTATACTACCGTGCCCACTGTGTGATTCATGCTGTGCCGTGCTATGCCATATGTTTTTTACTTTGGCCAGCACGCCACACATGTTGAGCCCGCATATATTGTGTTGGGATGCGCCTAAGAAAAAAAGCAAGATAATTTTTTTTTTAAAGAGTATATGTCAAGCTGTTAGGGTACTTTTTCAAGGCCATGTATTTCTTTTTTGCCTTTAATCAAATTCAATAGAATCAGAAGATCAAAACTGAAGTCTGTATTTAATAATAATGAAATAATAATAGTAACAGAATATAATACTAACTACTAAATTAGACATTATGGTATTAGAATTCTTATACTTAACACCAAAAACAACAGCAAATTTTTCTTAAGACTTAACTTAATTGTTAACTCGGACTTACATAGTCATAGATTATAATCCATAATAACATTAGTGCATATGTTTATAAAACCATGATATTTGTAATTTTATTTATTCAAATCATGATATCATCTATTCATTTAATATATTATAAACATAAAACAATTAAAGTATTTTTTAAACTAAGAATTAAATAAATTGAAAGAATTTCAATAATAAAATCCATTGAAATGTTCAATTTTAAGTTATTTGTAAAACCATTAAAATTTTAAGTCTACTTTTATTAAGAAGTTTTACTTGCATATACTTTGGCTTGCATGGTATTGATGACCCATAGGCCACATACTAATCCACCAATGAAACGTGCATATTATAGGTTCTTTCATATGTCATGCTTTAACCCATCTCTAATCATGTTATACTTTTAAATGCACGTGCCTAAAATTCTTATCCTAACTTAGCCCACATGTGTAATATGCAGTGTCGTGTACTCTACCAAAACATGCTTATTTCGTGCCGTGCTTGTTCCGTGCCGTGCTTGTTTCGTGCTGTGCTTGTTCTATGCTATGCCACCTAGCCCATTGACCATCTCTACCCCAATCTCGCAAATCTAGTCAAAAAGTTAAGCAATCTAAAAATAATTGACCATTTGTTATGTTTCTATTCATTCGATGGTACTTCATAATCTAGCAAATCAATCTTTTTTGACTTTTTAATCTCTCCATTACTATAAATTGCAAGGTAATTAAATTTTAGTATACATGCCATGCCATTATTATATTTTTTTTTTCAATGGAGATTTTCCAATTGCAAGGTTAAATTCATTATTATAAAATATTATTATTAATTTTTTACTTAATTAATATTTTTATTTTATTTTATTTTTTTCAAGTTTTAAGAAAATTCTATCTTCACTCAATAATTTATCCAAGCTCTTTAATTTAGACCTTTCAATAAATGACTTGTTGGATAAGCTACCTGTTTGAATTGGAAATCTTCGTTCTTTGAAAGAAATTGACCCTTCATTCAACAAATTATTAGGTGAGTTGCCCACTTCCATTTGAAATCTTTTTTCTTTGGAAGAACTTCACTTTTAATTCAATAAATTATCAGGGGGATTCCCATGGTCCGCTTGAAGTTTTAGTTCATTGAAGAGATTATCCTTGATGTCATGTACTTTTTGGGTCAAAGTTCCACATTCAATTGGTAATTTCACCCAACTATTGTTGGACCTTGAAATTTAATAAATTTTCAGGTGAGTTGCCCACGTCCATCAGAAATCTTAGGTCATTCGAAATATTGTTCATCGGTAAATGTAATTATTTAGGTAAAATTTCATCTTTACTCAAGAATCTTACCCAACTCATTGCCCTTAACCTTTCTCAAACATCTTACAGAGGAAAGATAGAGATAGATTTTTTACTTACTAGCTTAAAAATTTGAAAGTTTTATCTATCTCTTCAAATAAGTTGTCATTGCTCACCAAAGCCACTTCTAATACCACTTCACAAAACTTTACTAATGTAGGATTGTGTTCATGCAACCTCACTGAATATTTAAGTTTCTCAAAAAATCAATATCATTTGGAGATGCTAGACCTTTCCTCCAATAGAATTCATGGAAAAGCACATAATTGATTGTTAAACCCTCGTACACAGAGGATCAGTGCCTTCAACCTTTCCCATAACTTGTTAATTGGGTTTGATCAACATCCTATTGTTCTTCCCAGGAGTAAACATTTTTTGTGGACTTTAGATCTTAGCTTCAATAAGTTACAAGGACCACTTCTAGTTCTAGCCTCAAGAATTGTTCACCATCGCATTTCCAACAATAGCTTAACAGGGGAAATTCCATTGTGGATATGCAATTTGAATAGTCTTGAAATCCTTGTTTGTCTCACAATAATTGAAATGGCTTGCTTCCTTAGTGTTTAGGCAGTTTCAGTGATGACCTTTGAGTACTAGACTTGCAGGGGAACAGCTTTTTTGGGATCATCCCATACTTTCATGAATAGAAGTAGATTGAAGATGATTGATTTAAGCCATAATCTATTTCATGGAAGAATTCCAAGATCATTGATCAATTGTTCAAAGTTGGGATTTCTTGATCATGGGAACAATCAAATTAATGATAGTTTTCCCTCTTGGTTAAGAACTCTTCCAAACTTGAATGTTCTCATCTTACAATCCAACAAATTTTATGGTATTATAAAGAAAACTAGAACTGATTGTGGATTTTCTAAACTTCATATTATCGACCTCTCTAACAATACATTTATTGGAAGGCTTCCATAAAAAAGTTTACTGTGTTGGAATGCCATGAAAATTGTCAACACAAGTGAGCTAATATCTACAAGATGTGATTGATTCATATGGAGGGTTGTCCAGTGATGAAATAGGCAGTCATGATTACGCATTGGCAATGAACAACAAAGGGAAAATGATGACATATGACAAGATCCTAGATATCCTCATGGGCGCTGTTCTCTCAAGAAATTGATTTGATGGCTAATTCCAACTTCAATTGCCAATTTAAAAGGACTTTAAGTTATAAAGCTTGAGAATAATAATCTCCAAGGCCATATTATGTTTGCCAAGGCCATATTTTGTCATGTTTGGGCAAGCTAACAAATTTGAAATCATTAGATCTCTCAAATAAAAGGTTTTTAGGACATATTCCTCAACAACTAACCGAGCTCACATTTCTCAGATTCTTTAATTTCTCGGACAACCACCTCCCAAGACCTATACCACAAGGAAAGCAATTTACTTCTTTCGACAGCAACTTAGGATTGTGTGGAAGGCTTTGTCTAAAGAATGTGAAATCAATGAAGCTCTAACAAATGAAGATCATATTGAAGGCTTATAGGGTTCTCTGTTTTCAGTGTTCAATATGTAATTCTATATTGTTGGATTCTTAATCTTACATTGAGCTTATGTATAAATAATTATGTGTTGTGGATTGTCATATAAAGTTAAGTCCAATTAGAAGTGATGCTCAATTAGAAGTGATCTATTGAGGTTTTCAGTAATTTGGTACTTAATATATTTGATAAGGTGTGGGCCTTTAATATATAAAGACTAGAGGATAATTTTTATTTTTATGATGGGTTAAAATAGAAATACCTAACGATAACATGAAAGTTATCTATATAAATGATTATAATCACCAGATCACATGTAACATTCTATTGTTTTCTGACATCCCATCATTAGGAAGAGTACAGAGAGAAGTTTGAGGGATTATCTAGGATAACGTGTTGATTTGAAAGAAAACCACACGTCTCTAGAGAGTAATTCAACATTATGGATTCAAGTAAGCATCCATATGTTTCATTATTCATTATTGGTGATGCAAGATGAATGGTCCTAGATTTAAGTGATGGTTTTCTCCAAAGATTATTGTTCTAACATTTAGGTGCATCTGATTGGAAAATCATTATGATAGGCTATGTGGGTGGACTTGTGGTAAGATTGATTCTCGGGTTTAACTTCAGCACAAAAATTGTCCAATGGTTTCTAGAGAAGTTGGGAACGCAGCAAAAGGCAACTAGGAGGAAGAGGGGACATAGAAACTGAATGCAATTAGATTTTTCTTTCAAGAGTATGCACTGTTATGTGTCCTCTTTTTTTCCCTCCCTTTAAATTGTTAGTGTAATATTGTTGTGATTTTCAGTTTTGCGATATTGCTGTGTTGTTTTTAATGGATCCTTATATTTCTCCTTAAAAAATAAAAAAAAATTGGTGTATTACATATTAAAAATATTCCTATCTAACAGAATATTATTGAATCAAATGACAAAGACATTGTTGACAAAAATGACCTTTTCCCGATGAAATGTTAGTTTTTGAAGTTGTCACTTTTCAAATCTAATCACTATTAATTGCGGTGCATATATATGTGGGGGATGGAATTCAAAGGTTTAGTGGTTCCCACTTGGTCATTTGTTAAAACGGTAAATTTTGAATTACCCTTTCGTGAATTAATTACTTTTAAATCATTTTTTATTTTTCAAAACTTCAATTTATCTCTTATTTTTTTAAGAAAATTAAAAAAATTCATCAATCCACCGTTTTTTCCTCTTATTTTTTGACTACATATAAAAAATTTTAAAATAGCCACTTTAAAGGGGGGTGATTCGAAATTTATCCCCATTAAATTAGTGTTGCGGTAAAAGTCATGGCACAGATTCATTAAATAATGACTGAGCTTCTTATTTGATCAATGCCAGATCCTTTAATCTGTCTCCTGTTCAACTAACACACACACACACCATGATATTCCTTTGGCTTTTCTCGTTGTGGTCCCGACGTTCTCAATATTAACCCAACACGAATTTTTATTATTTTGCCACCAATTTGAAATTTTTTATTACCTTTATTTTATTTTTTTAAGAAGGTTTTTGATATTTAAAATTCAAAATGAAAGAAAGGGACAGCAAAGAAAGACCAGCGGCTCACTCCGCGGACGACGACAATATCAAGGCATACTTCCACGTGTCACTCTATAAATCGTTGTGGCATTCAACGGTATTTTGTCGCGCTCCGCCACCAACCTCTTTCTGTGATTTTTATTTCTTACAAGATAATGAAAATACGGTCCTCTGTAGTCTTCCACTAGCTTGGAGTCTTATGGATCCTTAGCAAGCCATCAAGGCAATCTAATGATTTTTTTATGTATTTGCAGTCAATGATTACGGCAATACACATAAGTCGGCAAAACATTCGGTCTTAGATTAAACAATGAACATATGATGGCCCTGTATTAAAACTTAAGCATGCTTAGCTTCTGATTAGATATCAATGGCCATTGAAATAAGCTTCCAATATTTTCTCAGAAGAATCCTTGTGACTCCATTAGCCACAATTAAGTAATTAAGGTAAAAGACTATTTTATCTCTAGAGTCTCCAAAAATAAAATAAAAATTGAGGTGGTTATGAGATGTTATTAGAAACTCATGGTGGTTATTTAACACTTTAGATATTCTTAACGTAGATGGGGCCAAAATAAAATTAAATAAAAATATTGTAAAATAACTTATTTTTGAACTTTTGCTCTATTTCTTCTTCTTCATCCTCTTGTCCTACTTTTCTTATTTGGTACTATTTATAGAGTTTTTTATTATTATTATTATGCTCTCATTGCAAAGTGTTTTGGACGTGAAATCTAATATTGAACATAAATAAACAAAAAATTAACAACTAAAATTGTGTTAAATAATTTATTCACAACTTATTTGATTTTATTGTTATAAGAATGTGTTAAATCTCTTAAAATTTGGGTGTGCTAAATAGTTTTATTAGTGTTTCCAGAAAATATAGTTAATTAATTTAAATAGTTTAAGTAATGATTTTTTTTAGAATTTTAAAGAGCGTAAAAAGTGATACTTAATTTTTTTACATTTGTATTCGAGTGTACTAAATAATAAAATTTTCAAAATAATTTCTAGAGTGCAAATAACCTCACCCATAACCTAAATTCTTTAAAAATAAAACTGTCAAATTATATTAAAAAAAGACATTTGAGACAAAAGGATGTGTGGAGATATTTTTCCCACAATATTGGATGCACATTCAGTGTTATTAAAGTGAAGTTAAAGGGGAAAAAGGAGGAGAAAAGTTAGAATTAAAAGGTCAATAGCAATTGTTTGCTTTTACTCATTTTCATTTTCTCCCACTACTAACTAATTGATCCTCATGAATGTCATATAAGAGTAACATGGTGTCGCCACTTTTGCTACAAACGAGGGCGTTTTCGTTGGTGACTTACATTTTTTAAGTGATGATGCACATAACTAAATATAACATTAGGGACATTATTAAGACTAAATTTTGTTGGCTTAAAAAAATAAAAAAGAGTCCAATGACTATAATGTTTGAATTGCTGTAATTTGCTATAAAGGCAAACCAAGATGTGTAAGTTTCTTCACACCTATAAAGTTAAACAAATAAAGTTTATTCACAATATTCAAACAGTTAGCTTTTTCCTTCATCTTCTTTAATTTTATAATTACTAACTTCACAGCTTCTTCTTCTTTACTGTCACTCTGCCATGATGATGAGCGCTCCGCATGGTTGCAGTTCAAAGAAAGCCTCATCATTAATGTGAGCTACAATAATCTTCATGCTGGGAAATATGGATGTCGTCCTCAAGTGGCATCATGGAAGCTAGAAGAAGGTAAGATTGATTGCTGCTCTTGGGACGGCGTTCATTGCAATAAAAACACTGGTCATGTCATCAAGCTTGACCTCTCCAATAGATGCCTTAATGGTTCTACCAACTCTAGCGGCAGCCTTTTCAAGCTTGCCCATCTTGAGTGGCTTAATCTTGCTTTTAATCACTTCAATTCCTCTAAAATCCCACCAAAAATCATCAACCTTCGAGGTTATCATACTTGAACCTCTCTGGATCTTTTTTATCTGGTCAAATACGATCAGAAATTCTAGAGCTTTCTAAGTTTGTGTCCCTTGATCTATCACTAAATGATTACCATGGTAGTAGACTTGAATTCTAGAAGCCCAATCTTGCAAATCTAGTCAAGAAGTTAAGCAACCTAAAAACACTTGACTTTCATCGTGTTTCTATTCGTTCAACTATACCTCATAACGTGGCAAATCTATATTCTTTGACATTTTTATCTCTCTAATATTGTGAATTGCAAGGTAATTAAATTTATATATTTTCTTTTTAATTAATACACATGCATGTTATTGTTAAATATATTTTTTTTACTTGAAAATTGCTACTTGCAATGTTAAATTCATTATTATAACCTATTATTATTTAATTTTCTACTTGATAATTTTTTTTATTTTCTACAAATTTCAGGAAGAATTATCTTTACTCGGTAATTTATCCAAGCTCCGTCGTTTAGGCCTTTTAGTGAATAAATTAGAGGGTGAGCTGCCTGTTCCACTGGCAATCTTCCTTCTTTAAAAGCATTGGATCTTTTATGGAATATTTTATTGGGTGAGTTGCCTATTTCCATTGGCGATCTTGATTCTTTGAAACAACTTGACCTTTTCATGGAATAGACTTTTTGCTGAGTTGCCAACTTCCATTAGAAAGCTTTTTTCGTTGGCAGGACTCCACCTTTCATTCAATAAATTATTAGGGGAGTTCCCGTGGTCCAGTAGAAATTTTAGTTCTTTGAAGATGTTGAGCTGGTGTCATGTAGTTTTTGGGGCAAAGTTCCACATTCAATTGGTAATTTTACCTAGCTGCAATCTTTGGTCCTTGGATTTAATAAATTTTCAGGTTGGTTGCCTGCTTTCATTGTAAATCTTAGATCATTGTAAGTATTGGCTATTGGTAGGTGTAATTTTTTAGGTGCAATTCCATCTTCACTCAAGAATCTTGCCCAACTCATCAACCTTGACCTGTCTCATAATTCTTATAGAGGAAAGATAGAGCTAGATTTTTTATTTACTAGCCTGAAAAATTTAAAAATTTTATCTCTCTCATCAAATAGGTTGACATTGCTCACCAAAGCCACTTCTAATGCTACTTCACATAAATTTACCATGATAAGACTACGTTCATGCAACCTCACTAAATATCTAAATTTTTTGAAAAATCAACATCATTTGAAGGTACTAGACCTTTCCTCCGACAGAATTCGTGGAAAAATACCTAATTGGTTGTTAGACCTTAGTATGCCAAATCTCTACGCCTTAAACCTTTCCCATAACTTGTTAACTGGGTTTGATCAGCCTCCTATTGTTCTTCCAGGGGGTAAACATCTTTTGCTGACTTTAGATCTTAGCTCTAATAATTTACAAGGACCACTCTCAATTCCGCCCCCGAACACTGTTCACTATCTAGTTTCAAGCAGTAGCTTAACAGGGGAAATTCCATCGTGGATATGTAATTTGAATAGCCTTGAAAGCTTTGTTTTGTCTCACAATAACTTAAGTGGTTCGCTTCCTCAGTGTATAGGCAGTTTCAGTGCCGAACTTTCACTACTAGACTTGCAAGGGAATAGCTTCTTTGGGATCATCCCAAATACTTTCATGAGCAGAAGTAGATTGAAGATGATTGATTTAAGCCACAATCTATTTCATGGAAGAATTCCAAGATCGTTGATCAACTGCTCAAAGTTGGAATTTCTTGATCTTGGGAACAACCAGATTAGTGACACTTTTCCCTCTTGGTTAGGAACTCTTCCAAACTTGAATGTTCTCATCCTACAATCCAACAAATTTTATGGCATTATAAAGGAACCCAGAACTGATTGTGGATTTTCTAAACTCCTCATTATTGACCTCTCTAAAAATACATTTATTGGAAAGCTTCCATCAAAGAGTTTCTTGTGTTGGAATGACATGAAAATTGTCAATACAAGTGAGCTAAGATATCTGCAAGATATGATTTCTCCATGAGCAGGGTTGTCCAGTGAAGTAATGGGCACTTCTGATTACTCATTGACAATGAACAACAAAGGGCAACGAATGATTTATGACAAGATCCCAGATATTCTCATGGGTATTATCCTCTCAAGCAATAGATTTGATGGGGAGATTGCAAGATCGATTGCCAATTTAAAGGGACTTCAAGTTCTCGGCCTCGCCAACAATAACCTCCAAGGCCATATTCCATCATGTTTGGGCAACCTAACAAATTTGGAATCGTTGGATCTCTCAAATAACCAAGTTTTCTGGACAGATTCCTCAACAGCTGGTTGAGCTCTCGTTTCTCGGATTCTTCAATGTATCGAACAATCACCTCACAGGACCCATACCACAAGGAAAGCAATTTGCTAAATTTGAAAATGCTTCTTTCGACGGCAACTCTGGACTGTGTGGAAGGCCTTTGTCCAAAGAATGTGAGAGCGATGAAACGCTAACAAATCAAGATCATACTGAAGGCTCGGAGGATTCTCCGTTTTCAAGCGCTTCTACTGGAAAATCATTAGGCATAGGCTATGGGGGTGGAATTGTGGCAGGATTGCTTCTCGGGTTCAACTTCAGCACAGGAATTGTCAGATGGTTTCTGGAGAACTTGGGAATGCCGCAAAAGGCCACGAGGAGGAAGAGGAGACTTAGAATAAAAAATTTAAAAATCGGTTTCTAGTGTTTTCGTTTTTCAAATTAACATCACTATTAATATAAAATGGAAGCTTTAGGTAAGAAATAAAAAATTAGTAGTGTTTCGTAATTAACATGTTATTTAAATGTTAATTGTGAGGGATTAGGTTCCTACCATTAAAAAAAATTGATGATAATAATTTTGAGAAAAAAGTAAAGATAACAAAGGTTTTTATGCAACAACTATGAGTTCAAATCATATTACATGCAACCAGACTAATGGTATGGTCAATTTAACTTTGGTCGACTTAAAACGGTGCCCATGCATCTTAAAAGCTAAGAAATAATTTTACAGCTATTTTCTTCTCTGCATTCCTCAGCTACAGCTCTGTTTCTGCTTTTAATTTTTTCTTCTTTTTTTTCCCCTTTGGCACCCCTCTGCTACAGCTCTGTTTCTCTGTTTCTGCTTTTAATACAAAATATTTTAGATTTAAAAGTCATGGCAGCCTAAATCTCTAGAGAAATGCACTTGAGTAAGCAGAATATTTAACATGCCGTGGAGGAGAATTTTAATGAACTGGACAAACAAAAGGCAAATTTATTGACCAATTAGATGACAAATTAATTATTAAAAATAAAAAGAAATGCAATAAAGCCCCGATGAACAATTTCGATTGATATAATTTTAAATAAAAAATAGGATAATTACTCAAAGACCCAACTTCTTATTTTTATTCCGCTTATTAGACCCAACAATTTTAAGAATGCTATGTTATTATCTAACTGCCTAATATGAATTTATGAGAGGAACAAACATTACATTTTGCTATTTGTGCAGTTTATTAAATTTTTTTGGCTACCGTCCACTTCAGTTATTCAATTTAGTTAGCTTTCAATTTTTCTGTACGGTTCAATTTTCTTCTCCCTTTTTTGGACGCGTAAACTCGTCTAAAATTATATAAAATAATTGCTTTGTTCTTCACTATGTTTTCTTTAATTACGTTTGTCATATATTTATCATAATGCTACAGCCTTTAGCTTCTGCTGAAACCATATATCAAATTGTCTGAGTCTCTAAAAGCCAACTGAAAACAATATTAATAAACCCACCTATTTAGCATAAAGCTTTTGGTACTGGAAATAAAGGAGCGCAGTGATGAACCTAAGCATATGGAGTCATTTCTCAGGATCATCTTCATTTAATCATCAGAGATCAGTATCGTCAACATAGACGAGCTGCCGTTTGCTTCTGCATCCGCATTGCGAGTGAACATGGACAAATCAATCGCTCACCGAGCAGCAATAATATTATTTGGCATATGAACCTAAAACAGACACAAATGATCAAATGCTTGAGACATATATATACAATTATAGATATATATATAATCTGCACTGAGCTGGTAAAGGATCACATAAAGCGTCTCTGAATCTATATTAGGCACATTTACTTGAAGCGTCTCTAAATCAAGTTAATGCAGTCTGACAATTATTCATTTTCCCCTTTGATAAAACAGCTTGATGCTTAGCATTCATTCCTGGATATTCTGCAATTGATAAAACGGATTGAGTCGATGATCAGTAGCTGGCGCCGTAGTAGAGGCAAGATTGTATATCATGTTCAAGCCTGTCACAGGGTTCCAATTTTCCACCATCAAACCAATTGGAAAAAGCTCGTTAGATGTAATAGGTGAAGCCTGAAAAAGTGGAATATTCGTAACAGGCAAATCTCCATATAAATCATTGTCTGTGTGGCCCAACGGATCAGAAACTTTCCGGTCATATTTAAGAGTAAACACAGCAACAATTACAGGTAGGACCAGATGCCAAAACGGCGCACTAAGATTGTTCTTCACATGCGATTGTACCAGAATAAAATAAATGAGTGCAACAATTAACTGGACCACAGAGAAAGCAACATCCACTGTCCTAACCAGTTGCTTCTGATTATGTACTCTTTGTTGCACCTCTGCTTTTTCCCATAAAACAAGTATACTAGTACACATAATCATAGAAAAACCGAATGCCGGCAGTAGAAATGCAGCAAGAAGTAAACCTCCTACTTTTCCCAAGTAGATCCAGAAAAAATGATGCTGCTTCCAACACAAGATAAAACACAGCAAGTGAACGTTTCTTATATTTTCCAAGCAGCTGACAAACCTGTAATACAAAAACTACAATCATATATCTCAAGCGATTATTATTTATCTCAGCAACATTGATAGTCACACCTTCTCGATATTCTGTCATTGGTATTGCTGATTGACTTGACGGGCAGCCGGTGCCATAAGAGAGGCAGGGCTGGATACCAAGTGCTAATCATTCAGCAAGTTAAACTGGTTCATCAGGGTCCGGATTATAAGTAACTAGAGTGGAATATGTGAAATATTATAAAAGCTGTGTGATGAATCAGTAGCATCCTCATTCTTTTCGAAAAGAAACAGAGTCGTTATAGAAAAGAGTAGCAGCAAGACTGATGCACTGTAATTGCTCTCGACACCCAAATCTGCTAGACTACAATAAACGGATGTTATAATCCATTGGATCACCGAGAAGACAATCACCACTGCCCCAAAGAGGACATCCTCACTGTATCCCGTCCATGTTCTTTATTTTTTTTGTTTTTGAAGGAACCGTTTGTACAACTTTGTTGCCAGTCGTGCTCAGCAGAAACGGAATATCAGAAGCCGTCAAGTACTTACCATGGCAGCTCTTGAGAGAATAACGCTGCTTTTGTTCCGAACTAACTCGATTAACCCATATTGCTTTTTTACTAGATGACGATGATCGGTTCCTGCTCTGACCCGCCGTTTCCTGATTGTCTTCAGCGACTAAGTACTCTTCCAGATGGCTACGTAGCTTGAATGCGTTGCTTTTGGCGGAGACCTCCATAACATATGTATATATGATTCAATCAAAACCATACCGTTATTTAATTTTTGGCGATGGAAGAGAGAGTATAAATCTAATAAAATGGCTAATTAATTGAGAATAATTTATTCATTCATACTGCAGATTGTAAAGAAAAGGCGAACTTGTTTGATATATTTGTAGGTAATTTCTGATTTCTCAACAGACAGAAATTGTGAAAGATTAAAGGGAAAAAGATGCTGACGAAATCATGAGTCATCAGGAGGAGACTGAAGACTTTGGACTTGGGATGGGGTTGACCATGAAAGTTCTGGGACCTCGGGGGTGCTCGGATAATTTATTATATTTGCGGGGGGTTAATGTTGAGTTCTGGGGCAAAACCAGTCTTTCGCACATTTTTTTTTCATAATTTCAATATTTATCTTTTTTAATCAAAATGAATTTAGAAAATATATATATGTACAAGGTAAACAAAGTAAATAAATAAACAAAACTTGACGTTTTTTTGTTATTTAATATTTTGTACCAAACATACTCCTATCTTTACACAACAACATAGGTAGTATTTTATTCTATTTTTTTATTAATATTTATATATTTATATGGATTCTCTACAAAAATAATTTTTATTTAACTATTAATTACAGATTTAGTACACATACTAGATATTATAATTAACTATGTCAGAATTTATGAAGTGTTGTAACTGTTTGGTTACTGAGAAAATGAAGAGAAAATTTGAGAAGCAAAGAGCAAAACAGAGACTTTGAGATTTTATAATTTTATGTCATTAATTTGAATAGATCAGGGAAAAAAAATAGAATAGAAAAGCCAACAGCCCGACACCGTCTTGTTTTGCTTTTTACTCATTTTCTTCTTAATCTTCACTTCTGCTAAACGCGTTTTCAGTGGTGACATATCTCGTGAAACATTATGGACATAGTAAAAGTTTCCAAAATTAATTATCATATTAAATATTTTTAGGCTCTATTTAGGATTGAAGTTGAGTAGTTATAGCTTAAAAGTATTAAAGTATTTGATAAACACTAATTACTGTAGCTTGAAAGTAAAATTAATTTAATTTTACACTTGTATGATAAAAAAATATGTTATATCTTTATTAATTTTATTAAAATTATTATTTAAAATTTGTATTTACTATATGCTATTAACTTTTATTTCATAACTAAAGTTTTTTCTCCACAGAAATTATAGCTTAAAAACTATGACATCTCAATACCAAACAAAACCATAGACTAACAGGAAAAAAGCTCTTTTGAGACAAGGTTATAGAACTTTTAAAAAAGTTCAATTGCGCAGCATATGTTATTTTATTGCACATTCTTATTTTATTTATACTAAAATTTTAAAATCCTTGTCTTTAATAAAATGAAATTTTGTAACTTTTAATAAAAGGATTCCTTAACAATCAAACAACTAAAACTATTTTTTTTTCACTACAAAAAAATGGCAATGAATGACATATACTCCATGACAAATTTTGAGGAAAGACCTTATTTTACGAACACAAGACAGCTTTATGATGGATTTTGGGTCCATTGATATTTCATGAAGGACTCGTGATAAAAATTTATTCTATCCAGAATTTGTGATATACTCGTGATAGATTTTGCGCCAATAAAAAATGGATGACAGAATTTTTATTATACTCTCGTGGCATAATGAGGGCACCTAGAAGGTGATTGTGGAATTCCTTGCCTCCACATTATTGTAATGAGAAGCTTTATCCAAGTATTTCCATCATTGAAATGCTGTCAATACAAGTGAGTTAAGTTACATGCAAGATATAATTATTGCCGTATGTATTGACTTCCCCTGAGCGTTGTGGCATTTATAATTACTTAGTTACAATAAGTAACAAAAGCCAAATGATGTTCTGCGAAAGCTCCCAGATATCCTCAACGGCATTATGTTGAAAAAATCAAAAGCTTACATGCATTTATGGTGCCATTCGATGGCCACAAATGTTGACGATTTAGAGTTGGAGGCGTATGCATCCGTTTGTCGAAATAGGAAGAAAATGCTTGCCGATTTCTAAGACTTTTGAGTGCGACAATTAAATGCATGCATGGTGAAACTCTCCTATTAATACCAAGCCATTTCTTTTAGTGTGTGCATCCCAAAATTCTTCAATTCATTTCCTCTTTCGAGAGTAAGAAGCCAAGAGATTGAGGAGTGAAAGAATTAAGAGTTTTTAATAAACTCTTGCGTAATTATTGAGTGAGAGATTGGGTATATTGGGGTTTAAGATAGTAAGCTAAAATAATTTAATGTAATTTCTATTTCATTAATGAAGTATTATCCTTCTGTTTTCGCCCATGGACATAAGTTAAAATTGAATCACGTAAATTATAGTGTCCCTTATGTGATTCTGGTGTCTTAATATTTACAATTCACTTTAATTGTGTGCGTGTCTACTTGACCATCAATTTTCTAACACATTATCCTCTCAGACAAAAGTTTGATGGGTAGTGTAGATTCCAATATCGACTACCAATACGAAGGGACTTCAAGTTCTCAGCCTCGCCAACAATAATCTCCAAGGCCACATTCTATCATGTTTGGGCAACCTAACAAAATTGGAATCATTGGATGTCTTAAATAACAGGTTTTCATGGCAGATTCCTCAACAACTTTTTGTTTCAAGAATTAGCAATATTATGTGTACTCATTTTCCTTTTGTAGTAGTAGACGTAGAATCTAAAATAACCCCAGCATCTTATTTTCTTGATGTTTTCAGCATAAGTTTTGCGTTGAAAGATGGAAGAAGGAAACATTCATCCCATCTTAGAATTTACTATTACAACTTTTATTCCTGAAACATTTGTATAATCTGATTATTTCCTAGTGATAAAACGGTGACAGGAAAAAAAATATAATTTTAGTGTAATTGTAATTTTTTAATATAAAAATTGATTATTTGATACCGATGACCTATGTGATCTCCTTTGAAATAATTTTGTGGATAACTCGTATTCAAAAAACGGAGGATACCGAAATAAAACAGCAGCCACTGTTTTCTTCTCTGCACTCCTCCATTACAGCTCGGTTTTTGTTTTTATCTATTCTATTTGTCTTGCTTTAACAACTGAGTGAAATAAGCTGACTATCTTAAGTAGTAATTTATTTCAAGGAAGAATTCCAAGATCAATTGTTCAATGTTAGAATTTCTTGATCTTGGGAATAACCAGAAGATTGATACTTTCGCCTACTGGCGACTTCTACGGTATAATATCGAATGATAAAGAAGCTTGGGAAGCTATTTTAGCAAACCTTAAAGGCATCCGTGTTTTTTATCTTCTATTTTAATTTTATTATTCTCTTGAGAAACTATTCAAAATTAATTAAGAAATTAGTTTTAAAGATTGCGAAGGAGCTAATTAAATCGATAGACAAATAATATATACAGAAATGCAAAAGAGATATGTAGAGGAATTTCTTAAACTGTGCAGGATATTTCTAAGCAACTTGCGTTAATTAATTCTATGTGATTGTAATGCATAGAAAAATTAGTCTCGCCACCTTTCTGGACTTGCACCGAGTCCATACATTTCTCTTTCACTGGCCGAATAATTCTTTTTCACATGGACTTGGGGGACTTAGACCAATCTACGTTGAATATTCAGATTCAAAATTAGAAGAAACAGGAGAATTTACTCATTGTCACCGGAAAATTAAGCTTTGCGATGGTTCCAAATTGCCTATAAAAGCAAACCAATTAAGATCCTCATGGTTCTTCACATTGATAAGAGTAATTTTTTGCTAGGAAACTATGGGTTTCTTCACATTTTTGCAGTTTGCTTATTTCCTCATCTTTATTAATTTTACAAATGCTCCCTTCGCCGCTTCTTCTTCTATCCTGCCACTCTGCCATGATGATGAGCGCTCTGCATTGTTGCAATTCAAAGAAAGCCTTATCATTAATGAGACTTATACTTCTTATCCTTGGATTAATGATCCATGTCATCCTAAAGTAGAATCATGGAAGCCAGAAGAAGGCAATATTGATTGCTGCTCGTGGGATGGCGTTGAGTGCAACGAAAACACAGGTCATGTCATCAAGCTTGACCTCTTCAGTAGCTGCCTCCAAGGTTCTATCAACTCTAGTAGCAGCCTTCTCAAGCTTATCCAGCTTGAGTGGCTTAATCTTGCTTTTAATAACTTCAGTTCCTCCCAAATCCCACCAAAAATCATCAATCTTTCGAGTTTATCTCATCTAAATCTCTCTAATTCTTTCTTTTCTGGTCCAATACCATCAGAAATTCTAGAGCTCTCCAACTTGGTATCCCTTGATTTATCACGAGATATGTTTTTTGATGATCTTCCTCATCAAGTTCTTGAACTCAAGAAACCAAGTCTCTCAAATTTAGTTGAGAAATTAAGTAACCTGAAAGAGCTAAATCTTGATGGTGTGAGAATTACTTCTTCAATACCCCATAACCTGGCAAATCTATCTTCTTTGACATTTTTATCTCTGTCAAGCTGCCAATTGCAAGGTGAGTTTTATTATTGTTGTTATTATTATGAGGATACATGAGTATTATTATTTATTTAAATTTTATCTTGGATTAATCTCAAATCACGAGATCCTAATTCCTAATTTTTTTTAACTTTTCAGGAAGAATTAATTCCATCTTCTCTTGGTAATCTAACCATGCTTGTTCATCTTAACCTTTTCAATAATGAATTATCGGGTGTGTTGCCCACTTCTGTTGGAAATCTAGGTTCTCTGGAAGAATTAGACCTTTCAATGAATAGAGTTTCTGGTGAGTTGCCTGCGTTCATTGGAAATCTAACCCAACTGGGTTTACTACTCCTTTTATCTAATAATTTTTTTGGGGAGTTCCCGGCTTTCATTGGAAATCTTAGGTCACTGGAATTCTTAGATATCACTGAATGCGGTTTTAATGGTCGAATTCCACCTTCATTGGGTAATATGACCCAACTACAACAGTTGGACCTCGCATCTAATAATTTTTCCGGTGAGTTGCCTACTTCCATTGGAAGTCTTAGGTCATTGGAAAGGTTGGATGCCTCTTCTCGCAATTTTTCAGGTCCGATTCCACTTTCACTAGGTAATCTGACCCAACTCCGCTATCTCAAGCTTTCTCAAAATAATTTTAGTGGCACGATGGAGCTTGATACTTTTCTTGTTAGTCTAGAAAATTTGGAAACTTTATATCTCTCATCAAACATGTTGTCATTGCAAAACAAAGGCTCTTCTTACACCACTTCAGAAAAACTTTTGTTTGTAGGACTTCGTTCATGCAACCTTTTTGAATTTCCGAATTTCTTGAAACACCAAAAGCATTTGGAGGCGCTAGACCTTTCCTCCAACAAATTACATGGAAACATATCTAAATGGTTGTTGAACCCAAGTATGCAGAATTTTAGCTACTTGAACCTTTCCAAAAACTCTTTAACTGGGTTTGACGAACATCCTACTGTTTTTCCGTGGAGTAGTGATTCATTTACTTTAGATCTCAGTTCTAATTTCCTTCAAGGACCAATCCCAGCTCCACCCACCAAAACAAGGCACTATCTAGTTTCAAAGAACAACCTAACAGGGGAAATTCCATCATGGATATGCAATTTGAGTAATCTTTATATCCTTGATTTGTCAGAAAATAACTTAAGCGGTGAGCTTCCTCAATGTTTGGGAAAATTCAGTGGTGAACTTTCAGTGCTAGACTTGCAAGGGAACAACTTCTTTGGGAACATCCCAGATACCTTCATGAATGGAAGTAATTTGGGGATGATTGATTTGAGCCGTAATTTATTACAAGGAAGAATTCCTAAATCATTAGCCAATTGTGCAAGGTTGGAAATTGTTGATCTTGGGAATAACCAAATCAATGATTCTTTTCCTACCTGGTTAGGAACTCTTTTTGAGTTACATATTCTCGTCTTACAATCCAACAACTTCCATGGTGAAATCAAGGAACCTGAAATGGAGTGTGGATTTCCGAAGCTTCGAATTGTTGACCTATCTAACAACAGCTTTACAGGCAAGCTTCCATCTAAATATTTTCAATGTTGGAATGCCATGAAATTTGTCAATGCGAGTCAACTGAGATACATGCAAAATTTTCTCTCTTCGTATTTTTCGTTTGACTTCTATGGATATTTTCCCCATTATGATTACTCATTGACAATGAGCAACAAAGGCCAAATGTTGCCATATAACAAGATTCCATATATCCTTACCGCCGTTATCCTCTCAAGCAATAGATTTGATGGAGAGATTCCAACAGCGATTGCCAATTTAAAGGGGCTTCAAGTTCTCAGCCTCGCCAACAATAACCTCGAAGGGCATATTCCATCATGTTTCGGCAACCTAACAAAATTGGAATCACTGGATCTCTCAAACAACAGGTTTTCGGGACAGATTCCACAGCAGCTAACTGGGCTCACATTCCTTGAATTCTTCAATGTCTCACACAACAATCTCACGGGACCCATTCCACAGGCAAACCAATTTCCTACATTTGACAATAGTTCATTTGATGGGAACTCTAGATTGTGTGGAAAGCCTTTGTTCAAAGCCTGTGAGAATTTTGAGGCTCCACCAATTGAAGATCAGATTGAAGGCTCAGAGGTTATGTTTTCAGGCACATTTGATTGTAAAATTGTTCTGATAGGTTATGCAGGTGGAGTTGTTGCAGGATTGGTTCTCGGGTTCAACTTCAGCACAGGAATAGTCGGATGGTTTCCGGAGAAATTAGGGATGCAACAAAAAACAAGGAGAAAGAGCAGGCGTAGAAACTGAATGTAATTAGGCTTTTTTCTTCAAAGAGTTAGCACTAGTGACATGACCCGCCCCGACCTATATTATGGATATGAGGTGAATCATGCGGTCTAATAACTAAAACTCATGGCACCAACTTAATTGATGAATATATAAAAATGGCCTCTACTATAAACGCATAACAACCTCTATGCCTCATCCAAAAATATATATTCAAAGAATTCACAGTTCATGTCTCATTATATATACTATACACTACAAATATATATATATAAACATAAGCAACATAAACGTGCTCAAAATGTAAGTCATGCAGCAATGCGTCTTGTGGCCCAACTCAATTGAGTAGAACTGATCTACACGAAATCTGCAGAATCTTGGGATAAAAGGGATAAACAGAAAAATAATGAGCTTGCGATTCAATGAGTGGATATAATATATATATATATATATATAAAATAAAGTAGCATACTAGGGTATATACATAATCATGAAACATAACTCAACACTGAATGTAATGCATCAACAAACATGGAAAACATACATACATGATAAAACTTCACAAAATAGTACTCAGGGGAAATCAATCTCAATACTTGTTAGGATCATCATCGCACAAGTAGAGCAGGGGGTAAAACCTCTTAATACATGGTGGAATTTAACTACTTCGCACGGATAGAGTAACCTAACTCTCAATACGCATGCGTAGAGCCTATGGGGAAGGATACACATGGTGACTGACATTTACATCTCATGACTCAATCAAACATATAGTATGCGTACCTATAATCATAACATGCTATTAAATCATACTATTAAACATAAATGCTTCACAAAATACATAGTAATAATAATAGTATTTATTCACATATTATGTTTTACTCCGAGGTTCGTTGGGGCTCCTGTGGGTTCCTGGATTTTTGGATTTCTCCTCAAATATAGGATTCGAAAATTAATTGTTAGAACTGACATAAAAACTTATACGTATGATGTAAATTAATCATAACCACTTAAATTTCTTAAATCTATTACCCACTGACTTATTGAAATATAAATTTAACTGTCCAATTCTATTTTTTGTGATATTTCCCTCAATTCCATTTTTCAAATTCTTTTCCACTCACAACTTCTTAATTTTCTTTTTCTCCTTTTTCCTTTCTTTTCCTCTTTTCCCACTCTCGGCTTCTTTCTTTTCTTCCCTATTTTCTTTTTCTTCTCTTTTCTCTTCTCCACTTTCTTATTTCTCTTCCATTACCTTTATTTGTTATATATCCACCGAACGGCCACCGAATCCAAGCAAGCAGCTCTCACTTTTTAAATATATAAAAGCACCGCTTGAAGCAAGCAAACATGCAGCTGGCTGCTCCAATTGCATGCACGTGTGCTACAACTACAAATTATGAGTACTTATTTTTCTTTTCTTTATATTGTTAGTGTACTATTTTTGTGATTGTTTTTAATTCTGATATTGTAATACGGTTGTGATAGTGAAATGAAAGCTTTATTCATAAAATAAAAGTAATAGCCTTTGGAAATTAATATATATATTTTTCAATAATAATTTAAGACCATTAAAATAATAATGGTAATAACAGTTTTGGGAAAAGCTCAACTTCAGTACAACAGTAGTGAAATAGGTTTTAGTTGGGGCAGTGGAGATTGTCTTCCCAGTGACCTAATGGATTATAACATCCGTTTCTTTGAAACTACTGTAAGAGATATTGAACACAAGGTCACTGTGTACACAAAATGTACATGTACAGATTTTCTTTCATGGAAATCTATTCATGCATTGGAATATAATCACTGCGACAGGGACTTGAGCTTCCGCAAGTTGACATTCAAATACCAAACTCATTGCAAGGTCTTTCTTTGTTTCAATATTTATAAGTAATCTTGTCCATCGCTTCAGTTTCCTCATCACTATGCCACAATTACTTATGTTTTGCCAGACAAGGATTAAAACTTTCAAATTAGAATTGTAAGTATTTGTCAAACACTTTGACAAATTGCCCTCAACTATGCGAAATATTCAAACATGTACCTGCCGTGAAGGAAAATTTAAACAAACCGGAAAGTGGATCAGCTGAAATCGCTAGAGAACAAGATATCAACATCAATGACAAATGGCCTCGGGGATGAAGTGAAGGCTTGAGAAGGAGTTGGACTGCCAGCATGGAATCAGACTAACCAAATATTGAACCAACCCCTAGCAAAAGCATTTTCAATAACTAGAATGACAGCCATTAAATAATTTCTTGATTAAATTATTAATTACTATTGCAATAAATCAAAATTTTTTTGGTGGGTCATTGCCGCTTCGGAAAATATTTTTTGTTTGGCTACCTGTCCTTTTCAGTTACGAATTTAGTTAGCTTTCAATATTTCTGTTCGATCGGTTCAATTTTTTTCCCTTCTTTTTTGGACGTGTAAACAATCCTAAAATGATGTGGCGTTGCTTTAACTTTTACTTAATTGAGAATAATATGTTTTCTTTCATTAATTTTAAAAAATAATTCAAACTCTGAAACTAGACATCCACGTCTATTCCATTAATCCGTTATTTAATTAGCTGGCTCGGTACTGTTTTAATTAGTTTAGAAAGTGCACTGTTTGATCACTAACATCATAAACTTGTTGAAATCGTAATAACTAGGTAGAAGTATTGAAAGGTTGAAATCAATACAATAAAATTTTACCAAATACGCTCTCCTTACTCATGTGAGCAGGCTTGAAGCCTTGAACCTTTAAATTAGTTCAAGAGATTTTACTAGTTAAGTAGTAGCACTCATTCTTAGTTATAAATGTTCCATAAATATTATGATTGTTTTAATGGAACTTACTTTACGATGAGAACATTCAAGTCCTTTTCACATTTTAAATGAAAAATTATGTTTTTGGCCAATAATTACTATAATAGGAAATATGATAGCTAGTGCAACAAATAGGGAGAACTGGTTCTATCCTTTTCTTTAATCCTCCTTAATTACATGAAGAGAGTAGAGACTTCAAGAAAATGCAGAGACGTCGGAAAATAGAGTCGGAGTTCCCTGTCTACGTTCTGGGAAGTCTAATCCCAAATGAAACACAACACTCAAGCACTGATGGAGTAGAAGATCTCATTCAAGGCACTGTTGGAGGATACGGAATACTCAACATGCCGTGAAGCAAAAGTTAGGTGAACTGGTAGTAGTGGGGAAAGTAGAAAAAAGAAGCAGATTTATTAAAGACAAGAGACCCAAATTGAGACTAATTAAAGCAGACTCTGACTAGTCTCAAGTCAATGACATATGAGCTTTTGCCACGTCGCATTCGTACTATGGGGGCGAGTCCACTACACAAAACATCTTGTGGATGCGGATACCCGCGGGCGTTATAAGCTATATTAGACCTGAAATATTTAAACTATGTTTGAACGTCATTCTTCCCACCCACCATTCACTCCGAGCTCTGACACGACACTGGGCCGAATCCTCCGTAACAGAACTCCCCAGTGTGAGGATACCTGCAGGCATTATAACCTGGAGGGCTCTGAGATATTCATGCGATGTGGGATTATCGTTCTCCGTAGCATCAAATACAATCCAGGCATGACTTTGACTCCAAATTAGCGATATTAACATCCATTATAATGATATGGGGAATTTAACTTTAGTTGACTTAGAACGGCGTTCATATTTACGTCTCTCCTGCGTCGTTCACATCTGAAAAACTAAGAAATAATTTTCCGACACGACATATGTATAGAACATGTACAGACCTAAACCACTTGACTGAAATTGAGCTTGCTATCTGCGAAAATTGATACTTGAAGACTTCCAATTCTTAGTCTTGAGTCTTTATCCTCGGGCATTGATCATTTTTTGATAATGATTTATTGACGACTTATAGTGAATCCGACAATATGAAATGAAATATTTTTAATTGATCTAAATTAAAAATCATGTCAATTTTAGTAAATCCAAATTTCATTAATTTCTCTGGCGTTTGTGCTGGATTAGTTGATTGTGTAAAAAATTGTCGCTTCTACTATGATGACTAATAGTTGAAGAAAATACAGAGACATCGGACAGAAGAGTCAGTGTTCTCTTGAGAATTGACACCTAATTTTAACTTCTAGAAATTATGGAATTTTGGGTTGTTAACGTGAGATATTTGTTACAATTTAGGTGCATTAATTAGATCCCATCTCAGACACTATCAGCTAAAGCTCATTACAAATTGCTGCATTAGTAGCTCAGCTAACAAATCTAAAGGAATAAAACTCGAAATCTTGACCTGGAGAATAATTAGGTTGAGGAGGCGTTGTCACTCAACCAACGAGTGCATAGTTTACAAGGAAGAGTGACAGTGACTCTCTTGAGGACTATATCATTTTAATGGTAACATGTGTTCAAAGAGATGTTCAACTATCGATGGAACAGCTTTTAACGAAAAATTGATTATTTTAAGACTTCCCTCGCTAGACAAGAATATATCATCACCAACGATAAATGCCCTCGAGTAAGCACAGAATATTCAACATGCCGTGGAGGAAAATTTTAGAGTTGTAGCTAGAAGTCATCAAAACAATGGCATACCCTCGAGAATGCAGAGTACTCAACTTGCCATGAAGGAAAATTCAACTGGGGAAAGGAGAAAAAAAGAATCAAATTAATTTATTGACCAATTAGATGAAAAATATAGAAAATGAAAGGAAATATAAACCTCCAAACAAGTTTGATAGATCTTATTAAAGATTTTTTTTAAAATAGATTGTTAATAATCTTTCTTTTTTTTTCAATTTCTTTACTTTTAAAATTGATAAAAAAAAGAGGTGCTTTTTTTTTAGTAATTTGTAGGAATTATAGGTTTACTTTAATTTATTAAAAAATGTTCAAACTCTAAATACCCATGTTTATTTTCATTAATTAATTATTTTAGAAAGTGTGTTTATTAATAATCATTTATTGAAAAGGTGAAATTTGTGTTAGTTGCGGGTTGAAGGGGTTAACGAGTTGAACACTTCATATTTTGTTTTCACGAGATAGTTAAACATATTATTTTAGTTTTAAGTTGTTGATATGATTATGAAATAAGTTGTGTTTGTGTTAATATAAAATTCAGTAGTGATATGTGTGCAACAAACAAACCGTACACCATCTCTACAGGATGAAAATATTTTACTGCAAAATATTAGGGTAGTTATCAATGAATTTGTTTTTTGTTAAGACATTTTAATGTTTTTATACTTTTGTCAAAATTTTGTGACCAACTTTTTTTTTGGGTAAAAAATAGCGCTTTCCAAAAAGAAAATTTCACTGCAACACATATTTTTTATTTTTTATTTTTGTCTCTTATAGATTTTATACTAATTATTGTACATACATCATTATTCTATAGAATTTCTCCACATGCAATTTCATCGTCTAGTTTAAAAGTCACCAAAACAATTGCTGAATTGCATGACCCTCGGTATGAAGAATACTCAACATGCCGTGAAGGAAAATTCAAGTAGGGAAAGGACAAAAAATGAGGCAAATTAATTTATTGACCCACTATATGACAAATTATAGAAAATGAAAGGAAATATAAACCCTCGAACAAGTTCGATAGATCCTACCAAAGATTTTCTTTTTCTTTTTCAAACAGATTGCTAATAACACATTATTGGTATTTAGTGGGACGTTGCCTCTTCAGAAACTAATTTTTTCTTAGCTAATGGCTTAATCATCACTTCCAAATTTTATTACTTTTGCATAATTTGCCGATAAACGCAAAACCCTTAAGTTTCTTTATATCAACGAAGTTAAACAAATTTTATTTTGAAGGAACTATGGGTTTATCCTTTCTACGTTTATTCACAATATTTATACGATTAGCTTTTTCCTTGATATTCTTTAATTTTACAATTGCTAACTTCGTTGCTTCTTCTCTGCTGTCACTCTGCCATGATGATGAGCGCTCTGCATTGTTGTAGTTCAAAGAAAACCTCATCATTAATGAGAGTTACAACAATTTTTTTTCTAGAATATATGGATGTCATCCTACAGTGGCATCGTGGAAGCCAGAAGAAGGTAACATTGATTGTTGCTTTTGGGACGGTGTTCATTGCGGTGAGAACAATGGTCATGTCATCAAGCTAGACCTCTCCACTAGCTGCCTTCAGGGTTCTATCAACTCTAACAGCAGCCTTTTCAAGCTTGTCTATCTTTAGTGGCTTAATCTTGGTTTTAATCACTTCAATTCCTCTAAAATCCCACCAGAAATCATCAACCTTTCAAGGTTATCATAAACCATCTCTGGATCTTTTTTATCTGGTCAAATACCATCAGAAATTCTGAAGCTCTCCAACTTGGAGTCCCTTGATCTATCAAATAATTTTAATCTCCAACTTCAGAAGTCCAGTCTCACAAATCTAGTCGAGAAGTTAAGCAATCTAAAAACACTTGATCTTGGGGATGTTTTTATTTGTTCTACAATACCTCATAACTTGGCTAATCTATCTTCTTTAACATTTTTATCTCTCCGATTCTGTGAATTGCAAGGTAATTAAATTTTATATATTTTCTCCTTAATTAATATACGTGCATGTTATTGTTAAAATATATTTTGTACTCGAAATTTGTCAATTACAAAGTTAAATTCATTATTATAAACTATTATTATTTTTAATTTTCTGTTAAATTCATTATTATAAACTATTATTATTTTTAATTTTCTACTTAATTAATATTTTTTATTTTTTACAAATTTCAGGAAGAATTCTATCTTCACTCAGTAATCTATCCAAGCTCCTTCATTTAGACCTTTCAATAAATGAATTATTGGGTGAGCTGCCTGCTTCCATTGGTAATCTTGGTTCTTTGAAAGAACTAGATCTTTCTATGAATAATTTGTTTGGTGAGTTGCCTCCTTCTCTTCAAAATCTTTTTTCTTTGAAAGAACTTGATCTTTCATTGAATAGAATTTTTGGTCAATTGCCTATTTTCATTAAAAATCTTGGTTCTTTTAAAAAAACTTGACCTTTCAATAAATAGACTTTTTGGTGAGTTGCCTACTTCCATTGGAAATCTTTTTTCTTTTTGGAAGCACTTCACCTTTCACAGAATAGACTTTTTGGTAAATTGCCTACTTCAATTGGCAATCTTTTTTCTTTGGAAGAACTTGACCTTTCATTCAATAAATTATGGGGTGAGTTCCCTTGGTCCACTAGAAATTTTAGTTCTTTGAAGATATTATCTCTGGCATCATGTAGTTTTTGGGGCAAAGTTCCACATTCAATTGGTAATTTTACCCAACTGCAATACTTAGACCTTGAATTTAATGCATTTTCGGGTGAGTTGCCTACTTCTATTGGAAGTCTAAGGTCATTGGAAATACTGGTTATTGGTAAATGTAACTTTTCAGGTCAAATTCCATCTTCACTCAAGAATCTTACCCAACTTACCGCCCTAGACCTTTCTCAGAATTCTTATAGACAAAAGATCGACCTAGATTTTTTACTTACTAGCCTAAAAAATTTGGAAGTTTTATCTCTCTCATCAAATAGGTTGTCATTGCTCACCAAAGCCACTTCTAATACCACTCCACAGAAATTTGAGTCTTTAGGACTGCGTTCTTGTAGCCTTGCTAAATACCCAAATTTCTTGAAAAGCCAACATAATTTGGATGTGTTGGACCTTTCCTCTAATAGAATTCATGGAAAAATACCTAAATGGTTGTTAGACCTTGGTATGCATGTCTTGAACCTTTCCCATAACTTGTTAACTGGATTTGATCAGCATCCTGTTGTTCTTCCGATGGATAAAAGTGATTTCCTGACTTTAGATCTTCGCTCTAATAATTTACAAGGACCACTCCCAATTCCACCCTTGAAAACCGCTCACTATCTAGTTTCGAACAATAGCTTCACAGGGGAAATTCCATCATGGATATGCCATTTGAATAGCCTCAAAACCCTTGTTTTGTCTCACAATAACTTAAGTGGCTTGCTTCCCCGGTGTTCAGTCAGTTTCACTGATAGACTGCAAGTACTAGACTTGCGGGGGAACAACTCCTTTGGGACCATCCCAAATACTTTCATGAATGAAAGTAGATTGAGGATGATTGATTTAAGCCATAATCTATTTCAAGGAAGAATTCCAAGATTGTTGATCAACTGTTCAAAGTTGGAATTTCTTGATCTTAGGAACAACCAGATTAGTGACACTTTTACCTCTTGGTTAGGAAAACTTCCAAACTTGAATGTTCTTATCCTACAATCCAACAAATTTCATGACATTATAAGGGAACCTAGAACTGATTGTGGATTTTCTAAACTTCGCATTATTGACCTCTCTAACAATAGATTTGCTGGAAAGCTTCCATCAAAGTATTTCCTGTGTTGGAATTCCATGAAAATTGTCAACACAAGTGAGCTAAAATATTTGCATGATGTGATTTCTACAATTCGAGGGTCCAGTGATAGGGGCAATTATGATTACTCATTGACAATGAACAACAAGGGGCAAATGATGACATATGACAAGATCCCAGATATCCTCACGGGCGTTATTCTCTCAAGAATCCAACATCGATTGCCAATTTAAAGGGACTTCAAGTCCTAAACCTCGACAACAACAGCCTCGAAGGCCATATTCCGTCATGTTTGGGCAACCTAACAAATTTGGAATCATTGGATCTCTCAAATAACAAGTTTTCAGGACAAATTCCTCAACAGCTGGTTGAGCTCACGTTTCTCGAATTCTTCAATGTATCGGACAACCACCTTACAGGACCCATACCACAGGGAAAACAATTTGATACATTTGGCAAGACTTCTTTTGACGGCAACTCAGGATTGTGTGGAAAGCCTTTGTCCAAAGAATGTGCTGAAGCTCCAATAAATGAAGATCATACTGAAGGGTCAGAGGATTCTCTGCTTTCTGGTGCTTCTGATTGGAAAATGATTTTGATAGGCTATGCTGGTGGACTTGTGGCAGGATTGGTTCTCGGGTTCAACTTCAGCACAGGAATTGTCGGATGGTTTCTGGAGAAGTTAGGAATGCAGCAAAAGGCAACAAGGAGGAAGAGGAGACGTAGAAATTGAGTGCAATTGGGCTTTTCTTTTAAGAGTATGCACTATTATGCGTCCTTTTTTTTTTCTTTAAATTGTCAGTGTAATGCTGTTGTAATTTTTATTTTTAATTCTGTCATTATACTATTGGTGTGATTTCCCTTACATTTCTCCTTCTGAAATAAAAATAAATAAATAAAAATTGGTGTATTATATATTAAAAATTGGTTTCTGGTGTTGGGGCTTTCAAATTTAAGTCACTGTTAAAATGAGATGGAAGCTTTGGGGATGAAATAAAAAATTAGTAATGTTTGGTAAATAACATGTTATTTAAATGATATTTGTGAGGGAATTAGGTTCCTCTGCTACCATTAAAAAAAATTATAATAATAATTTTGAGAACAACAGTAAAGATAACAAACTTTTTTTTGCAACAACCATGTGTTAAAATCACCTTTACATGCATCCAAACTAATGGTGTCGCTTGAATGACTTGGCCAATTGGCCAATTTAAATTTGGTAGACTTAAAACGGAGCCAATGCATCCTTCCTCCGTCATTCCTGCACTCCTCTGCTACCGCGCTGTTTCTGCTTTTTCCAAATACTTTAGAGCTATAAATAGTTTAAAAATCATGACAGCCTAAATCTCTAGACAAATGCATTCGAGTATGCAGAATATATTCGACATGCCGTGAAGGAAAATTTTAGTGAACCGGACGAACAAGAGGCAAATTTATTGACCAATTAGGTGACAAATTAATTATTGAAAAATAAAAGGAAATGTAATAAAGCCCCGAATGCAAAATTCAATAGATCTAATTTTAAATTGAAAAGAAAAAAGATATTTACTCGAAGCCCAACTTGTTATTTTTATTCCGCTTATTTGACCCAACAATTATAAGAAAGCTATGCTAATATTTAGCGCCAAGTGAAGATCACAATAAAATTCAAAAAGTATAGTAATGAGATTATGAGACCTGCATAATTACAATTAAAAAGCTCTAGACATATAAGCGAGAATGGATCAAAAAGCGTATACAGCAAAGAAATCTCCAAATTAATCCATCAAACACAGTAAATCAAACTCTAAAAATTCTTTTATACCTCTCCTATAAAAGAATTGCTTTGTTTTTCACTAAGATTTTGCTCAGGTTCAATTCTCTGACATCAGTGACCAATAAAAATGTACGGTAGATTTGGTTAAATGAATGATAATCAGAAATTCACTCAACTTTCCTGTTAAAATACGTGCAACAAAACTACAAGTAATGAACTCTCCATATCCTCTCTTTGCACACCCATATACGCCCTCAATGTACTTGGTGGGAGGACAATTTTGTCGCTAAGAAGGCCCTTTAAGCTAGTTGACTAATATCGGTCATAAATACTAGCAGCCTTTAGCTTCTGCAGAAACCGTAAATCAAATTGTCACATCAGTGTCTAATAGCCATTGAAACAATATTCAAAAACCCACTTATTTAGCATAAAGCTTTTGGCACTAGAAATAAAAGAGCGCAGTGAAGAACACGCATAAGGAGTCATTTCTTAGGGATCATCTTCATTTAATCATCAGATATTAGTATGGTCAACATACACGACCTGCCGTTTGCTTCTGCATCCGCATCGTGAGTGAACATAGATAAACTTTGGAATGTTTTATCAACAACAAAAGATAGCTAAATTTAGATGAATGGAAACCTTGCGCGTCCTTGGTAAGAAATTTAGGTGCATTAGAGCCCATCTCATAAAATTATCAGCTGAAGCTCATTACAAATTGGCCGCATTAGTAACTCAGCTAAGAAATCTAAAGGAAATAATTAAGTTGAGGAGGTGTCATCACTCAACCAATGAGTGCGTAATTTACAAACAAGAGTGCCGATGACTCTCGAGTGGAGCCCAAGCTAGCCGAAGCTTCAACTGTATCATTTTAATGGTAACACGTGTTGAAAGAGATGTTTAATTATTGATTGTTGAACTTAGACCAGTAAAAGAACTGGTTAAGATCCCAGGATTATCTCTCTATGCCTCTGTAATTTCAAGTTTTGCTTAATGGCCTTGAGCTTGAATTTAACTTGCTTGATCAGATGTGATTCAGATAAAAAACCGAAAAGAATCAGAAACAAACACACACTTATGCACCAGTAGTTATAGTGGTTCAACTACTAAAAGAGCCTACATCCACTGTGAGGAAGAAGAAAAGTTTTCATTATCAGAGCTTATATAAGATACAAGTTTGTTGAGTGACTGTAACTGAATCTACTCATGCCTAAATCTAATTACCAGGCTTCATATACAAGAAAGAATGCTCTGGAAGGTCATCATCTAGTCAGCTGCACAATGCCTTCCCTTTGATCATCAATCTGCAAAAACCCAGTAATTTCCTGCATATTGTAACAACTTTACCAGCCAACCAAAATCCTGATGAGCATGTGTCACAACACGATTTGATCTTAAACATAAAACGCCACTGAACATCGTCGTTTTGGGTAAGTGATGCACATGTTCTATCACGTGTATCACTTATTCAGTTAACCGACGATACATTCGTGTTATACAACTCCCTGATTCTTCTATAAGTGACATGTCATACGCAATTACAGAATGCTTTTGACTTGTCGCTTGTACTCCAAAGACCAGATTTGAGCTTTATCCTCAACATTGATGGGACAACTTTTAATGAAAAATTGATTATTTTAAGACTCCCGACGCCAAAGAAGATTATATCAACATCAATGACAAATGCCCTCCAGTAAGCACAGAATATTCAATGCGCCATGGAGGAAAATTTAAAAGTTGAATAAAAGTGAGCAAGACAATGGCGATTGACGTACCCTCCAGCATGTAGAATAGTCAACCTGCCATGAAGGAAAATTCAAGTAGGGAAAGGAGGAAAAAAGGAGCAAATTAATTTATCGACCCATTAGATGACAAACTATAGAAAATGAAAGGAAATACAATCGGACAAGTTTGATAGATCCTATTAAAGATTTTTTTTGTTAAAATAGATTATCAATAATACATTAAATGAAAAATTATTTTTATTTGGTGGGACGTTGCCTCTTCAGAAATTAATTTTTATTAGCTAATAGCTTAATTATCAGTTAAATGTAAATATGGTATCATGTGCAATCTTTCTTTATTTTCTTTATGTTTTGAGCATTATGTATTATGTTGAAATGAGAAGGGTGAAACTTCATCCATGTTAAAAATTATCACACCATGTGGATTATCATCTCATTTGGTTCCCAACAGAACAACATGGCTTTTTCTTTTACTATTCTTGTTAAAAGTCCAGCACTAATTTCATGATCCAATCTAATTACATTTGTCTAAAGCCAAGTTCAAAGTCTAATTCATAAAAGATTAGAGAATTGCATAGAGAATGAAAGATATTTCTAATCTACAAAAATCTAATAGAGGTAAAAATATTTAAGTCTAGATAATTCTTAAATATTTATAGATTTTTTTGTAAAACATGATTGTCATATTTTTGTAATTTAATATTTGTGTAGTTTGTATTAGTTCTATGTTATTATAAATACCCCTAAGCTCTTATTTGTAGGCAACAAGTGAAAAGTGAAGAATTAGAAGAGAAAAAGAAGAATAAGTCATGCGCTCTTGTAAAATATCAATAAAGCCCCTTGATTTAGTAAAATTATTTTGTTGTCTAAATATTTTTTGTTTTGATCAGTTTAGCCCTCCTTAGTTTTCAACAATTGTTATCATAGCCAGGTTGGTTGGGGACCACTATAACAGTGTTGTTGGAAGTTCATAATAGTTAAGGACTATTGTGGAAAAGGTACAACGATGACAATTGAGGATCGTTTGGTAGAGCATCATTGAATCGTGAGGAGTTTGAAACTCTGTAAGTTTATTGGTGAAGATTGAGTTTGCTTGACATTGTCAAAGTCTTTAAAACACGACAACTGACCTTTAAGTGGTTGGAGGAGTCAAGAAGCTCAACAATAAAAATTTTAATATATGGGCAACATTTATGGAGTCCTATTTATAAAGTCAAGACCTCTGGGTGATTGTTTACGGTAACGATGTGAAACCACTAATGGAGGATGCCACTTCGAAGAAGTAGAAAATTAAATTTAGGAAGACTATGTTTGCCATCAAGAGTATGATAGAAGAAGAGATATTGCAATACATAAAAAAGGATCAAACGCCTAAGGAAGCTTAAGACGCTTTTAGAACGATTTTTTCAATGAACAATAATACATAGTTACACCCTTTGGAGAATGAGCTACTGTCAATTTCATAACAAAACAACTTCAATAAGGTAAAGTCTCTATGCTACAAAACTTCTGAGTTAGATCCTACTGCTGCAATTTCTGAATCCAAAATAAAGAGAATTATTGTTCATAGTTTGAGCCTAAGTTTAAGAGCTTTGATGCAGGTGTCCAAGGTTGGCCAACTCAACCAACCATTAAGGAATTTGAAAACTTACTTGTCGATCAAGAAGCGATTAATAAGCAAATAAGTGGAGCCTTAGTATAGAATGATGAGGAAATGCTCTTCACCGATAAAAGGAGACATAGATCTAGATTACATAATGGTGGAGATCTAAAGGAGATGTTGATAAGTCAATAGGTAATCAACAAGAAGATAGTTCACAGATAGGGGGAACATAAAGAAATCATAGCAATGGTGGTTAATACAAGCTAAGGAAGAATTTCAAATCGAATTGTTATAACTACAAAAAAAGAGGCCACACGATGAAAAATTGCTAGTCTGAGAAAAAGTGTAAGAAGAGTAATGCTGCTAATTCCAATCAAAAGAAGAATAGTGATGAAGAATGGGAAGTTGAGACATCAATTGCCATCAAGGAAAACATTCAGTCCAATGGCAAAGCTTATAATAGTTTAAGAGTTCTATGAAGACAGCAACTCATGTGATTAATAGAGGAATGGAAATTGTGGGAAATGAATGGAAAAAAATGCCTTCCTGCACAAAAAATTAGATTTCGAAATCTTGCTATGTAAACCAACTTATGAAGCAAATTTAATAAGAAGGTGATTTTTTATAACTTTGTCGCAAATAATAGCCAAAAGAAAAGATGAAAGTTGTGATCCGACCAATGGATGGTGATACGCAACACGAAACATGGTGTTTGACAAAGTATCTCCATGGTGGTCTTCAGAAAAAGAAGAGCTACTAGATTCAAAAGAATTAAAGATCAAATGAAGGAGAATTGTCGAAATTCGCCCTAACCAAGAAAAATATGAAGATTTTGATGATCTAAAGAATGATGATGTTGATTGACTGATGAAACAAATCAGAAGTTGAGTAAAACGACACAAGCTGCTGGCGTTTTGATGAGTGTTATAAGTACAAGTTAAAACGACTTAGCCAAGTGTCATTTTCTCCTTAGTTAGTCACTAACTTTGCACGTGAATGAAATAAGGCTATTATAAGTCGTTATTGCACGCGTGATGATTTGAATTTTTGGGTTTGTTGACGATGAAAAGAAATTTGGTTTTCGAAAGAGAGAACTGTGATTATAAAAAGGGGAATTTCAGTTTTAAATGAAAGATTCTTGGTGTCTATAATTCTTCTTGATAATCAATAAAAGATCATGTTTTTCTTAGTGGATGAGGTTGATCAAACAAATTGTTCTTGTTTCTTCAATAAAAATCTTAACTTTCTTTAATCATCTTCTTTTTCCGTTTTCAATAAGTTTCATTAATCTTGATCTCAGTCTATTTAGAGAAGCATCTTCATTGGTTTGTTTGATAGATCTTGGGCTACAACGTGTGATTGTTTGAGTTTATAAGCACATTAGTTGCAACAGATGATATCAAGTATGATGAGGTACAAAGTCCTTAGAAGACAAATGTTCACTATAGCCCTATTGAAGATGAAGAATCAAGTGCACCAAAATCAAGAACTCCTAAATCTCAACTTAGAAGATCTAAAAAAGTGAGAAAGCTAAATCTCAGGTATGTTAATGTAGAGGTTGCAAAACTAAGGAAAACTAAAAAACCTAGGACATTTAAAGAAATAGTAGAGAATTCTGATTGGATGAAGGTGATGGAATAAGAAATCCCCGCCGTACTGAAGCAGAAGCAGACTTTGGATCTAGTTTCAAAATCAAAGGGTGCAAAACTAATATCTTACAAATGGGAGTACAAGATTAAGAAGCACCTAAATAGTTCAGTTGAAAGGTACAAGGCTCAGTTGGTAACCCAAGGATTCTCACAATAATATAGGCTAGAACATGATGAAACATTCAGTCTGATGGCAAAGCTTATAATAGTAAGAGTTTTACATGCACTAGCAGTTAATAAGGAATGGAAATTGTGGGAAATGAATGGAAAAAAATGCCTTCCTGCATAAAAATTAGATTTAGAAATCTTCATAAACCAACATAGAGAATTTAAGAATAATGGACATTCAAAGTATATATTTAAGCTGAGAAATGCACTTTATGGTTTAAAAAAAACACCCAAGGACATGGTATGGTAAGATTGCTGAATTTCTAACTCAAAGTGGTTATTCAATAAAATGCAAATCAAGCTTAAAATTCAAGGCTTGAAAGAAAGTTCAACTATACTATTGTCCAAATGATTTGATTTTTAGTCTTGAAGAGATTTGGCGAACAAGAGACTCTAACTCAAAGTGGTTATTTAGTAGCACATGCAGACTCTAGCTTGTACGTCAAAACTAATGAAAGAAAGTTTGCAACTATACTATTGTATGTGGATGATTTGATTTTTATTGGTGACGATGAAAAAGAAATTTGGCGAACAAGAGAGAACTTATCATTTCATTTTTAAATGAAAGAGCTTAGTCAACTTAAGTATTTTCTTAGTCTAGAGGCTGATCAAACAAAAAAGGGGATATTTCTTTGCCAATAAAAATATGTCAAAGACTTACTAAAGAAGTAAAGAAGTTTGAAATGTTAGAATACAAACCAATTTCAACTCCAATGGAAGTCAATGCAAAATTGCGCACACATGAAGGCAAAGATTTATAAGATAAAATGATGTATTGACAATTGATACGAAGTTTAATCTATATAATTGATAAGGATCCATCGACTTGTCTATCAGGGATTTATTTCTCCACTATGTCATTGGTCAACTAATTTTTCTTCACTAAGTCCGGATTTGGTAATCT
This sequence comes from Luvunga scandens, assembly GCA_030449905.1. Lineage (NCBI taxonomy): Eukaryota > Viridiplantae > Streptophyta > Magnoliopsida > Sapindales > Rutaceae > Luvunga > Luvunga scandens. The sequence continues at coordinate 67,356 of JASUUG010000223.1, forward strand.
TGAAGACAACCACAAATTATTTTCAATGATTCAACATGAATAGTTTTGATACCATTTATCAAAAAATAATCCTTTGATTAAATTATCTCCTAAATTCTAGAAAAAAAGATTGATTAAATAAAATAATTAAATATGGAGAAATAAATGTTAATTATTCTTTAGAGTCGTGTGATTTATCTTCTAGATCAATACATTATCCTAGAGAATCCTTTATACATCTCTCTGTACTCTCTTTGATGATGGGATTAAAAAAAAAATCGAATGTTACATTTGATTTGGGAATTATAACTATTTATATAGATAACTTTCTTGTTACTGATAAGTGTTCTTATTTTAAAATAAAAATTTTAGTCTCCATACAGTACATGCTCAAATTCTATTAGATATATTAGAGTCCTAATTACCAAAAATCTTAATAGTTCACTTTTAATTAAGCTTAATCTTACATAACAGTTTACAATACATAATTATTCACATAAAATCCCAACGTTGAATTAGAGATCCAACATTTATTTCTCCACTATTTCATTGGTTTATTTAATCACCTCCTTTTTTTTTTTTCCTTTCCCACTACTACCGATTCATTTAAATTTTCCTTCATGGCATTTACACTTTTGAATATTTTGCATTTTGAGGGCGTTTGTCAAGTGTTTGGCAAATACATGCAATCGTAGTTTGAAAGATTTAAAGCTCTGCATTAAAATTTTTCCTGACAATTGCAACTCTAACTGCAAAACCAAAGGCTGATATTAGGTAGATCTTGTTGGTTATTTGAGTCAGGTTGTATCTTAAAAAAAAAAAAAGAAAACAAAGAAATAGACAAAGGAGTGTTGTGAATGAAATTTTGCGTCGGCAATGCTTTCAAAGTCCTATGCTTTTTATTACCAACTAAATTTTTTAAGTAAATTATTAGTTATTCGATACTTGATGACTTCTCACTAGTCTTGAACCTTTGTCACATTATACATATGACTTTCTAAACGCTGATTTAGTACACACGACTTTTTTAATATGTATCAACATCAACGACTAATGCCCTCGAGTCTGCAGAATATTCAACGTTCGTGAAGGAAAATTTTAGTGAACAGAATAGAAAAGAGGCAAATTTATTGACCCGTTATAAGAACAATTAATGATTCAAAATGAAAGGAAATAACGATGCCCCGATGAGCAAGTTCGATAGATCTAATTTGTTATTTTTCTTCGGCTTTTGACCCAACAATTATAAGAAAGCTATGCTACTATCTAACTGTCTAAAAATAGCAAAGAAATCCTCAATTAATACATCAAATACGGTAAATCGATTAAATAGTAGCAGTCAGTCTTAGTTATAAATATTTGGTGAATATTATGATTGTTTTAATGGAACTTATTTTAGGCTGAGAACAGTCAAGTCTTTTTCACAATTTAAATAAAAACATTTTGTGGTCATGCTAACCTCGAGGGGTACATTTCCATTCTTTAAGTTTTAATAGATTTTCTGATATTGATTTCACTTCACCACCAAAAAAAAAAAAAAAAGGGTTTAACAGAATAAGAGGAATTGGTATATATTCTCTGTGAATAAACGAAATTTTTTATTCAAGATTAATGTGAAATTGTGCAATAGATGTGACTTTATATAGGCTCCTAACTAAGACTATGAAAGGGAAACCACTAAACATGTAAATTTAATAAATATTACCTGCCAAAGTAGACCTAAATACTAAATTATATTTATCATTCACATTTGCAACTAAAAAGGATAAAAATAGTGATAAAAGAATTAGGGTCCCGTTTGAGATTGAGATTTGACAGCTTTATAACTTAAAAATTACAGTACTAAAATATTTAGTAAACACTAATTGTTGTCATTTGGAAGCTAAGTTGATTTAATTTTATACTTGTATAATAAAAAAATTATTATATCTTTACAATTTTGTCTAAAAACTTATTTAAAAATTTTATTTACTACGTACTATTAGCTTTTACTTTATAGTTATAATTTTTTTTTTACAACAGTTGTAACTTAAAAAGTATAGCACCTCAATACCAAACAAGTCTTAAGATTTTTGAGAAAATGGTACATATAAATACTATGGTGAATTGAGTTAAAAAAGCGCTATCCATACATATCTCATCTCATTCGTCCTTACTAAACGACTTGAACATTATGTTTATCATATGTTTATTTATTTACTGTGTCTTGCTCATGCTCAATTCTTTGACATCAGTAACCTATAAAAAAATCAAGATTCTCTCCTAATTTAATCTTTTATTTTAGTAAATAAATTCTCATGATTGGTACTTAATAAATAAAAAATAATAACTAAGAAAATCTTGACCATAGATAAATAAAAATGCACATGTCAAACAATCCTTCAAAGCTCATATGATCTGCTCATGAGAGGATTCTTATGCCCGTAAAAATGTAAGGTTGATTTGGTTAAATGAATTATAAACAGAATTTTATTCAACTTTCTTGTTAGAAAATTGCATTGACATGCAATAAGACTACAAGTAATGAATTCTCCACATCCTCTCTTAGCACATCACAGCAACTAATCATATAAAAAAGAATTAAATGTAACTTTATAGTCACATTCTGTTCCTAGCTCTCCTGACTCTCCTCCTTTTTGTCCGCATCCCAAATTTCTTCGAAAACCATTCAAGAATTCCTATGCTGAAGTTAAGCCCAAGAACCACTCCAACAATGAGTCCACCCGCATAGCCTATCAGAATGATTTTCCAATCAGATATGCCTGAAAGCAGAGACTCCTCTGAGCCTTCAACATGATCTTCATTTGTTGGAGCTTCTTCATTCTCACATTCCTCGGGTAATGGCTTTCCACACAACCCCAAGTTTCCCGTAAATGACGTTTTGTCAAATGTAGGAAATTGGTTTCCTTGTGGTATGGGTCCTGAGAGATTGTTGTTTGAGACATTGAAGAATTCAAGGAATGTGAGATCAACAAGTTGCTGAGGAATCTGTCCAGAAAATTTGTTATCTGAGAGATCCAATGATTCCAAACCCGTTAGGTTGCCCAAACATGATAGAATATGGCCATGGAGACTATTATTGGCGAGGCTGAGAACTTGAAGTCCTTTTAAATTGGCAATTGATGTTGGAATCTCTCCATCAAATCTATTGCTTGAGAGAATAACACCCGTGAGAAAATTTGGAACCTTGTCATATGACATCATTTGGCCTTTGTTGCTCATTGTCAACGAGTAATCATAAATGCCAAGGGCCGCATCAGACACCAATGCAAATGGATAAATCATACCTTCCATATATCGTAACTCACTTGTGTTGACAACTTGCATGGCATTCCAACACTGGAAATACTTGGATGGAAGCTTTCCTGTAAACCTATTGTTAGAGAGGTCAATAATACGGAGTTCAGGAAAACCACAATCAGTGTTAGGTTCTCTTATTATGCCATGTAATTTATTGGATTTTAGGATGAGAACCTTCAATTCTCGAAGAGTTCCTAACCAAGAGGGGAAAGTACCACTAATTTGGTTATTCCCAAGATCAAGAAATTCTAAACTTGAACAATTGGCCAAAGATCTCGGAATTCTTCCCTGTAATAGATTATCGCTCAAATCAATCATCCTAAGAGACCTTCCGCTAAAGAAGGTTTGAGGAATGCTTCCAAAAAATTTGTTGTGCTGTAAATCTAATATTGAGAGATGATGACTAAAATTGCCTAAGCACTGAGGAAGCAAGCCACTTAAGTTATTGTAAGACAAATCAAGGATTTCAAGACTGTTACTCAAATTGCATATCCAAAATGGAATTTTCCCTGTTAAGCTATTGTTTGAAACTAGATAGTGTTTGGTTTGGGGGGGTGGAACTGGGAGTGGTCCTTGTAGATAATTAGAACTAAGATCTAATGTAAAGCGATCATAATTCCATGGAAAAAACATAGGTTGTTGATAAAAACCTATTAAAAAGTTATGGGAAAGGTTTAAGTAGCTGAAATTCTGCATACTTGGGTCAATCAACCATTTTGGTACTTTTCCATGAATTTTATTACAAGAAAGGTCAAGCACTTCCAAATGATGTTGGTTTCTCAAAAAATTTGGAAATTCATTAAGGTTGCATGAACGCAGTCCTACAAAATTAAATTTCTGTGAAGTGTTATTAGAAGTGGCTTTGGTAAGCAACGACAACCTATTTGATGAGAGAGAGAGATGCTCTAGGTGTTTAAAATTAACAAGAAACGTATCTAGATCTATTGGACCACTAAAATTATTATGAGAAAAGTCAAGGAATATGAGTTGGGCGAGATTTCCAAGTGAAGATGGAATTTGACTTGAAAATTTGCATTCAGTGATGTCCACTCCTTCCAATGATCTAAGATTGCCGAAAGAAGCGGGTAACTCACCAGAAAAATCATTTGATCCAAGAGATAACCAATATAGTTGGGTAAAGTTACCCATTGAATGTGGAATTTTGCCCCAAAATCTGTTTAATGAAAGTTCAAGTTGTTCCAAAGAAGCAAGATTTCCAATGGAAGCTGGCAACTCACCCGATAATTCATTCCACGAAATATCAAGTCTTTTCAAAGGGTCAAGATTTCCAATGGAAGTAGGCAGCTCACCCGATAAATTATTAAATGAAAGGTCTAAATACGTGAGCTTGGTTAGATTACCGAGTAAAGACGGAATTCTTCCTGAGAATTTGAAATAAAAGAAAAAAATCAGAACTAGTGAAATACAAATGGTGCAACATATATTAAGGAGAAAATTAAGTATTAAGGAGAAACTTAAGCAAAGCGAGATTTTAATTACCTCGCAATTCGCAGCCTGAGAGTGATAAAAAAGTCAAAGAAGATAGATTTGCCAAGCTATGAGGTATTGGTGAAGAAATTGTCACACCTCCAAGAGCAAGCTCTTGAAGGTTTGTTAACTTCTTAACAAGATTTCCCAGATTTGGCTTCTTGAGTTCAATAAGATTATAATATGAATTATGTGATAAATCAAGTGACACCAAGTTGGAGAGCTCCAGAATTTCCGATGGTATTTGACCAAAAAAACCAGCAGAAGAGAGGTTTAGATAGGATAACCTCGAAAGGTTAATAATTTCTGGTGGGATCTCAGAACCAATGAAGTAGTTAAAAGCAAGATCAAGCCACTCAAGGTGAATAAGCTTGAAAAGGCCGCTGCTAGAGTTGATAAAGCCCTGGAGGCAGCTATTGGAGAGGTCAAGCTTGATGACATGACCTGTGTTTTCATTGCACTCCACGCCATCCCATGAGCAGCAATCAATATTTGCTTCATCTGGTTCCCATGAAACTGTTTTTGGATGACATGGATCCCAGTTATAATACCAAGAAGTCTTACTAATGATGGGACTAATGATCGTGAGGCCTTCTTTTAATTGCAACAAAGCAGACCGCTCATAGTCATGGCAGAGTGGCGACAGCATAGAAGAAGTGAAGTTAACACTTGTAAAATTGAAGAGGATGAGTGAAAAAACAAACTGCATAAATATTGTAAATAATAAACCACCCATAGTTCCTGGCAATAAATTCATAAATTTATAAATGTGAAGAAACGCAAGGATCTTGTTTTACTTTTATAGGCAGTAATTTTCAGCGATAAGCTTGATTTTCCAATTCCGAATGCAATTATTCAACATGCGTATATACGTCAAGAAGTCAATTCACTCTCCATCAATGCGAAATCAACTCTTCATCTCTTATTTAAAAAAACAAAAAAGAAAAAAAGAACAAGAATTCGTCTCTTTCTTTAGATTTTCTTTCATCTCTAAATTTAATAGACTGAAATCAAGAATTCAAACATTACTTATTAATTAAGTAAAAAATATTTTGGTTGACATCTTGTTGTCATAATTAGAGTATTATTGCCCAAAGTACTCTTTTATTTAACATAAAAGCAAGTTTATGTTATGATTACAGTATTTTATAAATTAGCTAAAACTTTCTTTTTCTTTTAAATCCATATGCTTTGATCCTTTATAATTCGAATAATTCACACAAATCATTGTCCATCGACCGTGTCCACGCCAAGGACAACCATGGGAGCAAAATAAACAAAACCAAAAAGGATGAGCGAAATCGACCACGTGTACACAGCATGCCAGACCACGTGTACACAAGCGTTGAAAAATAACTATACCAACAACCGTGGCAGCAACGGCATCGTTTAAGCTTTTGTATGTATGACAATATTGAAGATAATTTTTTAAAAAAAGAAAATTATTTTTCGAATTATATCTATATATAATTGCTTCTTTTTCGTAATTTTACTACTGAGCAAGGAAAATTGAATTTTATATAAATTAAGATGGAACAAAATCTGTGATAATTGATTTGGATGATGTTATTAGTAGTGATATGTGTATTGGCTGAATTGTTTTCAATTTTTGGGAGTGACCTATGGAAATGATAACGATTGTATTGGAATTATTTTGCAGAGTCCAATAGCGTCCTGTTTCTGAGCCAAATCCCAAATCTTGTTCGTTAATGCAAAACAGCATGAGCCCGTTCTGAAATGACATTTTCTTGAACGTCAGAAAATTATTATAATACAACAAAAAGATAATAAAGTTCACATGTGCATGAGGCTAATCACATTCAGTTCCTACATCTGCTCCTTCTCCTCCTCCTCTTTGACTGCATCCCAAGTTTCTCCAAAAACCATTCCAGGATTCTTGTGCTGAAGTTGAGCCCGAGAGCCACTCCAACAATAAGTCCACCCGTATAGCCTAATAGAATGATTTTCCAATCGGATACACCTGACAACAGAGACTCCTCCGAGCCGTCAATTTGATCCTCATTTGTAGGAGCTTCAGAAATCTCACATTCATTAGACAAAGGCCTTCCACACAATCCCGAGTTGCCATCAAAAGAAGTCTTGTCAAAGGTAGCAAATTGCTTTCCTTGTGGTATGGGTCCTGTGAGGTGGTTGTCCGAGACATTAAAGAATTCCAGAAATGTGAGTTCTACAAGCTGCTGAGGAATCTGTCCTGAAAGCCTATTATTTGAGAGATCCAACGATTCCAAATCTGTTAGGTTGCCCAAACAAGATGGAACATGGCCATGGAGACTACTGTTGGCGAGGCTGAGAATTCGAAGCCCTTTTAAATTGCCAATAGATGTTGGAATCTCTCCATCAAATCTATTGCTTGAGAGGATCACGCCCATGAGGATATCTGGGATCCTTTTATATGACATCATTTGACCTTTGTTGCTCATTGTCAATGAGTAATCATAAATGCCATTGCCCTCATTGTAAGGAATAACTTCTTGCATATATCTTAGCTCACTTGCATTGACAACTTTCATGGCATTCCAACACTGGAAATACTTTGATGGAAGCTTCCCAATAAATCTATTTCTAGAGAGGTCAATAATGCGCAGTTTAGGAAACCCACAATCCGTTTTAGGTTCCCTTATTATGCCATGAAATTGGTTGGATTTTAGGATAAGAATATTTAAGTCGGGAAGAGTTCCCAACCAAGAGGGGAAGATATCGCTAATTTGGTTATTCCCAAGATCAAGAAATTCTAAACTTGAACAATTGGCCAAAGACCTCGGAATTCTTCCTTGTAATAAATTGTCGCTTAAATCAATCACCTTCAAGATGTTCCCCTTCAGAAAGTTTTCAGGAATGGTTCCAGAAAAATTGTTGTGTTGTAAATCTAATATTGACAACCAATCACTGAAATTGCCTAAACATTGAGGAAGCAAGCCACTTAAGTTATTGTAAGACAAATCAAGGCTTTCAAGACTGTTACTCAAATTGCATATCCACGATGGAATTTCCCCTGTTAGGCTGTTATTTGAAACTAGATAGTTCACGGTATTCTGGGGTGGAACTGGGAGTGGTCCTTGTAGAAGATTAGAGCTAAGATCGAATGAAAAGCCACCATATCTCCATGGGAAAACAACAGGGTGTTGATCAAACCCTGTTAAAAAGTTGTGGGAAAGGTTCAAGTAGCCAAAATTTTGCATACTTGGGTCTAACAACCATTTAGGTACTTTCCCATTTATTTTATTGGAGGAAAGGTCAAGCAACTCCAAATGATGTTGGTTTTTCAAGAAATTTGGAATTTCAGTGAGGTTGCATGAACACAATGCTACAGCCCTAAATCTTTGTGAAGTGGTATTGGAAGTGGCTTTCGTGAGCAATGACAACCTGTTTGGTGATAGAAATAGATGATATAGGAGTTTGAGATTAACAAGAAATATATCTAGATCCATTTTGCCGCTAAAATTATTCAAAGAAAAGTCAAGGAAGCTGAGTTGGGTAAGATTACTGAGTGAAGATGGAATTTGACCGGAAAATTTGCATTCATAAACATCCAATCTTCTCAATGATCTAAGATTGCCAAAAGAAGCAGGTAACTGACCCCAAAAATCATTCGATGCAAGAGACAACCAATGTAGTTGGGTCAAATTGCCCAATGAAGATGGAACTTTTCCCTGGAATCTATTTAATGAAAGATCAAGTAGTTCCAAAGAAGCAAGATTTCCAATGGAATTTGGCAACTCACCTGATAAATTATTCTGCAAAAGACCCAGTTCTTCTAAGGAACTACGGATTCCAATGAAAGTTGGCAGCTCATCCGATAATTTATTAAATGAAAGGTCCAAATGGATGAGTCTCGTTATGTTACCGAGTGAAGATGGAATTCTTCCTGAGATTTTGAAAATTGAAAGGAAAATAAAAATCAGAATCAATTAAATACTGATGGTGTGATGACATATTAAAGAGAAAATTAAGCAAAGCGAAAATTTAGATTTCTCGCAATGAAAGCAGTCAGCCCACCTGATAATTGATTAGACGAAAGATCCAAATGGATAAGCTTTGTTAGGTTACCGAGAGAAGATGGAATTTTTCCTAGATTTTGAGGGCGAAAAAAAAAATACAAATCAAATTCGGTGAAATAATGATGGTATGACACATTAAGTAGAAAATTAAGCAAAGTAAGAATTAAGTTACCTCGTAAGTCACAGCCAGATAGAGATAAAGTAGTCAAAGCAGATAGATATGTCAAGCTATGAGGTATTGGAGAAGAAATTGTCACATCATCAAGAACGAGCTCTTTGAGGTTTGTTAACTTGTCAACTAGATTTTCGAGACTTGGCTTCTTGAGTTCAACTGGATCATAATATGAATTATGTGATAAATCAAGGGAGACCAATTTGGAGAGCTCCAGGATTTCGGATGGTATTTGTCCAGAAAAAGCAGCAGAAGAGAGGTTTAGATAAGATAAACTTGAAAGGTTAATAATTTCTTGTGGGATTTCAGAACCATCAAAGTCGTTAAAAGCAAGATCAAGCCATTCAAGATGGACAAGCTTGTAAAGGCCGCTGCTAGAGTTGATAGAACCCTGGAGGCAACTACGGGAGAGGTCAAGCTTGATGACATGACCGGTGTTTTCATTGCACTGGACACCATCCCACGAGCAGCAATCAATATTATTTCCTTCTTCTGGTTTCCATGATGCCACTTTAGGACGACAAAAAATGGGACCATATAAAGCATCAATCTCTTTACTCTCAGTAATGATGAGACTTTCTTTGAATTGTAACAAAGCAGAGCGCTCATCTTCATGGCAGAGTGGCGGCCGCATAGAATAACTGAAATAAGCAACCGTAAAATTAAAGAAAATAAGGGAAAAAACAAACTGCATAAATATTGTGAATGATAAGCCACCCATAGTTTCCTAACAATAAATTTGTCAATTTTTATAAATGTGAAGAAAATAAAAGGATCTTGGTTTCCTTTTAGAGGCAATAGCAAGCTTAATTTCCCAATTCCGAATGCAAATATTCAACATAAATAAGTCTAAGTCAAGTCACTCTTTAGTCAAGCACTCATTGAAACCATTCTTTAGCCTTATGATGAGAATGGCGAAAATTGTGAAACCATTTTTTCTAGTAAAAATTGCCCATTTTACTATTTCGAGCAAGTTGATTGAAAAATATTGCTTTCATACAATAATAATAATTGTTCTTTTCATATCACGTCTTTCGAATTTTAATTTAAGCCCTAATTAGTATTGAGGTTTATAACTTTTAAGTTACTATTGTTGTAGAAAGAAAAAAAAAGAAACTAAGCAATAAAAGTTAATGGCATGTAATAAATATGATTTTAAAAAAATAATTTGACAAATAAATCAATTTAGCTTCTAAGTAACAATAGTTAACATTTATCAAATACTTTAGTGTACTATAACTTTTTAATTACAGCAGTTCAACCATGATACCAAATAGGATGTTAATTAGTGATGAAATTTATCAAATAGCTTGGTGTTTGATAAAATGTGTTGTGATTACGGTGGATTTGAAAAGTAGAATATAATTTTTATTTTATTACAAACCGCTTTATTATATAAACCAAAATGATAAGTTTTAATTATTTTTTATTTTTAGGTATGTTAAATATGTAAAATTATATTAAAAGAACTCAATTAAAAAAATTTAAAGAACTTCGTAATTTGTTATATAAAATATGATAAAAATAAAGGTATGATTTATATTAAGGTTTATGAATAAGTATGATATAATTATCTTTTTATTAAAATCCAAGGTTATAATAGGAATTTTAAAAAGGTGTGGGCTTTGAAAAAGCAACCCGGACTGTTTTTTCCAAAATTATGAAATAAGATGCTTTTATAAAATTCCCTATTTTAATAAGCCCCTTATCAATTTCCCCAATCCCAAACCAGCCTAGGCCGGACTTTTCCAAGCCTTCCCTGTTTTAAAATTGAAAATTAATTTTGAAATAAACTTTTAATAAAGTAAAAAATATTTAAATTAAAAATAATTATAATAGCCCATATATATATATCCGAACCACATGTTGGATGTGGAGGCTTACCTACAAAAGAACTAGACCTGGTTCTTCAAGCTGGCCCAAAGATTTAAAAGAACTCATGAAATTGGTCTCCGATTATAGCAAAAGTGTCTCATTCATTTATTCACTTACATGTAGCCAATTTTGATTTGAATCTTTCCTGCATGTCTCCCCTAATCTTAGGGGTATCTTTTCTCCAAGGCTGACAAAAAAGCGCGGGCCAACTCGGCCCATTATTAAGGGTTTTAGTCCGATTTTTTCACATGAGAGCTTATACAAGGGTTCAAGGAAAAAAGTTTGGACTAAGTTCAAGCCTTTTTATTTTTTTAAAAAATAAATTTATAAATTAAAATAATAAATTAAAATTTAAAAAATAAAGAAAACATAAAACTTAATTCTCTAATTCATATATCAATATTAAAAAAAACTTAAAATTATAATAATAAACTTTTTTTTTAATGTTAATTGATAAAAAATGTGCTTGAATTAAAGAATTTAGTATAAAAAAAAATTAAATCTCCAAACTTTTATTTACCTCAATTTCTTTATTTATTATAAATTAAAATTAAAAAAAAAAACTTAATTCCCTAATTCATATATCAATACTGAATGAAAAAGTTAAAATTATAATACTAAACTCTTTTTTAAGTATTTGAATTGGAGAATTCAATACTAAAAAAATTAAATCTATAAACTTTTATTTGCTTCATTTTTTTTATTTATTATTTTATTTTGAAATATTCATTTTCTTTATTTCATTATTGATTATAACAACTTGATTATTATTAACTCATTTCAAGTTTACAATAATGAAAAAAAATTTGAAAAAGAATAATTAAAAGCCTAAGCCCGATTCAAACTCAACCCATGCCTGCAATGGGCCCCGCCCTCACACTTCCACTTAGGGGTGTTCAGAATCCAATCTGATCCGCTTAATCTGTCTAATCCGTAGAAATCCAATCCGTAAAAATCCGATCCGTGGATTGATGGATTGGATTTGGATTGAAATTTTAAAAATCCGCAATCGGTGGATTGGATATGGATTGATTTCTGTAAATCCGCAAAAATCCATGAATCCGCAAAAAAAAATTTATTTAATAAAATAATTAAACTTGTAAATATGGCATTAGTCTTTATTGATAATAGTATAAAATAAAAAATAATTAAATAAATAAATATAGCTTCCTAAACAGTTAATTTTCACATACTGATCTAAACAAATGAGATTTTTTCTTTTTGGTGCGTCGTATTTTTAAACTTTGAATGTATTTTCTAACTTTATTCAAATAATTAATTTATTTAAATTTTATTTAATTTTGAATTTAATATGTAGTAAAGTTATTTTTATATTAAAATTCTTTTATTTAGTTAGTTTTAGAATTAGACAAAATAAAAAAAAATTTAGTCTGCAAAAAGATCCACAAAATGGTGGATTAGATATGGATTGAATTAAATCCGCATCCGATCTGTAGATGTATGGATTGGATTTGAATTGAGTTTCACTGATCCGTGAATTGGATTGGATTGAAAATTTAGAATCTGCAAAATCGTGGATCGGATATGGATTGATGCATAATCCATAAAATCCAATCCGTGAACACCCTTACTTCCACTCTAATGAGCTTGGGCCTGAGCTTGAAAAAGCCAAACCGCATTTTGCTATCCCCACTTTTCTCGCTCAATAATAACAAAAACTATAATAATACTGAAAATATAACAAACTAGTAAAAATTTGAAATCACTAGAATATTAAGAAATTATGAGTTTGATCCAAATTTTTATATAATGAAGTCGCCAGTAACTAAAGATAGATGGATAATAATCGATAAACACTACTTACCAACAAAGAAAATATTTTTTCCAATAACTTGATAAATTAACGGTTGACCTTTCTTCATGGGTTGCATATAAACAAATTTTAGGGATCGTAAAATTCGGGCTTAGGCTAGAAAGCCCGAGCCCGACCCTAGCACGTCTTTAGGCAGATCAAGTTTTATTCAAGCAGGGATATGTATATTATTTGAATGATAAGCTAGATTTGATATATGTTTTAAAACTCAAATTTGATATGTAAGATGTAGTGGTTGGTGAGTAAAAGTATTTTTATTTATTAATCTTAATTGTCTTTAATGGTAAATTATATTATGGATATTTTAGTAATATAAAATTTTATTAAAATAACAGTGTTCACAAAGTACATTTTGGAGAACAAATAAACCAATCCTTTACAAATTTATAGTTTATAAAACTTCATTTTTTATTATATTAGCTTTAAATGGGCTTAAAGGATTTAAATCTTTAAATATATGTTAAAAGGTGTATTTTAACTAAAGTAATATATAATTTTAAAAATTTTAAGCATTTCTCGAGTTTTTGGGCTGGGGTCAGGCTTTTTAAACGAAGTTCAAGCTCGACCTTAGTTTCAGAAAACATGCTAGGGTGAGCCAAGCTGGTCTGAAACACCCAAACTCAAGTCAGGTCGATTTTTCTGCCATTCCTAATTAATTTACATTTCAAAACTTTATAGTTGGATTGGTTCAGATAGGATAAGACCAAACAATGATGGATGACATGTCATTGGACATATGTCTGCGTGCATGACATGTCATTTTCTTGTCAAATGATAAACGACAGATCATCTTATATCACTGTGCTGATTAAAATATTTTAATATTTTAATCATTATTATTGCTATTGTCATTATAATTATCATTATTACTGTTAATATATCTATTATTTTTATTTTTATCATTATTATTGTTACTGTTATAATGGATAATAACAATGCTAAAGACAATAACTAACTAAGGACATTTTGGTATCTCGTAATAATACATTTTGATTCTTAGATGTATTAAGCACATGAATATGAATGAGAATATAATTTATTCAATTTCATATACAAAAATATGAAAAAGTAAAAAAAAAAAAAAATTTTGTGGATTTCAAGTCCACAATATTATGCTACAATGATGTATTTTGTATGGCCAAAGTTTGTTATTTTGTTATTTTACTATAATCATAATTATAGTTTTTATTGTAACTAATAGTTGTAATTATAATTGGAATTTTCATTATAATTATCATTAAAATTGGGGAACCAAGCTATTGGATGGTAGTAGAGATGGCATATAAATTTGGACCCACCCACATCTACAAAGATCTAGATAATCTAAATTTAGAAATTTTGAATCCACGTAATAAGAATTGAAGATCCGAATGTAGAAATTTGGGATCCGTACGGAGTGGATGCATATCTCAAACACTTACATTTAAAAAATTAGATGTATGAACTTGCATTTTTTTTAAAGTAAATTAAATATAAAATATAATTTATATAAGAGAACACACACCCTAAGCTAAAAGCACATTACACATAAATGCTATAATACACCCAAGTACCCATAAACCTTATTTTAGATTATTTTAAATTGTTTAGCATTGGATGATTATTTTTTATTTTTTAAATAGTTAGAATATTATAAATTTATAAATAAATGTTTTGAATGTGTGAAGCTGAATACTCAAAATAAATTCGTACAGATATTATCCACGTTCGAATTTACAATAAATAATGCGAATTTGGATGCAGATCCTGATCCTAAACTATCAATGTAGATCCGGACCCAGACGCAGCTACAGTCAGATCCGGATCCGGATCCGGATTTTCGCAGCTCCTAGCTGGTTCTTACCATATAAATAACAAAAAAATTCACCGAAATCAGTCTATCCACAGGGTGTACACGAACGAAGACACCGATCGCATCCTATAAAAGCCCAAACAAAACAAAAGCAGAAAAAGCGAGCGAAATCGAGAGTTCGAGAGGGAGGGAAATAACAATAGCAACGATGGCAGCAACGACGCCGTTCAACGGGATAGGGAAGGGCGTATCGCGAACAGTACTGATAACGGGAGTGAGCAGAGGATTGGGACGAGCCCTAGCTCTAGAGATGGCCAAGCGCGGCCACACCATAATCGGCTGCTCGCGCACACAGGATAAGCTCACCGCCCTCCAATCAGAATTACCCAATCCCGACCACCACCTCTTCCTCAATGTCGACGTCGTCAGTACTCTGTCTGCCTCTTCATTCATTCATTCATTCATTTGCTATTATATTAAGCTTTATGAGTGATAATAGTGAATGAAAATTGCTAGTTTTTATAATTTTTTTTTCAATTATCTATAATTGCCTCTTCATCTAAATTTTACTATTTACTACTGATCAAGCAAAAATTAAATTTTATGTCAATCAAGATGGAACAAAATTTATAACAATTGAGTTGGATGGTGTGATTAGTATTGACATAGCAGTATTGACTATTGAGTGAAGCATTGTGTGCGTTCTTGAAGAAGAAATGTAATAGGATTGGATATGGTGTTACAATGTATGTTTGCTGAATTGTTTTTAATTTTTGCGGGTGATTTATGGAAATAATAATGAGTGTTTTGATATTATTTTTACAGAGGTCAAATAGCAGTGTTGAAGAACTAGCACGTCTTGTCGTGGAGAAGAAGGGCGTTCCTGATATTATAGGTATATGATTATGTTTTTTGACTTTTCTTTTTCAATGTTTGATTCATTGTTCTTAGCATTTGACATAACTTTAGATGTTAGAAATATTTCCTTTGCTGAACTGATTACCTGGGTGTGGTTTAATTCTGCTGATTTGAGAATTTCAGCTGAGCTCAAGTGGATTTGTTATGTCAGTTAAAGTTGTGTATCTTACATTTTTTTAACTTAACTTCATTGATTGAACAATAAATGAATAATGACGTACAATGCCACATGAATATGTTGTTAGGCATGGAAAGAAAAGGGTAGTTAGCATTTTATGGGTTTGGGACGATGAGAACAAGTTTTTGACTTGGAATGTACTTGACTCTTGCCTGTGTGCTTATCAGTGTGGTGGTTGCTTCTTATTTTAATTTTCCTGTGTAAAGATGCTTGTATGTTGATTTAATACATTGTGTGTCTGTTCTGGTTCTGAAATGACATTTTCTTGAATGTTTTCTGTCACTTATTACTATAATGTGGAAATATGATGGCTAGTATAAGTGCAGCAATTAGCAAGTGTTGGTTCTATCATTTTCTTTTACTTTTAGTCCTTAATGTGAAACTGCTTTGCCCATAGGGCTAACTTGAATGTATATCCAGTAAACAATGCAGGTACCATTAACAAAAATAACAAGATTTGGGATGTTTCCCCAGAAGAATTCGATACTGTTATTGATACTAATGTGAAAGGCATAGCAAATATGTTGCGTAATTTCATTCCTTTGATGATTCCAAACAAGCAAGGGATTATCGTTAATGTGTCTTCGGGTTGGGGAAGATCTGGTGCTGCCCTGGTAATTTTACGTGTCCATTGTACTTTATCTGAAACATGTTGGTATTTGCTGAATTATATTGATTTACAAATTAGCTTAATATTACTTTTATTGTTATAGTTGTGCATTTAGAGTACATGGCTAGATTCGAATGAAATATCAAACATTTTTCCTTGAATAAACTATAATTCTAGTCCTCCCAGTTTGGTCCTTAAGTTCTGTGATTGATTCAGTTTGGTCTACATTACACTGAAATTAGCTGATTTGTCTCTTTGTATAGGCAATTTCTTGTTGATATTTCGAACATTTGGCCAAGTGTTGAAATTAATGTGGTCAATATGTTTAATGCCCAGATATCTTAAAGATGTCTTGATGTGATGAAATTTCAAATGTCATAACAATTATTTGTCAAAATCAAATTAGTAGCTTTATACTTTCTCTCCTCCACACTTTCCTCTCTTTCTCTTTCTGTTTCTCTCTTTCTCTTCTTAACATCTCCTTGCCTATTCTTTGCCTCCTTGCTTCTCTAGTGGTTTCCTATTTGTCACCTATCTCTCATCTCTGATGCCTTTCTCCCAGCTCATCCTGTCTTCTGCCATTTTTTTAATTATGATTATAATTAATTAAACACTCATATGCTACGTGAGAATCGAACCCGAGACGTAAGTCTTTACTCTTGATAAGGCTGCCCACTAACCTGTGGAGCTAAACCTTATAGTTAGTAGACCTTAGAGATGGAGTTCATTAAGACAAACAACGAAAGAAAATTGGTTTTTGTTTTTGAGAAGTTATCTGCTGAAGCTGGCATTTCTTTAGGGAAATAAATCATGGAGACGATATAGTTGGCAGCCATCATTGGTAATTACAGCTGAGGTGCGAAATTGGTTTTGTAGTATTCCGCAGATCCGAATTCTCTTAACATGTGAAGCTCAAGGAATTTCTGTGTATCTGAAACGAAATATGTTTTTTATCTGTCGAAACTCTGGTAGAAGTAGGCTTTGTCTTTTCTTTATTTATACATCATGGATTCTCTGCAACATAACTATCAACTCCTTTGAAACAAAACTACTATGTCAAGTTGAACAGAATGTGCTTTGTGAGACTGCAATCTTATGGTTGTGTGATGACCTTTTTTTCCCCCCCTTTTATCATCTGTATCCTAGTGATATTGGCATTCTTGACTTCCATACAAATTCCTGACTTTCCTTACAACTGTGATAGTCTATGCTTAAAACAACTTTTTATTTCAACAGGTAGCACCTTATTGTGCTTCAAAATGGGCAGTTGAAGGGTTGTCCAGATCAGTGGCAAAGGAGGTGCCTGATGGGATGGCAATTGTCGCTTTAAATCCAGGCGTTATTAACACTGACATGCTTATGTCCTGCTTTGGCGCTTCTGCTGCATCATACCAGGCACCTGATGCATGGTATGTAATTCGCTTTCTTCTTTCATTGAAAAATAAATAAATAAATAAAAGTGCCATTTTCTTTCTATATTTGTTTGGTTCTGCTGCTGAGTACTTGGGAAATGTGCTTCCAATTAGGAATCACGTATGCAAATTAATGAACTAAACAAATGTGTGTAAAGGATTCTTTAATCAAGTTAGGATGTTCTGGGTTCCAATTGAAAATGAGTCAACAAAATGTTATTGAAAATGAGTTAACAAAATGTTGAACAAAATCATAGAAGGAATCTCCTGGTAAAATATTGGAAGCTTCCTTCAATGGCAATGATTAGATGCCGTCTAATTCTTTGTTCATTGTTTAATATAAGACCAAACTTTTTGCCGATTTATGTATGTTGTCATAGTCATTAGCTATATATATGAAAAATCATTAGATTGCCTTGATGCCCTGCTAAGCATTGATAATGTATAGTTATGAAGATAAAAAAGAATACTGCAAGCTAGTGGAAGACTGAGAGTTTAAGGCCATATTTTTGTTGAACTTAACTGTCCGGCAGAAAATTCATAAATACCATACTTCTGTTATCACATAATAAATCTCCATTGTTTGAGTTTAATATGTGGTAGATCTGCTCATATTAGTTACCTTACTGACTGGTCTAACAGATGTTTCTTTCATAACATCTATTGACCAGGGCTTTGAAGGCAGCTACAGCGATACTCAATCTGACAGGAGCAGACAATGGTGCATCTCTCACGGTGTGACAGAAGGTTTTACATTCAAAACACTGGGATCCAGCTAGGCAGGTGTAACAGTTCACCGATCAAGTCATATTCACTCTTCACTCATTGAATCAAAAAATAGAGCAGAGTGAACTGAATTCACCTTTTCTGACTTCTGTGACACCTCATTCTCAGGAAAGTGGTTATTCATCTCCATCTGCGATGTTGATCTTAGGCTGAGGTAGTAGATCTGACCACCGGAAGAGCGTGCTTATTGCGGCTGTAGGTTAGTACTATTAATTCCCGATAGTAGTACATTTTAGGAATTGAATCACTCAATTCGCGCTATCTTGGATGTGCATGTACGCAACAAAATCTTGTATGGATTAATTATGATGACCACTCAGATGTGCCTCAATTATTCTCAAGTGAAATTATAGGTTTTTTATTTTGGGAACGTGTTAACTGGCACAATTTTTCGTATGAATGAGAAAATTAAAGTTTTAGTACCCTTAGAACGGTGCAATTCTAGTTGTTGAGTTGAAAGCGTGCTTTTACGGTTTAAGTTTGGTTTTATGTTCAATTTGCTCACCGGTAAATAATTACAATAAAATTTCAGTCAAAACAGAGGAATGAAGGTTCATTTCAAAACAAGAAAGAACAAACATGAAGCACATTCTACAATTCGAAGATTACAAGAATATAAATGCATATTAAATTATGAAAATTATTATGTAATTTAGTTTAGTTAACAAACTAATTGTGGATTCAAGCCAAGATGTGCCATTTGAGGCAAACATCAGTCGGCGCATGTATCCAAATGACTCGATAACACGAAATTTTAATAAATAATATGCCGGAAAAAAATTAGAGTAAGGCCCCGTCCGTTTCCATTGCCTAGCAGCTGGGCTGTTATATCACCTCACTGTCAAACTGGCGCTTAAAATTCTTCTTAAGGAACTTAGATCTCACCACCCATTATGATTGTCTAAAATTGGATGATCAAGACGCATAGCATTAAAAATTGAACCAATGAGTGTTCTAGTGTGAGAGGTCAAGCACCTTCTGGTGTGTGACTTCGAGCATGGCAAACTCCCATTGGGGGCTGTTGAACAAAGTAGTAAACTACTTATGATCTTGAGTATCTGATACCTTGGAATTATTGTTTAAATTTATCTTTGCTAGAAGACCTCAGAACCAAAAGTCCGCTGGCAGTACTTAACACTTCCAGTGATAACTTGACCAACAAGTAAAGGAAAATACCTGATACACGGCATATTTTCTTTCAATTACAGACTCCATTTCTACTCAATCACCATTTAATAATTACTATGAGATGTTCTTGTCAAAACAGAGAAGCCTACAAGAAAAAACGACTCATGTACCAAATCCTACAAACAAGAAAATAAATGTTTATTAAATTACCAAAAGTATTATTGAATAAAATTTTAATTAGAGCATTGATATTTGAAAAGTCGGAAGACAGAAATAGCATTACTGTTCATTCTACAATAAGCATGTAGCATATCAAAGCGACGCACTGCTCATGACTAGTGCAGTCGTTTATGTCTTCATGGTGTCTTCTTGGTGTTCTAATATCATTTTCCTTTTAATTAACTGATCATCTAACCTCCTGATAATCCTTAAATGCTAACAAACCCGTATTGTGAACTTAGGCCAAGATGCACAATTAGAAGGGGAATGTGAGTTATCATCTCTCCGCCTTTCCTAAGATGTTGCCTATGCGCAATCCATGCACTGTGAGATGATGCATATGCCAACATTTCAACCCAAAGTTCACTTATCATTCTCCGTTTCTTGTCATAATCCCAATCATGCTTGGATTCCTGCAATTGCAGTTGCTAGCAAAGCCAACATCCAGGTAACAAAGCCACCGGACATGTCCTCAACATATCAAGCAGAAAAGAACCATCCAATTCGTTTTGAAGCAACAGTTGCCGAGCTTCCCAACTCTTTTCCAGCTCAGGTGAGTGAGGCTAGAAGAAAATACTGATCTTTCTGCTCGTGTTTTTGCAATGGGACAAATAGTAGACCTTTGTTCAATCGAAGAAAAAAATTTAGGACCAATGAATAAAGATCCACAGCAATAGCACCAACTAGTAGTAAGTTATGGAGATATCAACTAATGGTATGCCTGAAAATCAATGACGACGGATAACACTTCTAATGCAGAAACAGAGATCGCTGCTCGTGGCAAGGTTGCCTAGAACGTGAGTTGTTACCCATTCTGCTGCCAAGTATGCTAACCAAATAAGGATTCTGATCCAAATTCCTGCAGTGAATTTTCTCCTGGAACCAAATATAGTGAGAATGGTTTGCAAAGAAAGGGGAAGTAAAACTAGTGTCCGAATCTCCCATCCGTTCCAAAATCTTCTCACTTTTTCTGGGGAAAACTGTATAGTTGCTGAAAGAAAATCAAAATTTTGAAATGCTCACAAGCTATTAATAAACAAACGGTGTGCATACTTTAAATCTGAAGTAAACAGTCAATGATCTTGTTTTAATTCATGAGATCCTCAAGTGGCTTATATTCTTCTAGCCAACCGCTGCTATTTCGTCCAATTTGTGGAACGATTAATCGTGTTTTATATGCCAAAAAAAAATGGCATGCAACCACGAATGAATCCCACCTTCACCCCATTAAGACAAAATTTTGGGTAACTTTATTATGAGTTTTAACTTTTTTTATTCTTTTGTAGGTTGACGTGGGGTCAGAAATGAGCTCATTAGCAGTTACCCACTATTTATTTGCGTCCAATTTTTAAGTTCACGCTTTGAGTCTCGATCAGTAGGAGGAACAAGGTGAAAAAAAATTCAGGCTGATTGTTGTTGTACCGATTGAGATGGTTTCGTTAGATTGCGTTGTGCTGATTAAGATTTGCTATTAATA
Organism: Luvunga scandens; assembly: GCA_030449905.1. Taxonomy (NCBI): domain Eukaryota; kingdom Viridiplantae; phylum Streptophyta; class Magnoliopsida; order Sapindales; family Rutaceae; genus Luvunga; species Luvunga scandens. Next base: position 88,543 of record JASUUG010000223.1, read on the forward strand.
GATTTTTATTAAGTCTAATAAATGTAGATTGAAAAGCAGAATAAACAAAAGTGAAATTTGTTTGATTTTTCCTTGGGATTGTGATATATTTGGCACAATATTTTTCATATGCATCAGAAAATTAATTAATGCTTAACAATGCAATTCTAGTTGCTGAGTTCAAATCTATTACACTGAATTAATGCTTAACAAGTTCACTGTTTAACAATTTATGTAAAATGTTACATTTAAAGCAGAGGGACGAAGGCTCATATTATAAGAAATATAAATGCAAGACAAGAAAGAACAATTAGTATGGATGAAACACATCCTACGAAAAAATTAAATTAAATGCATATTAAATTATGAGAACTTTTATGACGTAGTTTAATTAACAAAACAATGTTGTCGATTAAGCCCAAGATATGCCGTTTGAGGCGAACCTCAGTTAGATCCAAACGACTCGATAACGCGAGATTCAGATAGATAAATAAACAGATGAAAAAAAAAAAAAGAGACAGAGGGGTTTTATTAAATGAAAGCAATGGAAACTACTGAGATTACAATTCGGTTTATAGTAAATTAATTGAAATGCTACTCGAATAAGCGTAATTAGGCTAAACAAAATAACCTTATGAATCACGTACCAATAATTTAATTCAGACAAGTACGATTAAAATAAGAAAGGTAATTAAATTTAAAATTCTTCTAAATGGACCAACACCATACTACCTGTTGTGATTGCCCAAAATTGGATGATCAAGCATAGCATCAGAAACTGAACAAAAGCCTCGTTTAGTATTCAAGCTGGGCAATTATAATTTAAAACTTACTGTATTATAAAATTTGATAGATACTTGTTGGCTATAACTCCGAAACTACAATGGTTTAACTCTACATTTATTCAATGGAAAATTTATATGATCTTTACAATTTTAATTAAAATTAGTATTTAAAAATCATATTACTTTTTACACATCATTAATTTTTATTTTTTTTATACCAACTGCAGCTTCAAAATTATAGTACCTTAATACCAAAGGGTCTAAAGTCCAGATCTTAATATCTGATACCTAGGAATGTTTGAACTTTTCTGTGAACGAAGACGTGAGAACCAAATGCCCTCTCGCGAACACTTTTGTATTTCAACTACAAGCATCACTTATTTAATCGCAAGACAAATTTTATGAATGCATCTCGGTCGTCATAAATTCAAAAATACATTGATCATTTTATTAATTGGACAAAAAATCGTTACATAATGAGCAAAACCATCTTCTTCAAAGAGCATACATGATTCCAAACAATCTGAAAATCAAAATACAGTCACCTTATTCTTTGAATCCTCAAATCATTTATTTAATCAAGTGATTTTGGGATTAATTCAATTGCAGTCCTAGCCGCCATATGCATGTTGTCATTGATACCTTGCACGGGATTTTCTTGGATAGCAAAAATGTCATTAACGTTTTTAATACTATTTTCAACTTCTTTAAGCGCAGATTCAACTTCAGATACATTTTTAGATCCTTTTGCTTTCTCGCAAGCTTCCACCACATTAGTGTAATCACTAATTGCAGCCATAAGCATACCTTGAACCTCGAAAGAGCTCGATGGTCTCTTACTTGTAGCCTCATCAATTCCTGCATTAGCCCTTTCCTCAAGGACTTTTACGGCCGCGTAAAAGACTTCCTTTTCGTTTACTACGTTACCAATTTTTGCAGGAATGGAGGAAGAGCAATCCGCGTGGAATTCAACATTGCTACAGAATTTGCCGACGCCAGAGTCGGGCTCAACGTTATACAACGAAAAGCCACAAGACAAAGCCATAATATTGGCCAAGATGATGAAGAAGCCGTAGTTCTTCATTCTGATGTATCTCTTGTTTAATATTTTCTTTTTTTCCTCTTTTTGGTCTTACTAAGAGGAAAAGCAAGCAATTGAGAGCTAACACAAGGTTGAGGGAATTTATAGAGGATTTGAGAAGACGACAACTATCTATAGAATTAGATCAATCACTGGTTCCTTTCGAGAAATTTTCGTTTTCTGTTTATAGAATTTGACCCGTTAAAATCTAAACCTAGACTTTTGTAATAATTTGTACAAGATTAAAATACATCTGTTCAACAGTGGCGCCTGACCAGCCACATGTTATGAATAGTTAATAGCAAATCTAAAACCTCTTAGAACTAATTTTTACTATTTTAGTTTAGCTTGCCTCAAACGCAAGACCTCTTATTTTGAATTAAAAAAATTTATGAAATGAACTAATTCTATGTGAGAATTCTATTTTTCGCGGTCCTAAATGTTGATGTAAAAACGTTAGCAAAAAGAACTCATTTTCCCTTGAAAACAATCACTTTCGTTTAGCCCTTGAGCTCACAGTTATACGGAATCTGAAAATATTTAACAATAAATGTTGGAAATACGAATCAATATTACTTTTTTGAACTCTAAAATTGGCCAGAATGACTACTCTAATCAGCCAACACAAAGGCGATGAATAATGGCTTGAGTTTAGCATCCTTGTTAATTAAACTAGAGTTGTTCCTGATCAGCGAACATAAATTTGTTAAGGCGTGAAAAGCACTGTCCTTTCAACCAAATTCTGCGCTTCAAAAGAAGATTTCTCTGCACAAAATGGAAAAATGGGCTGGTTTAATTTCCAAGATACAATGATACTATTGCGAGGTTGCACTCTTAAACACAACAAATTAGAACAGCAAAAGAAAATTGATGAAAAAATATGAGACAGAAGCAAAGAGTTGATAATTAGAAGAAATTGGATTGTTTTCTTTTCTTATTTTTTGAACTAATCATCCATATATCTCATAATTTAATTCAATTTGAATAATCTAAAGGGAAATTATCTCTACATCACCTTTATTTTGTTATATATGCATCTTACGGCAAAAAATTTTAACATGTTCTCTGCACCACTTCATTTCTAAATTTATACCAATCAACCACTCTGACACTAAAAAATGACCTTCTTACCCGGAAATGAATTAAAAGGCAATTTTATTGTACAAAATTTAAAAAAAAAAAAAATTATGACTACAAGAATACCCCTATATTTAATAAAACAAATAAAACTCAAAATCCAAGATGTTAATTTTTTATAATTATAGTTTCATTTAAAAATTATCATGTTAATTTTTTGTAATTATAATTTTATATAATTTGTATAGGGAAGTTTCTTAATTTTAATTATAGGGAAGTTTACAATAATTAGATGGAGCTTTTCTCTTCATGTTAATTTTTGCAAACTTTCCTAGACTTTATTTAATTACAAAAATTATATAAAATTATAATTACAATGGGGTTGATATGAAAATGATTTTAAATGAAAGATATAATTATAAAAATAAAATCTTAGATTTTGAGATTTACTTGTTTTATTAGATCCGGGTTTTTCTTGTCAATATAATTTTTTTATTTTTTATCTGTTGAATAAAATAATCATTTTAATCCACAGATTGGATAAATGGTCATTTTAGGGTGGTCGAAATCGTGAGATTGATATCAAAGTTTAGAAATAACGGGTCAATGGCAAAGAACATCTCACTTTCTATTTTAGGAAAGATAAAATAAATGATCTGCAGAGATCATTTTTTTTTAAACATGTAGATTCAACATATTCAACTTTTTTTTTTGTAATAAAAATTCAATAACATGACTAATAGTAAATCAAACACAAATAATAAATCAAACATAAAACAATTGCACTCATTATCTCGTTTTAATGTGGGACATTAGTATTTTTAAAATATTCAAATAATTCCAACACTAAATAATTTAAGGGTGCATTTATAAATTAAGTTGGGCGAGAAAAAAATAAACTAAATTAAAAATAAATCTACAATCAATTATATAAATTTATAATTAACGATAGATGACATTTATTGTTTATTTAATTACTGATTTTTTTCTTTGTTAACGTATCCAACAAATACAATGCCATGTCGTTCACATTTTACAAGAGTGGGAAAATCAAAGCAAGACACCTTTGTCGCTATTTAAATTTTGGTTTCTCCTAGCCATTAAATTAATTAATAATTTGCATAAATAAACCTAAAAAAAGATTAATAAACTAGCAAAACAATATTGAAAAATAAATCCTCCTTAATTCCGTTTAAAAATTAAATGATTTCTTTAGATTTTAGGATTAAATGTGAATTTGTTAATACAATCCATTTTAAACAATGAGATAAATATTTTGTCCAAAATATTATGGTCAATTAAACGATACATTTTCTTTACTTCAAAATGATATCCTAAGGATATCATTTTGAAGTAAAGAAAAGTATGTTTAATTGACTAATATTTTGGACAAAATATTTATCTTCACGTTTTCCGTGCTCATTGTTTAAAATATAAGAGTTAACAAATTCAGACATTTAATCCTAAAATCAAAAGAATACTAAACAAACATTTAAACCCTTTTAAGAGGATTAGGTTCTTATTTTTTGTTTTGCTAGTCTTTATTACATCGGTTTTTTTAATTTATTTATGCATAATTATTAATTAATAGAATCTGCTACGGAGAAAAGAAAGTTTTACTAGCGACAAAGGAAATCTTGTCTTTGAGTTTCTCCCACTAAAATTGAACGACATGGCATACATTTTATTGTATCGTTAACAAAGAATAAAAATCAGTAATTAAACAAACAATAAATGGGAGTCATTATCGTTAAGTTATAAACAGCATAATTTAATAATTGATTTATGTTTTATTTTTTTTTATTTTTTTAAAATCGCCCAATTAATTTAAATCACCCTTAAATTATTTAGTGTTAATAAATTATTTGAATATTTTAAAAATACTAATGTCCCGAGACATTAAAAGTGATAATTGTTTTATGTTTGATTTATTATTTGTGTTTGATTTACTATTAGTCATGTTATTAATTTTTATTATTACCAAATTACCAAAAAAAAAATTAGAGTTGAATTGTGTTACTATTTAAGAAAAAATGAGAGAGAAAATTATTTTTCTTTCCTAAAATTTATTTTATCATATGTACATCTATCCATCACAAAATTTTGACATGTTCTTTGCACAATCTTTATTTCTAAACTTATATCAATCAATTACTTCGACACAATAAAATGACCATTTATCCCTATGTGGATTAAAAGATTATTTTATTCAACAGAATTTTGAAAAATAAAAAAAAATTATAATTACAAGAATACTCCTGAATTTAATAAAACAAGTAAATCTCAAAATCCAAGATTTTATTTTTTATAATTATAATTTCATTTAAAAATTATCATATCAATTTTTTGTAATTATAATTTTATATAATTTTTGTAATTAAATAAAGTCTAGGAAAGTTTGCAAAAATTAACATGAAGAGAAAAGCTCCCTCTAATTATTGTAAACTTCGACACCATTAATTAAAATTGAAACTTTATTTAATTACAAAAATTATATAAAATTATAATTACAAAAAATTAACATGATAATTTTTAAATGAAACTATAATTATAAAAAATTAACATCTTGGATTTTGAGTTTTATTTGTTTTATTAAATATAGGGGTATTCTTGTAGTCATAATTTTTTTTTTTAAAAAATTTTGTACAATAAAATTGCCTTTTAATTCATTTCCGGGTAAGAAGGTCATTTTTTAGTGTCAGAGTGGTTGATTGGTATAAATTTAGAAATGAAGTGGTGCAGAGAACATGTTAAAATTTTTTGCCGTAAGATGCATATATAACAAAATAAAGGTGATGTAGAGATAATTTCCCTTTAGATTATTCAAATTGAATTAAATTATGAGATATATGGATGATTAGTTCAAAAAATAAGAAAAGAAAACAATCCAATTTCTTCTAATTATCAACTCTTTGCTTCTGTCTCATATTTTTTCATCAATTTTCTTTTGCTGTTCTAATTTGTTGTGTTTAAGAGTGCAACCTCGCAATAGTATCATTGTATCTTGGAAATTAAACCAGCCCATTTTTCCATTTTGTGCAGAGAAATCTTCTTTTGAAGCGCAGAATTTGGTTGAAAGGACAGTGCTTTTCACGCCTTAACAAATTTATGTTCGCTGATCAGGAACAACTCTAGTTTAATTAACAAGGATGCTAAACTCAAGCCATTATTCATCGCCTTTGTGTTGGCTGATTAGAGTAGTCATTCTGGCCAATTTTAGAGTTCAAAAAAGTAATATTGATTCGTATTTCCAACATTTATTGTTAAATATTTTCAGATTCCGTATAACTGTGAGCTCAAGGGCTAAACGAAAGTGATTGTTTTCAAGGGAAAATGAGTTCTTTTTGCTAACGTTTTTACATCAACATTTAGGACCGCGAAAAATAGAATTCTCACATAGAATTAGTTCATTTCATAAATTTTTTTAATTCAAAATAAGAGGTCTTGCGTTTGAGGCAAGCTAAACTAAAATAGTAAAAATTAGTTCTAAGAGGTTTTAGATTTGCTATTAACTATTCATAACATGTGGCTGGTCAGGCGCCACTGTTGAACAGATGTATTTTAATCTTGTACAAATTATTACAAAAGTCTAGGTTTAGATTTTAACGGGTCAAATTCTATAAACAGAAAACGAAAATTTCTCGAAAGGAACCAGTGATTGATCTAATTCTATAGATAGTTGTCGTCTTCTCAAATCCTCTATAAATTCCCTCAACCTTGTGTTAGCTCTCAATTGCTTGCTTTTCCTCTTAGTAAGACCAAAAAGAGGAAAAAAAGAAAATATTAAACAAGAGATACATCAGAATGAAGAACTACGGCTTCTTCATCATCTTGGCCAATATTATGGCTTTGTCTTGTGGCTTTTCGTTGTATAACGTTGAGCCCGACTCTGGCGTCGGCAAATTCTGTAGCAATGTTGAATTCCACGCGGATTGCTCTTCCTCCATTCCTGCAAAAATTGGTAACGTAGTAAACGAAAAGGAAGTCTTTTACGCGGCCGTAAAAGTCCTTGAGGAAAGGGCTAATGCAGGAATTGATGAGGCTACAAGTAAGAGACCATCGAGCTCTTTCGAGGTTCAAGGTATGCTTATGGCTGCAATTAGTGATTACACTAATGTGGTGGAAGCTTGCGAGAAAGCAAAAGGATCTAAAAATGTATCTGAAGTTGAATCTGCGCTTAAAGAAGTTGAAAATAGTATTAAAAACGTTAATGACATTTTTGCTATCCAAGAAAATCCCGTGCAAGGTATCAATGACAACATGCATATGGCGGCTAGGACTGCAATTGAATTAATCCCAAAATCACTTGATTAAATAAATGATTTGAGGATTCAAAGAATAAGGTGACTGTATTTTGATTTTCAGATTGTTTGGAATCATGTATGCTCTTTGAAGAAGATGGTTTTGCTCATTATGTAACGATTTTTGTCCAATTAATAAAATGATCAATGTATTTTTGAATTTATGACGACCGAGATGCATTCATAAAATTTGTCTTGCGATTAAATAAGTGATGCTTGTAGTTGAAATACAAAAGTGTTCGCGAGAGGGCATTTGGTTCTCACGTCTTCGTTCACAGAAAAGTTCAAACATTCCTAGGTATCAGATATTAAGATCTGGACTTTAGACCCTTTGGTATTAAGGTACTATAATTTTGAAGCTGCAGTTGGTATAAAAAAAATAAAAATTAATGATGTGTAAAAAGTAATATGATTTTTAAATACTAATTTTAATTAAAATTGTAAAGATCATATAAATTTTCCATTGAATAAATGTAGAGTTAAACCATTGTAGTTTCGGAGTTATAGCCAACAAGTATCTATCAAATTTTATAATACAGTAAGTTTTAAATTATAATTGCCCAGCTTGAATACTAAACGAGGCTTTTGTTCAGTTTCTGATGCTATGCTTGATCATCCAATTTTGGGCAATCACAACAGGTAGTATGGTGTTGGTCCATTTAGAAGAATTTTAAATTTAATTACCTTTCTTATTTTAATCGTACTTGTCTGAATTAAATTATCGGTACGTGATTCATAAGGTTATTTTGTTTAGCCTAATTACGCTTATTCGAGTAGCATTTCAATTAATTTACTATAAACCGAATTGTAATCTCAGTAGTTTCCATTGCTTTCATTTAATAAAACCCCTCTGTCTCTTTTTTTTTTTTTTTCATCTGTTTATTTATCTATCTGAATCTCGCGTTATCGAGTCGTTTGGATCTAACTCAGGTGTTGTGCGCGGAATGCAGAAACAGGTGCACCAAATAATTACAGAAAAATAAAAGACACAGGAATTTAACGTGGTTCGGCAATTATGCCTACGTCCACGGGAGCAAGAGAAAAATAATTGTATTACTAACAATTATTTGAGTACAATATTTGAGTAACAAATCTCACTCTCTATAACCCAAATACACTCAGTACTCTCACATACACTTGAAAGGAAATGCCTCTCAATTGCTCACACTCTCCGATTGCTCTCTCTCAACAATCCACTTGAATTGCTCTAAGCTTTGAAATGCTTCTCTCAAATATTTTTTGGGATGCTTACAAATGAATTTTTCATTTGTATTTATAGGCAAACTTTGGTGTACTATTACACCAAATTGGTTGACAAATATACACGGCTCCCGCGCGGTTCCATCCTTGTTCAAATTTGGTGGCCACATGCATGTAGCTTTGGTGGCTACATGCATGTAACTTTGACTTTTCAACATCAGGTTCGCCCCAAACGGCATATCTTGGGCTTAATCGACAACATTGTTTTGTTAATTAAACTACGTCATAAAAGTTCTCATAATTTAATATGCATTTAATTTAATATTTTGGTAGGATGTGTTTCATGCATATTAATTGTTCTTTCTTGTCTTGCATTTATATTTCTTATAATATGAGCCTTGATCCCTCTGCTTTAACTGTAATATTTTACATAAATTGTTAAACACTGAACTAGTTAAGAATTAATTAAGTGTAATAGATTTGAACTCAACAATTAGAATTGCATTGTTAAGCAGTAATTAATTTTCTCATGTATATGAAAAATATTGTGCCAAATATATAACAATCCCAAGGAAAAACCAAACAAATTTCACTTTTGTTTATTCTGCTTTTCAATCTACATTTATTAGAATTAATAAAAATCTATTGTGCCAAATCTATCACAATCCCAAGGAAAAACTAAACAAATATACAAAATTGACAATGCCATTGCCATGGCCAAAAACGATATTAGAGGAGGAGGAGGAGGACTTCATTTTGATATATATGCTCACTTATTACCTTCTTTTATTCTCTTATTATTAAGAGGAAAAGAAAATGTAACGAGTGAGATCTAACCAGAGGTAAGGGAGCCATATATATAAACAATTGAGAAAAATGAAAAAACAGTTGCCATTCAATTAGATCAATTACCGGTTCCTTTAGAGAAATTTTCATTTAATTTTATAGAATTTGACCAGTTAAATCTAAACATTAACTTATGAGATAGATTTTTTTTTTAGTCTGAGTAAAAAAATTTATGATTGACTTATGAGAGAAATTTTAGTTATTATAAAAATTAATACGAGTTTCTTGTGATTCTATAAATTGTTATTATTGTTTCACTACTTTCAGAATTACGAGCAAGTGCAACGAGACACAAGTATTGTTTCACTGCTTTAATGAAAATGTAAAACTAAAATAAAAAAGTACCAAAATCATCAAATAAGAAGGGAAAAATACGCAAATACCCTTGTTGATTATACTAATGTGGTTGGAAATAAAGTAAAGAGGCACTTAAGGCTAATCCTGCCCAAACGTCATCTTCAGTTAGTGATGCCTATGACTTTGTTACTCACGTTAATGAATTTGCTGTCGAGAATAATCCACTCCAAGCTGTTAATACCAACTTGCAAATGGCTGCTTAAACTCCACTGCGCTTAGTCCCAACCACACTTACCAACAACTTGCTCATCGATCAGGATTCAAACAATATGCCAAACTAGCTCTCGCCGGTTGTTTGTTTAATTATTTTGATTTGTTTGGGACAATAATGTATGCCATTTGAAGCAGAGGTTTTTTTTTTTTTGGGATAATTATCTATGTAATGAATTATTTTTATCAGTATTTTGATTAATGAACTGAACGACGTATTTTTGTTCGTTTGTGCAAACTAAAGAAATAGAGTTTGCAATTGAAAGAGAATGCATTTTATTTTAATTACTTGTCAACTTCAAAAGCTAATGCCCGTGACTATATTGCTCAGGTTTGATAAATTGAAGAGTTGTCTCTCTACTAGGAAATTTCTTAACTCTAAAGCTGATACTTCTCTATTCATTAGACATAATGCAAAGGGGTTAATCATTGTGTTGATTTATGTTGATGACATCCTAGTTACTGGTCCAGACTCTGCTCTATTGGAGGATTTTATTGGAAAACTCAGCACAGCATTTGCTTTGAAAGATTTGGGATTAGTTACTTATTTTCTTGGTGTTGAGGTCTGTTATTCAAATAAGGGGAATGCATCTATCTCAGACCAAATACATCAAAAATTTATTGAATAAAACATCAATGCAAAATTGCAAGGGTTCTGACACTCCATTTAGTGCAGGTTTGAAGCTGGAAAGAACTGTCAGAGATTCACTAGGTCAAGAGTTTGAAAATCCAACACTCCACAGAAGCATTGTTGGAGGACTTCAATATCTAGTTCTTACCAGGCCTGACATTGCTTATTCTGTTCATAAACTCAGTCAATACCTTAGTGCTCATACTTTACAACACTGGTTAGCTTGTAAAAAGGTTCTTGGACATCTCCAATCCACTGTCACTTATGGTCTTTTCCTTGAGAAGGAGGGATCAATTGAAGCTGGGTTAACAGGATACTCTGATGTAGACTGGGCATGTGATCTTGATGATAGAAAATCCATTAGAGCTTATTGTATCTACCTTGGCAATAATCTCATTTCGTGGTCCTCCAAAAATCAAGCAATTATTGCAAAATCCAGCACAGAAAGTGAATACAGAGCCTTGTCAGCAGCAAGTTCATAAATTTCTTGGTTGCAGTCCTTGTTTTCTGAACTCAACATTGTTAAACTACCTACTCCAGTTCTTTGGTGTGACAACCAAAGTGCTGGGGAGTTAGCTCGCAATCCAGTGTTTCATTCTAAGTCTAAGCATATAGAGTTGAATGTTCATTATGTTAGAGACAAAGTGCTTAGAAAAGAACTAGAGATTAGATATATTCCCACGGAAGAGCAAGTAGCTGATGTTCTAACTAAGCCTTTATCATTCTCTAAGTTTAGCTACTTTAGATCCAAGCTCAATGTCATTAGTAGACCTTTGAGCTTGAGAGGGGATGTTAAGGAAGCTCACGTTTGCAGCATTGACAATAACACAGAGGATAGCAGCACCAGCAGCACACCGTTAAGAGTTGATGACATGGCAAGCCAGTTGGCACCTGGTGGTTATGTAATCAATTATACACGTGATGATCAGCTGAATTTGTTATAGTTAGTTATAATTAGCTGTAGTTAGTTGAGTAATTAAGCTGAGATTCATCCTTGTATATAAACAACTCTCATGTACATATTATAATTATCATTCTGTATGTTGTTAATAGAATGAGCTAGAAGCTTCTGTTTCTCAGATTTTCTTCTCAATTTTCTTAGCTTCCAAACAAATCACATTGAATTTTCACTTTAATCAACAATTTTACGCTGGTGGACTTGCTCCCATGGATCATCCACTCGAATCTTTTAATGCCAAATTGGGTATGGCTGCTAGAACTGCACTGCACTTAGTCCCAACCCAGTAACTTAATTATTTATTGATCAGGCTTCAAACTTTATATAATTAAGCTCCCATTGATTGTTTGTTTAATTACTGATTTTTTTTCTTTGTTAATGATGGGACAATATACAATGTATGCCAAGTAGCAAGAGTGGGAAAAATACGAGCAAACTTTCTCAATTCGTATTTGCAAACTTTCTAATTTCTCCTAGCCATTCTATCTTTTCTTCAATTTCCATGATACAACCTATCGGCAACCGATTATAGACTAGCAGAATAGCCAAAAATAAGAACCTACGGCCTCTTACAAAGGGTAAATGTCCCTTTGGTATTAAGGTACTATAATTTTGAAGATGCAGTTGGTATAAAAAAAAAATTAATGATGTGTAATAAAGTAATATGATTTTTAAAAACTAATTTTAATATCTGATACCTAGGAATGTTTAAACTTTTCTGTGAATGAAGACGTGAGAACCAAATGCCCTCTCGCGAACACTTTTGTATTTCAACTACAAGCATCATTTATTTAATCGCAAGACAAATTTTATGAATGCATCTCGGTCGTCATAAATTCAAAAATACAGTGATCATTTTATTGATCGGAAAAAAAAATCGTTACATAATGAGCAAAACCATCTGGTTCAAAGACCTTAAATGATTCCAAACAATCTGAAAATGAAAATACAGTCACCTTGTTCTTTGAATCCTCAAATCATTTATTTAATCAAGTGACTTTGGGATTAATTCAATTGCAGTCCTAGCCGCCATATGCATGTTGTCATTGATACCTTGCACGGGATTTTCTTGGATAGCAAAAATGTCATTAACGTTTTTAATACTATTTTCAGCTTCTTTAAGCGCAGATTCAACTTCAGATACATTTTTAGATCCTTTTGCTTTCTCGCAAGCTTCCACCACATTAGTGTAATCACTAATTGCAGCCATAAGCATACCTTGAACCTCGAAAGAGCTCGATGGTCTCTTACTTGTAGCCTCATCAATTCCTGCATTAGCCCTTTCCTCAAGGACTTTTACGGCCGCGTAAAAGACTTCCCTTTCGTTTACTACGTTACCAATTTTTGCAGGAATGGAGGAAGAACAATCCTCGTGGAATTCAACATTGCTACAGAATTTATCGACCTCAGAATTGGCCTCAACGTTATACAACGAAAAGACACAAGACAAAGCCATAATATTGGCCAGGATGATGAAGAAGCCGTAGTTCTTCATTCTGATGTATCTCTTGTTTAATTTTTTCTTCTTTTCCTCTTTTTGGTCTTACTAAGAGGAAAAGCAAGCAATTGAGAGCTAACACAAGGTTGAGGGAATTTATAGAGGATTTGAGAAGACGACAACTATCTATAGAATTAGGTCAATCACTGGTTCCTTTGGAGAAAATTTCGTTTTCTGTTTATAGAATTTAACCCGTTAAAATCTAAACCTAGACTTTTGTAATAATGTGTTCAAGATTAAAATACATCTGTTCATCAGTGGCGCAAAACTAGCCACATGTTATGAATAGTTAATAGCAAATTTAAAACCCCTCAGAACTTATTTTTACTATTTTAGTTTGGCTCAAACGCAAGACCTCTTATTTTGAATTAAAAAAATTTATGAAATGAACTAATTCTATGTGAGAATTCTATTTTTCGCGGTCCTGAATGTTGGAAATATGAGTCAATATTACTTCTTGGAACTCTAAAATTGGCCAGAATGACTACTCTAATCAGCCAACACAAAGGCAATGAATAATGGCTTGAGTTTAGCATCCTTGTTAATTAAACTAGAGTTGTTCTTGATCAGCGAACATAAATTTGTTAAGGCGTGAAAAGCACTGTCTTTACAACCAAATTCTGCACTTCAAAAGAAGATTTCTCTGTACAAAATGGAAAAATGGGCTGGTTTAATTTCCAATATACAATGATACTATTGCGAGGTTGCACCATTAGGCACAACAAATTAGAACAGCAAAAGAAAATTAATGAAAAAATATGAGACAAGCAGAGAGTGATAATTAGAAGAAATTGGATTGTTTTCTTTTCTTATTTTTTGAACTAATCTTCCATATGCCTCATAATTTAATTCAATTTGAATAATCTAAAGGAAAATTATCTCTACATCACCTTTATTTTGTTATATATGCATCTTACTGAAAAAAAATTTAATATGTTGTCTACACCACCTTTGCTTCTAAATTTATACCAATCAACCACTTTGACACAAAAATTAACCGTTTTACCTGTAAATGAATTAAAAGGCAATTTTATTGTACAAAATTTTAAAAAAATAAAAAAAATTATGACTACAAGAATACCACTGAATTTAATAAAACAAATAAAACTCAAAATCCAAGATGTTAAATTTTTTATAATTATAGTTTCACTAAAATTTATCATGTTAGTTTTTTGTAATTATAATTTCATTTAATTTGTATAGGAAAGTTTCTTAATTTTAATTATAGGGAAGTTTACAATAATTATAGGGAGCTTTTCTCTTCATGTTAATTTTTTGTAAACTTTCCTATACTTTATTTAATTACAAAAATTATATAAATTATAATTACAAAAAATTGATATGATAATTTTTAAATGAAATTATAATTATAAAAAATAAGATCTTGGATTTTGAGATTTATCTGTTTTATTAAATTCAGGAGTATTCTTGTAATTATAATTTTTTTATTTTTCAAAATTTTGTAGAGTAAAATAGTCTTTTAATCCACGTAGGGATAAAATGGTCATTTTATTGTGTCAAAGTAGTTGATTGATATAAGTTTAGAAACAAAGATTGTGCAAACAACATGTCAAAATTTTGTGATGAATAGATGTACATATAATAAAATAAAGATGGTGTAGAGATAATTTTCCTAATCTGAATCACATGTAGATTCAACTTATTCAACTCTAATTTGTAATTAAATTCAATACATGACTAATTGTTAATCAAACACAAATAATAAATCAAACATAAAGCAATTGCTCTCACTTCTCTCTAATGTGGGACATTAGTATTTTTAAAATATTCAAATAATTCCAACACTAAATAATTTAAGGCAGCATTATAAATTAAGTTGGGCGAGAACAAAAAAAAAGAGAAAATAAATCTTTGTTCTTATGCTATTTATAGCTTAAGGATAGATGACATGACGAAATTATTTCAGGTGTACGTATGACAAGATGTTAACGTATCCAACAAATATATGCCATGTCGTTCAAATTTTACTTCGGAGTAGAAACTCAAAGACACCCGAGACACCTTTGTCGCTAGTAAATGTTGGTTTCGTCCGTACAGATAAATTAATTAATAATTATGCATAAATAAATTAAAAAAAAAGATGTAATAAAGGGGCAAAACAATATTGACCAATCTAATCCTCCTTAATTCCGTTTAAAAATTAAGATAGATATTCTTATGATTTTAGGATTAAAATTGAATTTGCTCCACTTAATACAATCCAAATGAGCACGGAAAACGTGAGATAAATATTTTGTCCAAAATATTAGTCTACTCCTACACATAGTCCTACTTCAAAACATAGCCTAAGGATATCATTCTGGAAGTAAAGAAAAGTATCGTTTAATTGTACCATAGGTATCTGCAAAGCGTATCTTGCGGCATTGTTTAAAATATAAGAGTTAACAAATAGACATTTAACTTAAAATAAAAAGACTAAACAAACATTTACCCTTTGTAAGAGGCCGTAGGTTCTTATTTCTAGCTATTTTGCTATACTATAATCGGTTGCTGATAGGTTGTATCATGGAAATTGAAGAAAAGATAGAATGGCTAGGAGAAATTAGAAAGTTTGCAAATACGAATTGAGAAAGCTTGCTCATATTTCTCCCACTCTTGTGCTACTTGGCATGCATTGTATATTGTCCCATCATTAACAAAGAAAAAAAAAATCAGTTATTAAACAAACAATAAATGAGAGCTTAATTATTTAAAGTTTGAAGCCTGATCAATAAATAATTAAGTTACTGGGTTGGGACTAAGTGCAGTGCAGTTCTGGCAGCCACACCCAATTTGGCATTAAAAGATTCGAGGGGATGATCCGTGGGAGCAAGTCCACCAGCGCAAAATTGTTGATTAACCTGAGCAATATAGTCACGGGCATCAGCATTTGAAGTTGACAAGTAATTAAAATAAAATGAATTCTCTTTCAACTGCGAACTCTATTTATCTTGTTAGCACAAATGAACAAAAATACCTCGTTCGTTTCATTAATCAAAATACTGATAAAAATAATTCATGACATAGATAATTAGCCCAAAAAAAAAACCTCTGCTTCAAATGGCGTACATTATTGTCCCAACAAGGAAACAAATCAAAATAATTAAACAAACAACCGGCGAGAGCTAGTGTGGCATATTGTTTGAATCCTGATCGATGAGCAAGTTGTTGGTAAGTGTGGTTGGGACTAAGCGCAGTGGAGTTTAAGCAGCCATTTGCAAGTTGGTATTAACAGCTTGGAGTGGATTATTCTCGACAGCAAATTCACTAACGTGAGTAACAAAGTCATAGGCATCACTAACTGAAGATGACGTTTGGGCAGGATCCCTAGCCTTAAGTGCCTCTTTACTTTATTTCCAACCACATTAGTATAATCAACAAGGGTATTTGCGTATTTTTCCCTTCTTATTTGATGATTTTGGTACTTTTTTATTTTAGTTTTACATTTTCATTAAAGCAGTGAAACAATACTTGTGTCTCGTTGCACTTGCTCGTAATTCTGAAAGTAGTGAAACAATAATAACAATTTATAGAATCACAAGAAACTCGTATTAATTTATATTTTTTGTCTGTGAATCCATCATCTCGTGATCACATAAAAACAAATGAAAATAACAAATTAATAGATTGTCTCTGGGATTAAGGTAAATGCAGATTGAGCAGCCATTGCCAAGTTGGTATTGACAACTTTGAGTGGATCTGTTGGTTGCTCTTGAGAATCAGTGATGTGCCCACTAGCTTTATAGGCATCACTGAGTGCAGAACGCATTTGTTCACGATCTCCAGCCTTAAAATCCTCCCTAGCTTTATTGCAAGAATCTATCACAGTCTTGTACTCACTAATGGCATCCCAGAGGGGACCACTTTGGCTCGCTTCTGGGGACTGGGATTCCAGTTTTAGAGCCTCATCAAGACATGACCTAGCTCTTTCCTCCAGGACGGTTATTGACGCCAGGGAGATTTCCCTTTCGTTAACTTCATGACCCAGTTTGGAGCTGATCGAGGCTGCGCAGTCTTCTTCAAAATGAGAACCGCTGCAGGCTCTCTGGACCTCTTCATTGATGACGGCCTCCACGTTATACAAAGCCGTAACGGCTACCAGCAAGATGATCATGACGGACTTCATTTTAATTATTAGGAGGAAAAGCAAATGTTGCAACTGCAAATGCAAATGAGAGGACAACCTAGCAAATATTACAATTGCAATTGCAAATAAGGATAGGTAGATAGATAGATATGTAAAGGTTTTGAGAAATAACAACTACCGTTGAATTAGATCAGATCAACGATCGGTTACTTTTTGAGAAATTTTCAATTTCTTTAAATAGATTTTGCCCCGGTCAAATCTGGAAAACTACCTAGACTTTTAGCATTTATTATAATTAATTTTTTACAAGCTGATCAAAATACCCGTTTCATGAGCCTCACACAAGAGGGAAAAAACAAAACAATCTCCACCACATAAGATTATTCAAAGTTTTATTGATCACAGAAAGTAATACGCGCACGTATAATTACAGCGTGAAGCACCGATTTATCGTGGTTTACAAGCTTCAACTATTATTGGTTTTAAAACTCGTATTGATTCATAAGACAGAGGTTTAATTTATATTAACATTCATCAAAACACAATGAAGGAAATGATATAATTATGATTTTGGGAATTTGATTAATTGGCAATAACCGATTCCGTTATTGCCAATTAATATGGTTTTTGTTATTGGCATCATTATGCCAATAATGTTGTAATTTATTTATTTCTTGTATTATAGATTTATCTAGTCTAAGATGTTTATTAGATTAGATTATGTGAAATATTGGAGAATATTTTTATAGACAAAAAGAAGCAAATAGGTGAGTACATGAGGATTACATATCAAAGAGTTCCAATTGAAGGTCATTACTACACAAGTATAAGTATTTGTGGAATATTGAACACTTAAGAAGGTATATCCTAGTACTGCTCTACTAAGGTTTTGATGAAATACTACTCCTAAATAAAGGGAAGTATTCGACACTTTGCAGACACTTTATATCAGAGAGCCAATTAACACAAAAGCCTGAAGAATTCATACGGCTGCATATGATGTTCCACATCTCTATGAAGATTTAGTCTTTGAGTCTTCTTCACATCAAGTCTTTCTTAGACATTCTTTATGATAGCCTTGGTCTCTTCAGATGAAGAGATCATTTGTTGTGTGTTGAGTGGGTCTCAAGGAAGTAGCAAACACAATTGAGGACGAGTGGTGCTCACTAAGTAAGGTCGACTAAGTTAGATTCAACAAGGTGGCGGAAAGAGTTAGAGGGAGCTGGAAATTGTGTAAAAATCCAATAGGTTGTAGTCTTTTCATTATTTATTAAATTGCTTAATATATGGACGTGGCCTCATAAATGTAGTATTGTGATCCGAACTATATAAAAATCCTCTGTGTGCTTTACTTCCCACAATTACGGTCAAACTCACTTCCAACTAAGTCAAAACTAAAATTCTATTGTAATTTTGTAAGAGGAAATTTTAACCACAAGTCAATCACAAAATTTATAATAATTAAAATTTCTCTCATGAGTCAATCATAAATTTTTTTATTAAGACCAAAAAAAAAAATCTATCTTTAGTCTTAGTCCTACATACTGTGTGACTATAACACATACTGTATGTCAAGGTAGGAATATTTTTCTGAGTCTATCACATATTGTCTTGGTGGGCACATTTTCACGTAATGTAGGTAATTTACACTTTCTCTCACTTGTGGGAGTAACGACAACCGTTCTCATCTTGGACACTTATGAGTGAAAATTGTTGTGGGGAAAAATGAAAGAGGAAATGAGTTTTAATCTTGGTTAAAAAATTAGAAAAAAAATAATCTTGTACAAATTATTACGTAAGTTCAAACTCTGGCCAGTCGCTAGTTTTGTTTAGATTTAAAGGGTCAAATTCTATAAAATTAAATGAAAATTTCTCTAAAGGTGCCGGTAATTGATCTAATTGAATGGTAACTGCTTTTTCATTTTTCTGAATCCTTCATATATATAACTCCCTCACCTCTTGTTAGATCTCACTCGTTACATTTGCTTTTCCTCTTAATAATATGAGAATAAAAGAAGGTAATAAGTGAGCATACATATCAAAATGAAGTCCTACTCCTCCAATATCATCTTCTTGGCCATGGCAATGGCATTGTCAACGATGTATAACGTTGAGGCTACTCGTTCTCTCATTACGCAAGCCTGTAGTAACGTTCCATTCAAAGGCAAGTGTGAGCTAGCAATCAACTCAAGACTCGGATCAAAATCCGGTAATGAAATCAATCAAATGAAATCCTAGGCGCTGCAATATGTGAGTTCGAGGAACGGGCTATTAAAGCTATGGAAGAGGCTACTAAAGTTAGAGAGAATAGCAAAGACAGCAATCAACGGCACTCTCCTGGCTGCCGTTTCTGATTACACTAATGTTGTAGAAGCTTGCAAGAAAGCATAAGATACAGCTAAGACTGGTTTTTTTCCCGTCGCCAAACTGAATGTTGAAGAAGCCGATAAGAGTTTTACTCATATTTTAGCTTTTGGGAATGAACATGGAGGACCAATACCTGAAAAGTCTCAACGATGACTTGCAAATGGCTTTTAAAAATGAAGTGGCCATAGCCTCCAAGCACTTACTCGATATGATTAATTATGAGAAAGAGAGTACTACTATTTTATTTGATGATGATTTCAGATTTTTACGCTACTGTTATCAGCATCATCTTTATCATTTTGATCATTTCTTGACATTTTGACATATATGCAACACCAATGATATTTTTTTTTTATTATCCATCAATTTTTTTTTAATTTTTAAAAAGGTTATTGATGCAGCGGTCAAGATCTGAAAGGGCAAAACTGTACAATATAGAAGATACAACCAATTGATCTATACATGACATATTTAATTGAATTTAATATAACCATCACTTGCGTAGTGATTATACAAAATAAATGCATATGTCATACCATCATTTGCTTATTGTACGGATGACATAGCATCTCTAATATATTCTAAAATTTCTTATCAAAATGAAGTACTTCTACTTCTCCTCCAATACCATCATCTTGGCCATGGTTATGGCATTAATGTTGATAACATATAACATTGAGGCTACTTATTTAATGCATGTATGACATGTTTGCATTTGCTTTAAAAAATCATCATATAATTAATAGTTATATTTAATTCGTACACACAAATCATATATGCGTTAACTGGGAGTAGTACAGCAAAACTACTCTAGAGACTAGAATCTCACTATATTGAGAGGTTTTCCAATAGATCTAGAAACATTAGATTTGTTTCAAAGTTAATCTTTTTTTGGTTTTATTAAACCATTTGGTATCCGAAGACCACGTTGGGCCTCGACTAATCTAGATTCGATCCAGGTAGGACCTTTAGAGGGACAAAGCTCTGTCAACAAGTATTTAACGCATGTGCATTCCCAAGTCTTGAACCAAAGACCTTGGTCAAGTTAGAACAAGGCCATGCCAGTTGATATACGTGTTGTTCATAAAGTTAATCTTATTTTTTAAAGTTACTTCTAAAGTTGTTGAATCTAGCTTTTCAACGATCCAATAATAATATTGTAACTGATAACTCAAGGAAATCCGAGAAACAACAAGTGAAAAATAAATGATAACTAATTGAAATAGATTATCTTATTAGAAACAAATATACAATAATTAGCTTTTGGGTATTTTTTTAAAAAATACAAACTAACTCGACAAATTTCTTAAACTGTGGGAAGTGGATTATGTTGGATTTTTTAATCTAGCATTATTGGATCCTTAATCTAATGTTTGGCTTATATGTGAATAATTATGTGTTGCGGACTGTCATATAAGGTTAATCCTAATTAAAAGTGATCCATTAAGGTTTTCAATGTTATGAGCTTTAATTTATCTAATAAGATGTGGGCCTTTAATGTGTAAAGACTCAATAATATTCTTATTCTAATGACAATTATCTATATAAGTGGTCATGATCCTTAGGTCACATGTATCTTTTTATTCTTTCTAACATCACATCATCAGAGAGAGAGCGTAGAGAAACTTAAAGGATTTTCTAGGAGAACGTGTAGATCTAGAGGCCAACTACATAACTCTAGAAAACAATTCAGTATTATGAATTCAAATACGTTTTCATATAATTTGTTATTGATTCTTGGTGATACAATCTGAAAGTTCTTGGGTTTTAGGTAATGATTTTCATCAAAGGTTTTCTTGCCCCAACATATTAAAGTAACTAACCAGCATTTACCGTTTTTAACTACTATATGTCATGAACAGAATAGTTGTATTTTAATCTTGTAAAAGTTATCACGTAAGTTAAATAAAACTCTTCATTGGTTTAATTAATTTAGATTTTAACGGGTCAATAGCTTATAAAGAGAAAATGAAAATTTCTTAAAAGGAACTGATTTGTCGATCATCTAATTCAATAATAGTTGTTATTTAGTCAAGTCCTTTATAAAGTTCCCTCGCCCTTGTTAGCTCTCACTCATTACATGCATCTATCTATCAATCTATCAATCAATCCTCACATTTTCCTTTCCTCTTATGCATCGAAATAAAGTTCATCTTGGCAATATTGGCTATGGCATTATTATTGACAATAGTGTATGACATCAAGGCTTACAATTATCATCTTCATGAAGAAACAAAAACATAAAAGGTTGAAGATAGTTGAAATAAAGTTTCTGAATAATGAAATTTATTGAATAATACTGAATTGATAAAACTAGGATTTTGGCTCATTTATATGATAACTCTAAATATTGCAAATATACTAAAATAGGCAAATGCAAAATATTATTTTATAATAAAAATTTTTTTAATCTAAATAAGAAAAGAAAGCAAATGTTTTCCCGATCCGAATTCTAAAAAAAAAAAAGATAAAAATTCTACAATAAATAGGAAAAATAAAAAAATATTTTAAAACTAAAAAATATAGAATTTTTGGCTCGATCATGGGGCAGAACAGTGCAAGCAATTATGGATTTGGTTTTTCTTATGACAAGCTTTAAAACGATATATTATACGCCAAAAAACAGACACTTGTAGCCCAAGTTATGACTTCCAGAAGATACCCGTTTATAATACACAACCATCCTACATTAATCCCTCTCACTTGGAAAAGAACTTGTCCTTGAGTTAGACTCATACAACTCCTCATCATCAAGATCATATTCAAATAGATCAGCCACTTTGAACATGTAAGAGATATTCTAATGATCCAATAGCTGAAGCACTATCATTAATCTTCTGTGTCACTCAAAATGGATTGTACTTCTACTTATCTAACTTGGCACGAATACTAGGGAATTGGCTATGCCGCACATGCACCATCACCAAATCACCCTCCTAAAACATCTTCTTGCATTGATGCTTGTTTGCCTCAACCTTGTACTTAGCAGTGGCAACTTCCAAGTGTGCTTGAAACTCAGCATGAATCTAAAAAGCCTTTTCTACCACATTATCCACTACTCTGCTTCCTCCTACTACCATAAGTATAATAGCCAGATCACAAATATGGCATGGGGAACAAGTGTACACAATCTCAAAAGAGGTCTTGCCAATAGATCGATTGACCATGCTATTGTAAGTAAACTCGACCTAAGGCAAAGTAGCTTTCTAGTTCTATTGCTTGTCATCACAAATGCATCGCAATATTTTGCCTAAAGTGCAATTAACCACCTCTATTTGATTGTCTGTCTGCGGATAAAAAGTACTATTAAATTGCAACTATATGCCAAACTTATCCCTAGAGATAACGCTAGAACTTGTTGATGAACTTCACATCCTTGTCAGAAGCAATATTCTTTGGAACACCATGCAAACATGTCACCTTGTAAAAGAACAAATGCACAACTAAGGCAGCATCTTCAGTCTTCTTACATGCAATAAAATACACCATTTTCAAAAACTTATCAACTACAACTAGTATAGAATTGCGCCTAGTCCTTGTGCGCAGCAAACCTAACACAGAATCCATAGACAGATCTAACTAAATATTCTCTTAAATAAGTAAGGTCGTGTAATATCTTGTGTTTTGTGCATGTCTCTTGTCCTCTTAGCAAATCTGACACCTCTGCACACTCTTTCATATATCTCTATTCAACAGTGGCCAATAATATCACTTTTCCACCAGCACCTTGGTCTTGTCTCGACCAATATGTTCGGTTAAGCCTCCTCAAGGAACATCAAAGCATGCATAACTGGTTAGCCTTGAATAATAACCATCTTGAATGAGGAAGTCTTCCTTATATTGATAATGAATACAACGATCCCAAATATGCACAAAATCTTCATCCTCTACATACAACTCCTTCAAGCTCTCAAAACCAGTAACTTTATTAACTAAAGTTACTAGTAAAATTGCTCGCCTACTAAGTGCATCCTCTAACTTATTCTGCCGCCCAAACTTATACTTCACAATAAAAGTGAACTTCTATATATAGCTCACCCATTTCTCATGCATTTTGCTCAGATTTTGTTGGCTGTTAAAGTACTTCAAGGCTTGATTATCACTGTAAAGCATGAACTTATTTTGAATCAATTAATGCTCCCATGACTTAAACACCTTAATAACATTAAACTCTTGGCCGTAAGTAGACCTCTTCTGTTGTGCTTCATTTAGCTTCTCACTTATATGCCTAATTGGTTGCCCTTCTTAGGAAAGAATAGCCTAAATACCCTTTCCAAAAACATCACATCTAACCTCAAACAATTTGTCAAAGTTTGGCAAGGCAAACACAAAAGTAGTAGACGACTTCTCCTTTAGTGAAGCAAAACTCACTTCTTGTTCTTCTCCCCATTTAAACTTCCCTTTCTTCAAGCACTCCATAATAAGTTGTTTACCTAACAATCTTACTGATGTACGATGATTATGTATTACAAGCGGGGTATTTTTTGAAAGTCATAACTTAGGCTTTAGGTATACATTTTTAATATAATATACTGTTTCAAAACTTACAACGAGAAGAACCAAATCCAAAACTACTTGGATCGTTTTGGCCCTTGGTTGAGCTGAAAATTCCAATTCTTTCCTAGTCATTTTTCAATTTTAAGATATTTTTCTACTTTTTCTATTCCTTCTAAGATTTTTATCTTTTTTTTTCTGAAATTTGGATTTGGACACCGTTTGCTTTTCTTTTCTTATTTAGATTAGGAGAATTTTATTATTAAATAATATTTCAAATTTGCCGATTTTCATAAATTCATAATATTTAGAGTTATTATATAAAGGGGCCAAACCCCTAGCTTTGCTAATTCAGTATCAATTAATAAATTTCATTATTCCGAAACTTTGTTTCAACTATCTTCAACCTTTTATGTTTCCGTTTCTATTTCAAATTTGGGATTTTTCTTTTTTTTTTTTTTTATGGATTCAATGGGATAGATGTAGGTGGCCAGAAAAACTGTGCGATTGGCACAAAACCTCTCTAATACCAACTAATGGAGCGAGCGTAGCAGAAGCATAGGATAGATAGCATTGGATATCATTTTAGTACCGGACCAAGCCAACGCAATTGGGTTACGTTCTAATTGAAACCTGATTAGATATCATTCTAATCCAAATGACTTAATAAGAATTTTTAATAACGCATAAAACAAGATTTCATGACGCTTTAATCCAAAAGACTTTACAAGAGAGATTTTGATAGATAATGCCAAAAGAATTAGAAAATGAGATTTTATTGAATAATTGAAATTGAAGTTATGAAAATAATAGGAGACCTCTCTATTTATAATAAAACTTATTTCCTTAAGTCTGTGTTTGGAAAATGGGATTATAGGGTATTAAAACACTTTTTAGATTAGCTTAATACCAATACTATGTTTAGAAAGAAATTGTAAGCGATTAAAGGGTGTGCGCTGAGTCAGGTTTAGCTAATGCGGCAGTTGCCGCATTAGTGTCTTGGTTTTTTTTTTTTTTTTTTTTAGATTTTGATGCTTTCATTTCTACTCGTCCTTTAGTTTCTTCTCAATGCAAATGGCAGGGTAGGTGGAACAACATTGCCCATGTACCATGCTTGTGTTGAATGTTACCAACGATCTTGTAGCCGTCAGAAAAATCCTGCGTGAACAAGGGAGTAAGATTTAAAAGTACAATCACAAGTGCTGCAAATAGTAACGAAATCAACACAATTAAGAAGTTTTACCGTCAAACTTAAAACTTCGAAGAACAGAGATTTGTTCATTGGTTTGAAAATTTATTTTTGCATATTCTAATTTTTCATTTAAACAATTCCACGAATTTTGATCCAGTGCTGATCACAATCTTGTAAGAAGATACGCACAAATATCAGATTAGCACTGAATCCAAATCTCAACTGTAGATATCAAAATAGCAGTAAGACTTACTCGAGATCAGTCGCACAATCACGAGCTGTCACTAATTGTTTCTTTAACGGTTATTGCACGGAAAGGAGCGCCATTTGCTAACTCGGCATTAAGCTCAGGACCGGCAAGTCGTGCATTGATTCTGGCCATTCCGGCATTGTTTCCTCAGGTGAAGCTGCCATATGAAAGCTTGTTTACGAGATGGAAACACGTCATATGCTGCTGCTTCCAATGCATCAGACCTCACCTATAATAACAACAATAAATAGATGAATAATCTAATTGGCGGTGATTGCACGTATACTGACAATAGGTTTATTTCAACTATGACACAATTGCACAACTAATTCTCAGATCAAGGCTCAATTTCGGACTGGTTCGGCAATTAAAAAGTGTTTCAATTATGATTTGGAAGTTAAAGATAATTTTCCTCCGCATTTATTTGATGAAATTCTAGTTGATCTTGGCCAGGACCTGACCGAGCGTTTTCAATTGGCTAGTCACTCAAGTTTAAATCCCGTAAGTGGTACGAAGCTAAGAAATTGATTCACCCCACAACTTACTATTTTTTCAAACGTATTTACTTTAAAAGTCAGGGCATCTTGCATAGGCACCCCTGTATATTAAGTTAACTAAATATCGGTGAGTGAGATTTATAATAATAGACAGCAATAACATACCACAACTTCTTTATGGACATGCAATCCACCGGTCGTAGCAGAACTAGTTGACAGAGCCTGCAAGGCACATGCAATTATACTTTGATTAGTGTTCATGAAGCTAAAGCAGTGTGAAGAACAGATCATGGATTAATTAATTAATTACCTGAAGGTGATTAAATAATTGAGAATGAAATTATATTATTAGGCAAAGACATAAGCTAAATTACCCCATTTATCTGTTTGAAATTTCGTGTTGAAAGCCAGTGGCGGCACTGACGAGGCTTGCTCAATTTTGGCCTGCATGGCTGCATGTCTGTTAAGAGTGAAATACAGTGCCTTTAGCTAAATCGTAGAATGTTAAATCTGATCAAGGTCTTCATGAATATATAGTTGTTAATTACAAGAGAAGTTGCAGTATGGAGTCAATTTGAAATTTATATTTCTCACCTCGACTAATTTCTGGTAAATCGTTGATTCGATAAAGTCAAACTTTCTTTATGATCACCATCATCTTCTTGATCTTCACCTTCCGATATTCCTATTTCTGACATTTCTCCACCTTCTCTTCCTCTTTCAACAACTTTCGTTGAAGATTTTCTCAGAAATATCATTGTGAGAAGAGTATCTCAGAAGTCTACAACTTGGAAATGAGACCTTAATTATGGGATATGTACACGAAGTATGGAGCACATGTCAGTATTTATAGGAAACAATGTGGTGGTTTTAAGGAAACTAAACAAAGTTTACTATTTAATAAAAAGGCCAATACAAATCCCGAAGAATCCGATGTGTAATCTGACAGAATCTGGAAAACAGAAGCACGTGTATGGCAATTTATTACTTTGTACGGCTGGATTATTTTTACACATTTTTATCCAATTCCCTGCTTTATGCCTGTAAATCAATATTTAAATATATAGTTATTCTGCTATGTTGTTTGATTTTAACTATTAATCTGAATATTGGAATATATATTTATATTGAACTAATAAAACAACTATGTAAAAACATTTGAATAAACTTAATTTTGAATTTTGAATTTTGAATTCATGAATGATGTAAGGTAGCATTTATTTTTTTGTCTGAAATCTGAATATGTCTGAATTTAACTAAAGTCTAAATAAGTCTAAATTGTATATGTATGAATGACATACTTACTTTTTTTTTTTTCGATATCTAAATATAAATGAAATCTTGTTTGTTTTTATAAATCACAAACATCTAAAATATAATTATTTAACATTTATGTCCTTGTAAGAATAATTTATACTTATTATAAATTTTAATAGTTAAATACACACATTACAATTAAAATCAAACATATCTAGAATTAAATAATTAATCTTTAAATAAAAATATTATTACATTACTCCAAATGCAAAATTTAATCAAACTTGTTATACTAATTAAAATTTGAATAAATTTAAATTTAATTTTATAATTTACATCATCCTTTTAACCATTTAAAATTGTGAAAGCCCATTCACCCATACCTTATCTTAATTAGTCCTATATAAGTCTACAGGCCCATGTGTTCTTAAGAAGTATTAGGAGTTTTCATAGACCCACAAGTGAGTTTAAGGCCCTCAAATTCAAGCAAGAGTTATAACTGTTGGCATATCTGGTAATCCTTTCAAAACCGTTCTCTAATTATATTAAAAGACAAAATAAATCTAATTAAATTCTTATATTTCTCTCTTTCTCTCTCTCTCTAAGTTTCTTTTTCTATTTCATTACCCCCACACAACTACACCAAAGTCTATTATATCTTTTATTTTCACTGAAACACTTTGTATATTACATAATAGCCATTTGAGTCCATTTTTAGTTTAGAATTTTCTTTTTAATTAAATATATATGATTTAAACTTTCAAAAATTTGTAAAAGCAATATCCGTAATTAGAGGTTTGTGGAAGAAACGAAATATTTTAAAAAGAAAAAAGAAACTGAAATTTTAAAAAAGATTTTTCGAAAAACTAAAGTAGATTTTGACAGAAAAGGGGGCTTGAGAAAAAAATTTTACAATGTGCTATTAGTCCCACTCTTCAAGCAAAGATACACAGACCTTTTCTCTTCCAAACAAATTTTGCAGCGAATTTTATAGTTGGCTAATCCCTTTTATATGAGTGTGAATATGAAAGGGATAAAACTTATAATAATGGTAAATTAAGGATTATATGAATTATGTTTTGAAGAGAAAATATGTTTTTAAAACTATGAACATTTACTTACAAAATATGAGCTAGTGAGATAAATTGAGGCGGTTAGATATCATCAGCAAAAATGGCCCAATACGGCCCAATGTCGTGAGATGGGTTAGTGTTACGAAGAACAAGGCCGAAGTTGTAAACGAATAAAACATAAGCAGTAGTTTCTGATATTGAACAGTTATTTCACAGAACACATGAATATGCCTATAATGTTGATGCTTTCATTCCTACAGCTTCCTTTAGCTTTCTCCCCAATGCAAATGCCAGAGGAGGTGGAACAGCATTTCCAATCTGCCGATGCTTGTGTTGGATGTCACCAACAAATTTATAGCTATCCGAGAAACCCTACATGAATCAATAGAGAAGGGTAAGATGACAGCACAAACAGTTGGCAAAATATATCTTGTTTGATTCAATAATTAGCTCGTCAAGTTAAAAGTGTCACCAGTGCTGCATAAAAATTATTTTTGGTCATTCTGGTTTTTCATTATTCCAACTGACTGCAGATATTTACATATATAGCCAAAAGACTTACTTGTGATCGAGCACACTCACGAACTGTGATTATTCTATCCTGATCTGGGTGAAAACACGTTCCGACCATACCCATCGGATGAGGATCAGTGACAGAGGTTGGAAAATTTCCTTCCCAGTCCAACCTTCCGAACAGACCCTTCCATTGATTATGCTTTTCAGCTGTATTGGGCAAGCACCAGGGTATTAATTCTACAACCTGTCCATTAGACAATCGAACCTGGAGGGGAAATTTGAAAAGGAAAATGTTTAAAACCATAGCAATTATGAAATAATAAGTTCAGTTAGATCAAAACAAAAACTAAACACCTTCTCATTAGGAAGATCACGCCAATCAGAACCAGGCTGTTTTGGGATCTTTTGACACCTAATAAGGTTCAGCTCGTTCATTGCCTTTGATATATGATCATTTAAGACCAGCATATCTCCTCTGATTTTCTTTTGAAACCATGACACAGGTTCACTTTTATACTGCACGGTATGAAAATACACCTTTGATAGAAGGAACAACAATAAAGATAAAATGAGTATGACAGACAGGTCAAGAAAATCCCACTTCCATGGTTGTTACAGAAGCCCCGTTGCCAACAGCTGGGAGATCTCCAATTGTATCTCTAACTGTTATTGCACGAAAAGGAGCACCATTTGCGGTGCTTCGAACAGCAGCATAATGGGAATTTCTAGCTAACTTGACCTTAAGCTCAGGGCCAGCAAAGACATGCATTGGCTCAGGCCATTCTGGGAGGGTTTCCTCAGGTGATGCAGCCCATATGAATGCACGTTTACGAGACTGAGACACGCCATATGCTCCTGCTTGCAGGACACCAAACCTTACCTACAATAACAAAATTAGATGAACAATTTATATAAGCTACATGATATTTTCACAATTTCCACATTAAATTGACTAATGAAATGGAGAAACAAATTCAGGGAATTTTGATAGGTACCCCTCCATAAAGTTATGGGTAAATCAAAAAATGGGATCTACCTGATAACCCATCTGGAGAAGAGAAGCCAGAGTTAAGCGAAATGTTTGCCCTTTGTTAAATGATGTAAAGTTCCTTACATTCTCCAGAAGGAAAAATCTGGGGCGGAAATAATCAGCAAAAGATAACAATGCTAAGATCATTTCACATTGAACTTTGCTCCACGAGCCTTGATTAAACCTATTCATTCCAGAAAATCCCTGGAAATAACAAAGAACCAATAGCTAAACTTAATAAGCCCATTATACACATTTATTGTTAGAATTGCTTAAAAAATAAATCCTAGAAGACTGGAGGATTGATTGATATACCTGACAAGGAGGCCCTCCACTAATGAAATCCACTTCTCCTGGCCGAGGCAAATTCTTAATTGTCTCTTCATCAAGTTCTGCTGCTAACTCAGCAGCTTCCTGAGTTGAAATACAGTCATCAGCATCCCCACATGCTGACATGATAGCCCTGCATTTGATTCATTGATTCACTGAAGATATAAGAGTTGATTACAAAGCAATTATCACCAAATCGAACATAAAGCCGTGAGTTATTATACTTAAATGAAAGCAAACATCAACCTCAGGATCACATTGCAGTTGTTAATAAACACCAAAGCTTCTGGATGATTAACCCTGAATGCTTCTCCTGCTGGCTGCTCATACTCTATTGCCCACTTGGTTATCGACGCACCTTTAGTTGCATATTTGTCAGTCACAATAGACCTAAATTGGTTTACTTGCTCACGGAACTTTGAAAGTTACCTGCTTGCTGTAGGCCATCAGATAAGCCACCACAACCTGCGAAAATATCTAAGGTGGCTAAGCGATTCTTATGGTCAGCATCCGTTTGTTTGTCAATGGCACCATCATGATTTTCCTCTTTACATTTCTCGTTTATCTTTCTACAAGCAGTATCATCAGCCACCCTCTCTTTTAGCACACTAGTCTTGATGTGAGGTGGCAACTGGCCATTATACAGTCGTTACAGTCAGCATAAGAAGAAACCACGGTTTAATAAACATAATTCACATAAATCTAGTTAAGGAAATAAATTTTAGGGAAAATGAGTAAATATAAACTACCTGCTTGATAGTTCCTTTATCAGGATCATATAAATGTTCGCAAAAGAAAATATGCTCAAAGATTATGGGGCTATCCAAAGGTGCAAGATCATGCTTCTTTCTAATGTCACATTTGCCTTCTACTCCACTAACAGGAACTGTCAATACTAGTTTACTGTAATAAACCTAAAAATTCAATAACAAAGACACTGTGTATAAGATCCACAATAACATAATAACACCAAAAAGTCAAATACAAACTTTGTATCACAGAAAATATAAGAAAAAAAGAACACGTAGAAATGTTTAGATTTCACTCCATTCAATAAAAAAGAAATGTTGAGATCGGTTCCTAGAACATACTTACTTCTCTAATGTCAGAGCAGTATGCTTTCTCCTCTGATATGTCCTCAGGTCTGAAAAATCTCCTAACTTTAACCTTAGTGGATTCAGGGCAAGCTTTTGTGGAAGTCTCTGGTACTTCAATACCTAACAACTGACAAACAACATATGCTTTCATCCCTTCGTTTCTAAATGTATCTTGGCTCCCATCTTTATCAGCAAAATGATGATGAGCTAGGTAGACATAATCATCAACATGGTACTTCGTTCCATTGAGAGTGAAACCATTTCTGTGCAAATTTACCTTAAAAACGTCCTTCTCACTTGTGGTTTCCTTTACTTTACAAGAGTGGCAAACTCCTGTTCCAAGTCCCATGGTATCTTTTGGAAGCTTAAAGAAAGCACCTCTCTCAGGCCAGTACAAGCTTTTACAATAATATTCCATGGGGAATTGATCAATTCTTCGATCCTCTGCTCTTTCACGATCAATCTTGTCCTTGCAAGCATTAGCCTTCCGATGTTGATGTCCCCAAGGAATCAATGAGATTTCAACTGCCACAACTCCTTTAACATCTTCTAGTTCAATTTCCAGGCAATCATTTGTCAAAAAAACCTCATTAGCATCTGCAGTATTGCCAAGAAACATTTCAGAGCCTCTTAGCATGCGTCTGCCATGAACCATCTTTCTTGAATCTGACTTTTCAAACATAAACTCTACAAAATATATTGAAGGTAAATGATCTGAATCTGCAGTTTCAACCAGCACGCAACCACCAACATTAACCATGTTGCCGCAAACAATGGCACGTTTGTAAAGAGACTCACCAAAACATGTTTTTCTTATTAACTCCCCATCCCATTTGGTACCCTTCAAAGAGCAAGGTGGCTTAATCCTTTTCGCAGATAAACAAAATTTCTCCATATTCTTAACAACTTGCAT
The DNA here is from genome assembly GCA_030449905.1 of Luvunga scandens. Taxonomy (NCBI): domain Eukaryota; kingdom Viridiplantae; phylum Streptophyta; class Magnoliopsida; order Sapindales; family Rutaceae; genus Luvunga; species Luvunga scandens. Next base: position 120,569 of record JASUUG010000223.1, read on the forward strand.
CTGTTCCACTTTAATGTCTTCAGGATCTTCCTCACTATTTTCTCCATGTTCTTCATCGAGTTCTTCATCCACTTTCACTTCACGGATATCTGCCTCCTTTGAATCTTCAGGCAAATAATTTGAGTAAAACTCTTCCCAAATCCTCTTTATCAATCTCGTTGTTGTTGCTTGCATCACCTTGTTTTTTGATGCTCTCGGGTTTGAATTTATTTCCTTCTTCAGCACCACTTTTTTCTTCACCAAAGACTTGGTGCGGCGTCTTTCCTCCATTTTTTCAAAAAGACCAGATGCAAATGCACACTTGCTGATCCTCTTATTAGGAAGCTCTGCAAATTGTTGGAGTATGATATGTCCATGAACCACCACATACCTTTCAACTTCTATTGGATTGGAAGAAATATAAGCAGGATTATTCTTACTGAACTTGGACACTCTTTTGATTACATCTGCAAATGAGAGTCGAGATGCTCGACTCTGATTGCTCAACATTGTAATGAGGGCAATAGCAAGCCTTGCAGTTTTTAGAACAGGTTTGTACCATGCTGCATACTGCCTCGATGGCTTTCCAAGCCTGTACCTGAAAACAAAATCACTAATTTGATAATAACTAACACTGACAGAAGAGAACGAGTACAAAATGGGAAGCTTAAGCACTAGTACCACCACCAAACCTCTTGATAGTATATGGATATAGATGCATACCAGGAAATATCTGTCCGAACTGATATGGAAATGAACGAATATCCAAATTCGATCATCCATTCCTGTATTGCACTCAAATATACTGGTATTCCCCCAACATTCTCTGCCACAGATGAAGACCGATCAAGATTAGCATCAACATACAGTCCACTTGAATCATCAGTTGTCATAATCCCGGACCCAAATATGGTAATATCATTATCATCACAAGGTTTCATTGGGAGGAGCTCCAAAGAAATGAACCGAGAATCTGAGTTGTAAAGTGACCAGTTGTGAAGCATTCTTCGAGGAAGCTCATCAGGATCAATTGTGTCAAAGACCATATACTCATCATTTTCCTCCTCGCTGGGTTTGTAATATGCAGGCAGAGGATAGTCATCAACAATTTCATCTTCATTGATTTTACTGTAGAACTTGCTTGATGAAGCAACTCGTCTCAGAGTTTTATTATGTTTCGTTGATTGCCAATTCTCCTCTTCCTGCAACAGCCTCGCCAATTTCATATCTTTATCTTCTTCACCTCCAAAAGCAGATGAACTAGACTGATTGTTTTGCTCTTCTTCACCAATTCTTATACCTGTATTTATGAAACTGCTGGGTGCATTGGTTTCCAGAGTAATAAAACTCCCTTGCTTCTTAGTTTCATCCAGCAATGCACGGAGCACAGGCAAGTTCTCAAAGGTCTGATCATTTTTCTTGGATGTCTCATCTAAACCGATGAGTTGATTATATATGAATTCACCCTGTGAGATTATAAATTCCCTCATAGATGTCCTGTGAGGAAAATTCTTGCTATCACTCATGGAACGAACAACTCCTGCAAGCAATTCATCGACAGTCTGATCAGGGTTCCCTCCACAAGTCCTTGAAAGTTTTTTATAGACCTCCACAGTGGCACGAGCCTTTTCGTAGAAAAGGTCATATAGCATTTTATAACTATTAGCAGGTTTAATACAATCATAGTCTGCATTGACAGTTGAAATCCAAAATACTGGTAAGCCTTCCTCGTATCCAGATATTGCCCAAGATTCAACTCGTCCGAAATCTTCACATCTAACACCTCTTTCCTTCTGTCTTCCACAACATTTTTCAAGAGGCAATATAAGACCTGAAACAAACAAGTTACCAACTTCCAACATTTCAACAGACCTTAGGTTTCCAAAAGCATCATGAAAGGCAAAGTCTGTTAGCCTTCGATTTGGTCTAAAGTCATCCTTTCCAGCAGTCAAGCTCATGGCAGCCTCTTCATTTGCTGCAACAACTTCCCTTCTGCTTTCCACAAAGGATGTGCTTCCAGAGAAGCAAAGAGATTTATCCATGATATCCATACATGCAGCAGCTCTCTTTGGCATTTTCCAAGAACAGGATGCTTTTTCACTATTCTCATGTCTACTTCTCTTTTGTTTTCCAGTCATCTCAGACTTCTCGTCTGTTATATTAACTTCAATGGCAGCAGATTGCTTTCCTTTGGCCATTTTTTCCATCCCTGGAAATAAGTATCCAATTAAAAATGGTAATAAAAGAGAAACTATTGAAATCTATGGCTACTTTGGTATATGAAGAAATAAAATGACCAAAAAGGAACCCTAAAAGAATAAATAAGGAAACAATTGACTTTAATCATCTATTTTCTTTTGATGCGGATAATAAAAACAAAAGGTAAGCTCACTCAAGTCAATAGAGACTAAAGCATGGGGTAACAACATTCAGAATCTACGGTAAGGTACTGACATTCAGAATCTACTGTAACAAATGAAAAGAAATTCAAACAATCAGAAAACTCAGCAACTTAAGGCGGGCACTTGTTACCTATGCCAAATGTGGTAGCCTGGGCATCCAAAAGTAACAAAGCAATCTTTAAATCAATGCATGTCTAGAACACTATGAAGCAAGCTGCTGAGGATTTGTAGTGCTATATACAGAATGTTCTAAATGGCATTATTACTTTCTTCACATAAATTTTTTATGACTATATTGCCCGAGTTAACACAACTAAATGTAAATGACATATGAAAACGAGTTTACAAGTTGAAGCAAATTCCGAAGTTAGATATATACATGGCTATATTCTTCATAAACAACTGACCAAAAATATAAGAAAACCATAAATGCTATCAGTAATTAGAACCAAAAAAAATAAAAAAGATTCTAGAAAACAGAACAGCTAACAAATAAGTATTACAGACCTGTATTTATGAAATTGCTAGATACAGTAGTTTCCGAAGTCAGTAAATTCCGTTGCTTCTTAGTTTCATCCAGCAGTGCACAGAGCACAGGCAAGTTCCCAAATATCTGATCATTTTTCTTGGCTGTTTCATCTAAACCAATGAGTTGATTATATATGAATTCACCCTGTGAGATTATAAACTCCCTCATAGATGTCCTGTGAGGAAAAGTCTTGCTAACACTCATGGAACGAACAACTCCTGCGAGAAGTTCATTCACAGTCAGATCAGGGTTCCCTCCACAAGTGCTTGACAATTTCCTATAGACCTCTACAGAGGCATGAGCCTTTTGAAAGAAAAGGTTATATAGCATTTTATAATTATTTGCAGGTTTAATACAATCATAATCTGCTGCGAGTGTTGAGATCCAAAATACTGGTGAGCCTTTCTCATATCCAGATATTGCCCAAGATTCAACTCGTCCAAAATCTTTACATCTAACACCTTTTTCCTTCTGCCTTCCACAACATTTTTCAAGAGGCAATATAAGACCTGAAACGAACAAGTTACCAACTTCCAACATTTCAACAGACTTTAGGTTTCCACAAGCATCATGAAAAGCAAAGTCTGTTAGCCTTCGATTCGGTCGAATGTCATCCTTCCCAGCAGTCAAGTATATAGCAACCTTCTCATCTTCCACGACATCTTCCCATCTGTTTTCAACAAGAGATGCCTTTCTGGACAAGCGAAGAGATTTATCTTTAAAATCTGAACATGCAGCAGCTCTCTTAGGCATTTTCCGAGAACCAGATGCTTTTTCACTATTCTCATATCTGCTTCTGTTTTGTTTTCTGGTCACCTCAGACTTTTCATCTGTTTTACTAGCGTCAGAGGCATTATATTGCCCTTTTTTGGCTATTTTTGCCATTTCTGGAAACAAACATCCAATCAAAACAGGAGATTAAAATGCACATACTATTACTATCTATGGTTACTTTGATATAGGAAGTAATGCAATGACATGATCTAAAAGGAATCTGAATAGGATAAGTGAGAAAATTAGTTTATGAGCCAGCATTACGAATCCAATTTCTTATGATATAGACAATAATAATCAAAAGGAAAACTCATTGAAGTCAATAAAATCATGAGAATGAGTGTCAACAACCCGAATATATTGTATCAAATAAAAACAGAACACTAAGCAACTTAAGGAGGATACATGTTACGTTTGCCAAATGTGGTAGCATGAAGCATTCAAAAGTAAGCAATCAATATCCCAGCATGTCCAGCACATTATGAAGCAAACTGAAGTGGGATTCATTAAACAAGCCAAAAATTAAGAATCAAATTGCAGAGGGATTCATCTTTTAATCATATACAGTATGTTCATATAAGTGCTACCTCTTTCTTCATATAAATTGCTGATAACTATTTTTACCCGAATTAATGCAACTACATGACATTCCAAAAGTCTGCATGTTGAATCGAATTCTGAAGTTAAATACATGACTATATAAACTAACAAGACATTCACAAAAATGATGCTACATGTAGATTTCAAAAAACATAAAACTTAACTGGTAACCCTGCACACAAGGTCATTACTCGGTTTTTAAAACTATTCTTAGCAGTGCACAAACAGTATACAAACTACTCCTTGCAAAGCAATTCAATAAAAACATATTGTATGTACTCTGTCTTGAACTTACATCCAAAATTATAGATATAAATCAGAGCAATAAGTTGACACAAGAAAAATCAAGGGCAAGAAATTAAAACGAGAATCATAAGTTTATCATTCATGCAAAATTTTGGGCAAAATCTTATGAATCCTTTGTCTAGGCAAAAGAAAATTGACAAACCACACAAACCAACACAATCAGGAAACTTAAACATATACAGAGAACAACCTGAAATTGAACCATTATATGTCAAAAAAAAATATTCTAAATATCCTACCCGAAAATGCACAAAAATAAAAAGATAAAAACCAAAGTGTATGACATTACCCACAAGAATCACAAAGTTTTAAACTATAAATAACCAAAAAAAAAAATGAAATTTTCTGTCTGATAAAATCGTATTACAAAGCTTTACTTCTGATATTACAAGAATTGCTTCATTTATACACCCACTACTTAAGTTTTTGCTCACTTTCTCTTCAGAAAACTGTCAGTCTATGCATGAAATACTCAAAACTGACAACCCATTTGTTGATTCTACAAAAATCTCACTCTCCCTACAGATACATTTGTGGTTGCATCAGCAGCTTTAGTGAGAGAAAAAGAGCAAAATGCCAGAGAAAGCTGACCTGATGAATAATTATTTGTTTTGTCAACTCACATTCAGTGTACACTTGCTGACCTCAATTACACTTCTGTATAATTATAGTCAACCCAACTCCAATTTTGGCAACAATGACAACAGCTAAAGCCCTAAATCATATTTCTCAAACACTTTAGTTCTCTACTCAAATGGGTTTTTCTTATCCTTTCTTCCTTTCTTTATATATACATACATATATACGTGTGTGTGTGTCTATATATATATATATATATATAGACACACACACACTCACACACTCACATCAATCCATGGGCTGTTATAAAATCATAAACATGTGGCGGGAAAGCAGTTCACTTGGTTGTACACTTGTACTGAAAGCCCAGAATTCGGTATCATGTCTTTATCAGCTTTCCCCCCGTTTTAGAGCTTAGACCAAGGTTTCATCAGATTACATAATTACCCTTATATTTTAATGGAATTACATACACACCCTTAAGATATTTGAAATGCCTTACATTTTGATTAGTTTTTGACTCTTTGGATCTAAAATACTTAATTTATTTGTCACTTAATTTGCCGCTTTGGCCACGGCTTGCCGGCGCGGACTCGGTGCATAGTTATTAATTACACCATAATTTAACTGCAATATGAAGTTTAAAACTGTATGCCTCACCTTTCAATAGTTTCTGGTAAGTCGCTGATTCGATTTTGTGAGAATAATTTCAATATTTGCGCCATCTTCTAGATCTTCTCCTTTGGATCCTCTTCAGATATTCCTGCAACTTTTCTTTCCCGTTGAACAAATTCTCCTACATATATATATATATAAATATATATGATATAATTTTTTAGAAATTATATCATCGTGATTTACGGCTTAAGAAAAGAGACCTTGTATGAAATGTGCATGATGGATATAAACTCCTGAGCCTTTATTTATAATAAATAATTTCAGTGGTTTTAAGGAAGTTAAATGAAATTCATAACTTAACAAGAAAACAAATATAAATCCCGAAGAATCCATTATAAAATGTGATATATGACATCATAATTATGTAGGGGTGATAAAAATATCCGTCTGATCTGGATCCAGACCATACCTGGGTGATGTGGACTGGATAAGCCAGAGCGATCTTGAGCATCACTTGAAAAATTTAAAACCCAATTTAGAATCCAAATTTTATCAAAAAAATTATAAAATATATATTCTTTTAAATATTTTATTTACTTGACTTATTTATTACATATATGTAAAATTTTAAACACTTAAAATTTATATTTTCATATTAAATTTCATTAAAATAAATTCAAAAATTATAAAATTATAATATATATTAAAAAAATACAAAATTGTCTAAAAACTACATCCGGACCAAGCTCGGGCATCCCAAACTTGGATTTTGCCAACCTTATAATTATGAGTAACGAGAAAAAAAAGAGTAATAGTTTTATATACGTTAGCATCGAATCTCTCTTAGTAGGAGGAACCAATACAAGTTAATATTATCTTCAACAATATAAGGTACTAATTAAATTCTATCAAAACTTTAGAAATATACTCACAATACAACCTAAAAATCTATCGTGATTGACTTAAAAATTTATTGTCACTAACAATATTACGGAAAAATTTAGTTATACACTTATTCAACATTTTTTGTGAAAAGAGGTCAGAGCCCTCATTGAGGGCTCAAACTAGTGATATGGTAAACAAATATTTTGCAAATTAAAATTAAAGGTATTTAGGACAAAATAAGGTTTGACCATTTTAGAAGTTTTTAATATTGTAATTGCCAATTTACTTAGAAAATTTTATTAATAGGAAAATAGATGAGACATAAAAAGACGAGATGTAATAAACCTTACTTCTTAGGAGAAACTAAAGAAAAATAAATCAACAATAATTAAGCAATATACACTACCAAAAAAAAAACTTGGAACAAAATAAAATGCAAGAATAAGTAATACAATAAAAGCAACCTGACTGGCAGCCTAAAATATGAACTAATAAAGTCTGGGCCTTAGAATTCCTCCAATGCAGACATTATAATAATTAAAATAAATACATAATAACGACTATTTGTAACTACAGATGAACCTTAATAATAATAATAACTGCTCAAAAAATCTTGCTTGATTTTGTTAGCATTACACTTTCTTTTCTTTTTCCTTAAAAAAAAAAAAACAGAGCGAGTGTCATTTCAACCAAATATCAATGTGTACACAATATTTCGGCTCGAAAACCCCCCAACCAAACCAAAATTCTGAATATAAATGTAAAAGTCAACTAAGAATATTATATTTATTATAGAATTATTATATTTAGTATTGTTATTATTGTTATTATTATAATATACAATAATAATATATGCAGTATATATAATTAACTAAGGACAATTTAATAACATATAATAGTATATGTCAGTTTTTAGACAAAATAAATACATTAATAGAAATATAGTCTATTATAATTCCAATTCCTTCAATTCAAATAAATAGTTTATTTTAATTTTAATTCTCATTACTCATTCTAATTGCAATGTCAATTGATAAATGCACGATAAATATTTGTGATTATATTGGATGCAATAAACGAAGGAGAATTTTTGCCACTATTTCAAGTTGAAATAGTCCCCACCCTTTTAGTTTTATACATTATATCAATTCAAATTTCAGTTAAATTTATGCCAAATTAAGCTTTTATTTAATCATCTTTTATCGGTTATCAATTACTCATTGACTTAATATTTAATTTTTTTATTTATAAGCAATGTCGTTTTTATGTTACTATAACTACATGGGATAATAATAAAATATGGGTTTTTGTATCCATTTTTTAAATTAAGGAGGTTTACAATATTTTATTACAAACTTTCGAGGTATGGTGTAATAAAATAATAACATATAGCGCATGTGTAATGTATTCAATTCAATACATTTATAAATGTCCTTGACTTGCTTTTATATGTTGAAAATATTGAAGAATAATCTTTCATCAAGATTACAATATCTATCATTTTCTATGGATACAATTGGTTTCTTCCATCCGATTCACTAAAGATTTTTCACAAAATTCTTTGCTGAAAATGCCCTTCGTATTACAGTTGTGGCAACTAATAAAATCAAGAGCAATGTCATCAATAAATAAATTAATCAATATAATTTATTCTTCTTAGTATCGACTATTTTTCTTTCTAGTTCACCCATCTCTTTAATCCTAAAAATTTGTTATTGAAACCTACATCTATGATGTAAATATCAAGTTAAATTTCAAGAGCCATAAGATTTATTGAAGAAAAATCAATTGGATAAAATTTAGTAAGATGAGTAATTTCTATTGTTTTATTTAAGGAGAGTTAGGGTTCCAAAGATTTCAAAATAATAATATTTTTTTATGAGTTGGAGGTGTAAAAATAAATATTTAGTTATTTTTACAATTTGACAAGAATTTTTATAGCAAATCAAATTAAAAATGGGAGAATTTGTAACTTTTGAAAAACCAATCAAGGACTTGAGCCCAGCTCTAATGTGATACGACCATTGATTATTCTTACCCAATAATTACTGTTCATAAACTTAAAGCCATGATTTTAAAAACTTGACTAGAATAAAATCTTATTCCACAAAATTACACACTTTTTGTCTCGTAAATGCAATACTGTTTTCTGAGATTTAGATTTTTTTTTTCTTAGTAGCACAAATTTTTTTATTTAATTACTTTAAAACCACCACGTTGTTTGTATAAACAATGCTATGGGCTCTAGCCATTTTGCACATCCGACGACAAGGTTTCATTTTCCAAGTTAAAAAACTTCAGAAATATTCCCTCACAATGATATTTCTGACAAAAATCCCAAAAAAGTTGTTGAACGAGGAAGAAAATATAGAGTAGATTTAGGATACGAGGGAGAAGATTCAGAAGAATATCGAATCAGCGATTTACCAGAAACCATTTGAGGTGAAAAATAAAAATTTGAATTTGATGGTACCGATTTTCGGTTCGTTAGATCAATCTTTTGTTTTCGGCGGTAGTGTTATCACCGTTCGTGGCACAATGACACAGGCGATGAATTTTTTTTTTAATAAATTAGATATCAATTAATTTTGGGTGTAAGGGTATTTTTGAAAATTTATTTTATAGTATAGGATATTTTAGTACTTAAGTTACAAATTTTAGGTAAAATAACATTGTATCCCTAATGTTTGAAAAAGTGATCATGTAAAATTTAAATTTTTAATAAGAGACATCAATACTCCTTTTCTATTATAACATTCTTTGATTCTACTATTTAAAAAAAAAAACTTAGATTTCGATGTTTTAAAAGAAATAGAAATATAATGTTAAAATAAATATAATAATAAATGTATTTTAAAATAAAAATATTTAATCGTTTTACAATTTGTCATATATATTTTATTATATTAAACTTAATTTTATAGTAAATGGAAACATAATATAAAATAAATATTTAAAATTTATTTTGAATATCATATAACATAATTTTAATATTATTAATATGTGAGATATATTGAATTAATTGTAAAACCTATTTAAATTAAAGATTTATTTCGAATATTTTAATAAAAATAAATATAATATTTTAATATTATTAATTTACTAGACAAATTAAATTATTTATATTATATTTGTAATCATTAAAAAATTCAAATCCAATTTTTTTAGCTATTATATGCAAAGGACATTATTGTACAAAAGGACCTTTTGTCCCTCATCTAAATCTTGAGAGTTTGTTTTATTATTTTTCCAAATTTTGAAGGTGCAGTTCTCCTTTTTCTAAAATTGTATTATCAAATAATCAAATTTCTAAAAGTTGCCAAGCATTTTTTTTTTCAAAAAAAGTTATAATTAGCTGAGCTGCGAAGCCAAAGTATTTCTAGCTTCTCAAACATGTCTGGAGTTTCATGGAATTAACTTGCTTTATTAATTAATTATTAACGTATTTACTTCTAAATTACTTATATTAAGGATAAATAAGTGAACAAAATAATTTTTGAACTAAACATCTATTGAGCTTTAACCTCTTTATAATAATAAAATTAGATGGTTCTAATAATATGAATATAAAGATATCTTACTGCATTTTTTTTAAGCAATGAGACATAGAAATTTTATTCGTAATTAAAAGATACACTTTTCTTTTTCCTTTTTTCAAAAAAATTTCCTTTCAACGAAGTCAAAGAGTACATTTACACTTATCTCTTCAATTTTGAATTTTATATCGGTTGTAGAATGTGAACTAATTTAGATCAAATGTGTTAAATGGACTTTTATAATATGAAATGGAACATGAGAATGATGAGTTTGACAACATTAAATATTAAATATTATGTTACTGTATTCTAAATATTTAGAAATTGTCTCTCAATCATCTCATGTTTATCAAAAGTGTAATTATAATCACCAAGATTTTAAAATAATGTCTTTGTAGTACATTAAGTTTTGGTTTTATATCAAAGGAGTCACTTTTTCATTAATTTCGTATCTATTATTTATAGTATTTAGCTAATATTTAATTTTAAATTTTAGTTAAAGTAAAATTTGTGTTATGAATAATAAAATATGAGTTTTCGTGTCTATTTTTTAATCAAGTAGGTCTACTATATATTTTGCAAAACTTGGAGGTGTGAATGTAATGAAAAAACAATATCTAGTGTGCTTGTGTGTGTTATTATTCTTACCCAACAACTCCGGTTTATATACTTCAAATTCTATTTAAAAAAAAAATGACTAGGACAATATCTCATTCTATCGTATCACATATTTTTTTTCTCATAAATATAATATTATGCGCTAGGTTATACAGCGGACTCTTCGGATTTTAGTTTTTTTTTTAATTAAAACATAAACTTTATTTAATTTCTATGAAACCACCAAATATTGTTTGTTATAAATAATGCTATAGGCTCTATCAATTTTGTACATCTGACAAAAAAAGATTCATTTTCCAAGTTGAAAAATTTCAGAAACATTCCCTCACAATTATTTTTCTAACAAAAAATACAGCCAAAGTTGTTGAACTAGGAAGAAAAGGTGGAGAAACATCAGGTGCAGGATCTAAAGAAGAAGATGAAGATCGTGAACAAAGTTCAACATTATCGAATCAGTGATTTACCGGATGTTATTTGAGGTGAGAAATATAAATTTCAGACTTCATAATGCAATTTCTTTTTTTTTTTTTTAATTTATGAACACCTTATATCATGAATCATTCTCCATATTTGGTATCACGGGATTCTAAATTTTATTGTTTATCAAATGGTACCATATCTTTTTGACCCTAAATTAGTTGTCACCCACCACGAGGACTCCTTTGCAAATGGTGCAACTATACCATTGTATAGATCAGAAAATTTTGATTTCCTTGGATCGATTTTTTGTCGCCGACGGTGGTGTTGTCACCGTTGACGGCACACTGACATAGCCAATGATTTATTTTATTTTATTTTAATTTATACTAGTAAATATTGATTGATTTTAGTGTAAAAGTGGTTTTCGAAATATCTATTTTGACAAGGGATTTTTGGTATTCTATCTTACAGTATGAAATAATCATATGTTTAAAAAGCTACTTATCAAAACTCTATCAAATCTGATTTTTTTAAAAATCAAATTAATTAATAATAATCACTTTTGAATTGAATTTACCAAACACAGCCAAAAGGCATAGTCAGTGGAAGGACCTGATTGGAAAGTTAGGCTGGGAAGGAGATTGATACAAGAAGCACTTTCATCAAATTGCGTAATATAAGAAGCATGTTATTGATATGCCTCATAAATGGTGATCATTAAACAAACATTGCTTCTCTCTGCAGCACCTCCACCTCCCCCAAGGCTCAGCCACTGAAAGAAGAAACTATATGTGCAAAATGTTTAGTCTTCTGTTTCATTTATTTTAATCATCCTATTAATTAGTTAATTTAAATTTCTCTTGTCTAAAACATGTTTAGTTATTTTCTTTGCAACTTTTAATTAGCTTGTAACACCATTAAGTGCAACAGATGACCAAGGAACGAATATTTGGCCCAATCTCAGACGGTAAGCTTTTTTAAATTACATGTACAGAAAGTAAAAGTAAAGGGTAAAGGCTTCGTAATATCTACATATGTATTTATTAGTGATGGCTTTATAATTAACTTGTCAAATTAATTTCGGACAAAGTTTAGGCTTCTCAAAAGTGCTTCCGATTACCACACGGAGTCTCTAGGTAATTAATTTTGAAAGTCATTTATGTTTTTTTAGGTACTATTTGTATTATGGTTGAACAGTAAAATTTTTATATCATTACTAGTTATAGATTAAAAATCTACTATATGTTTACTATTATTATTAAATTTATTAATTAAAAGTCATATTTACCGCACATGATTCATTTTTATTTTATAATTATAATTTTTTCACAGCAAATAAATCAGAACATCTTAATACCAAATAAAATCTTAATTTAATTTGTATCCTCAACTGCATAAATTCTTCGGTATATCTGGTGCAGAAACCCGAGCTTTAAGAAATGGCTAGCAAGGTGGGAAATATTAGAAGAAACCAAAGCAATTTACATGGGAAGATTTTGTAAAGCAGCTTCATTTTGCTGAGGAGATCGAAGAGTTCCTAGATGACAAAAGCAGCTTCGTTGTTGCGGGGACGACAGAAAGACTCAAAGAAATTGGTGTCGAAGCTTCGAGTAAAAATAAAAGGAGGAAATTTCAGCTTCGTAGTGAAATATGTATAGCCCAAATACTATATGAATCGTACTTTTTGCTGAAATTAGCTTTGTCGCTTTAGATGCTTGGAGGAATATTCAAAAAAGGGAAAAAAAAAAAATATCTCTTCAAGGTTTACAAGCTCTCTTTGTAGCCAATTCCACTTAAACCTTGAAAATACAAGAGCTTTTGGGTAATTTTTTAAGACATGGGGACTGAATAATTAATTAGTTTAAATTATATGGACTATAGAAACATTGACCTCTTATCTGGTCGTGTGTTTTTTAAATAGTTTTATTTGACCGTTCACAATTTACTTAAGTTCTAATCTTGAAGAAAATAGGTGTTTGAAAATTTATTTTGGTCCCGGCCTTCTATAAAAAATGCAAATCTTGGCTCAAAACATAAAATATAAAAGAAGAATAATAGTAACAACAACATCATCATCATCATCTATAATGCACACGAGAGAACTTATTGAACTCTTATTCACACATAGAAGTGTGTTGATAATTGATCTTGGACATTATTAAGACACTATTTGATAGTAAAGAGAACAATGGTTATACTAGGGAAAGTAAAAGTAAAAATTTTTCAATCAAGAACTAAAGTTAAAGACGAGTTTACAATGTTGTAAATGGGTTTTAACAATTTATAATATTGTAAAATATTAAAAAACAGATTATAATGTTGTAAATTCCTCTGAAATTTTTAATTTCAAACCCAAAACTAACTCAAAGTAAAAATATGGTAATTATAATAATAAATCTATATTCTAAACACAGGTAAATCAGTCAAATAAAACTTGATTGGTTGAAAATTACTTGTTCAGTCTTTGGCAAAAAATTAGACTTAATGCGTGTTTAGTATAGCTTATTTTATGGTCATAAGTGCTTATTTAATCCCATAAGTTCTTATTATAATTTTTGTTGTTGTTCGATTTTTTTTTAGTAGAGTTTTTTAAGTTTAAATAAGCTATTTTGCCTCTACAAGTAAAATTTTAAATTTTGAATTTTTAAGAGTAAAGATTGTAAATTTTTTTTTAAATGTTAAAATATCTAAAATATCATTTACATATTTAACAATCTTATTTTTTTTTTTCATAATATAATTTTAAAAGTCTTACCTATTAAAGTAATTTCATAAATTTTTAATAAAAACTCTTATTGACAACTAAATAATTAATTTTTTTTTAAGTAAAATCTCTGTTTATAAAAACTTTAATTAAATAAATTGTACTTAAAAAGTTATACCAAATATAACCTTAAATAATATCATTTATAATAAGTAAATGTAAAAAAAAGGAAAAAAATTGTAAAATTAAAACAACAGTGCTAATGTACATGCCTTGTAGGTTGCCACGTGGAAGATGTATAATCTTTTATTTTCCAATTTTGATGGGTTCAATGTTCCTGTTGTTTCTTCTGTTTCGAGTTCAGAGACCAAAACCCAATCACGAAAAAAATAATATGGCAGAAGTCGCAGTAGTAATAAGCAGCTACTGCAAGCCTTCGCCATTTCTCCGTCGATTTTCTCGCAAGCTCGTAACTTTCTTTTCTCTCTTGCAAATTAATATTATATTTTTTAATATGTTTTGTTTTAATTTTAGCTTCTTTCTTTTTGTTGTTGTTATGGTTTGTTTGTTTCTCCAATTTCAATAATTTAATGGTAGTTTTTATTATGAAGTTAAAGTGCATTTGGAAGTGCTTTTGATACTGTCGAAAGCTGATTTTGATTAAAAAGAAAGTATTTTTCTCAGGTGTTTCAACAAAAGCGCTTGCTGATGCACCATTACTTCTTTCTTTGAGCTGATAAGGAAAATGAAAATGAAATGAATTGTTTAGGCTATAAGATAAATGAATCCCCGATAAAATCAAGGAAAATGTTGATGATAATGTTTGTAAGCCTGTTATGATTCAATCAATCTTATTGGGGCACCAATCCAAAGTTGGGTTTGGTCAGCGAATCTGATTATAGAGATTAAGAAAAGTGCAGGCGTTGTTTAATGTTGTGTTGAAAATAATTAAGATGAAAGGTTCTGGAATCTTTGTAACAGAATGCTGTCCAAAGTTCCCTGATGAAGGCACGCAGTTATGTTGCACGTGTTAAATAGAAAATGGTGGTCGGTATCGGTTAAAACATACTGTTTTGATGCTGATAATGTTGATGTGAATATAGGCGTTTGATTTTTGAAATTGTAGGGGGAATCACCATGCAGACACAGTTTTGGGAGACAGATGCAGTCGTCTCGAATTTGTGCATTGTTTTGGGGAACTAAGAAGTCTGTGCAGCAACAAGTATTGGACTCTTCGCTGGGAGATTTCACTTTAACAGGGTCAGGATCAGAGGTGTTCTCTTTTGATGGTCCTATAACAACTATGATTATGTGGATACCATCTTTGTGTGGTTGTGTTTACCAGCTTTGTCCTTCGGCTAATGCATATTATTGATACTAAATTCAGGGAGTTGCTGAAAATGATGGAGGGCCTAAGAAGATATGCCTTTCAGTTATTTCTTCAATCTCAGAGGTTTCGGCAAATGACTGGGATGCATGTGCTCTGGATGCTACAGGCCCTGAGAAATTTAATCCATTTCTTACCCATGGGTTTCTTTCGAGCTTAGAAGAGACAGGTTGTGCCGTGAAGGTAAATAATTACTTCAGCATGCTGCACATTTTTTAGTTTTATTGGTCGTGGTTAATCAATTTGGACATCTAGCAAGTACGGAATTCTAATTTACTGTTAATTAACCCTTTATAGAGGCATCTCCATTGAGCATGTACCTTGTTAATTCTGGTTCCCAACTTTTTCCTTCTTTAGAAAGTTAGGCTTTTTTCGTTTGTTTTCTCAACATTACAGAAAACGCTATCATGTAATTTTTTAATTTTCAGTTCTAAAGTATAGGATTTCTAGGTCTCTCTTGCCTTTTTTTGTTTTTTTGGGCACCCATCTTCAGATCTTTCCTTGCATGACTCAAAAATGTTAACATTTGGGAAAAATATAAACAATTATTGTACTCCTTTGCCTAAATTAATTTCTTATTATTCTATGGTGCTATTTTTCTTTGCAATATGATCAATCTAAAAAGCCTGAAGATTCCACTGTCATTTTAATTCTGTCTGTAACCTGTTTTCAGGAGACAGGATGGACGCCATGCCATATTGTTGTCAAGGATGAGTGTGAAAATGTTTTAGGTGTTGTTCCACTCTATCTTAAAAGGTCTAGAGTCTACTGCAGCAAGATCTTATGTAGCTTCCTCTATAATTCTATCACAAGCTTCAATTCAACTGCTTTATCGACTGTTCCTCATCACTTTTATTCTGGATATGCAGCCATTCCTATGGTGAATTTGTTTTTGATCATGCTTGGGCAGATGCCTACTATGGATATGGAGAAAGATATTATCCAAAGTTCCAATGTTGTGTGCCTTTTACTCCAGTAACTGGTCCTAGAATTTTAGTACGTAACACTTCAATCAAAGATCAAGTTATTGATGTTATAATTTCTGCTATGAAGGATCTTACGGCCAAGGTATTGTATGAATCAAATAAAAGCTAGTGGCAAAGCACGAAGTTCTCTTTTCATTTCATTTGAAGCAATAATCAAATAAAAGTTTACTTCCAGATTATCATGTCCTGGACTTGTGTTTTTCCTTTCCTTTTCTTTTTTTTCTCTCTCCCCAACAGAAGAAATATTCATTTCTTAGTCCATTCTTTATATTTGATTATGCGAGAGAAATGATTCTTTGTTTCAAAAGATTGCTACCATACTGTCGTTGGCTATGGGATTACAATAATGCACCTGTGCAGTGTTTCTATATTCAGTTTGCCATGACACAAAGAATCATATCTTGTATTCATCTGCTGTGCCTTGCCCTCTTAATGTGACTTCATATTTTTGACAGTCTCGAGTTTCATCACTGCATATTACCTTCCCATCAGAATATGAGTGGCACAAACTGGGGGAGAAAGGTTTCCTGCAGAGGATTGGAATGCAGTACCATTGGAGAAATCGTAACTACAAAAAGTTAGTAGTGTTTATCCTGTTTCTTTATTGGTAAATGTCATTTTTGTAATATTGAGAAATTGGTTTACAAGGCTGTCTCATTTTATTTTGTTCCCATTTTATATTCAGTGCCAAGGGTTCGCTCCTGGCAAACTGATCATCTGTTTTATCATGTATGAAGATGGAAATGATAAAAAAGTTTCCATCTATTGGTGCAGCTTTGATGAGTTCTTAATGGATATGAAGCAAAATAAAAGGAAAAATATTCGCCAAGAGCGTAAAAAGGTTGTTCTTTTTCAAACTTTTGTTCTTTACAAGAAAAATTTGATGAGTTTTGAGTTCTTAAAACTATTGAGTTATAGCATCAGTTAAACAACCGGGTTAACATTGTTACTTTTGTTTGTGTCAATTTGGTAAATATAACCTTTATTAGGTGCTTCCGAATGTGCTGATGTTTTCTTTCATTGTCAAATATGTGAATCCTTGTGAATTGTAACATTTTTAAACATAATATCTTCCTGCAGCAATGTTTTTATTATGTTCTTGACTTCTGAATAGTTTGGAAATCAGTTGGCTTCTTTGTTTGGTTCATGCAACTTGCTAATGATCTTGAACAAAATTTCTTTATGCAGATTTCTGCACAGAATTTAACCATGAAACGGCTCCAAGGTCATGAGATCAAGGTATTTAGTTATAGTTCTAACAGTTTTAACTGGAGAATGTGCGGACGAATCAGTAAATTCTTGAGCTCTTAATTCACTTATGGATTGTCCTGTTAGGCTGAGCATTGGGATTCCTTCTACCAGTTCTACAGGAACACCACTGATAACAAGTTTGTTCCTTATCCTCAGATCCTTTGTGATTGTTAAGTGCATATATGAATTTCTCACTTCTGTTTCTCTCAAGACCAGAAATTGTTAGATCTTAAATAGGTTGTGGATTTTTCCGTAGGTGGGGCAGTCCTTATCTGACAAGGGATTTCTTCCATGACATGGGATCAAAAATGGAAGATCAGGTGCTACTCATTGTCGCTGAAGATGGAGATGAACTTGTTGCTGGAGCATTAAATCTTATTGGCGGAGACACGCTTTTTGGTCGTCTGTGGGGTTGTCACCCACGAGCCTATTATCCAAGTTTGCATTTTGAAGCATGCTATTACCAGGTATATTTCTTACCTCTTAAACATTTCTAGGTAGAAGAATAATCCGGAAAATGGTGCATGCAAAAACCAATGGCAAATCTGAGACCTGGAGTGTAAATAAGGTTAAGTTAATTGACAAAGGGATATTTCTTGGGGTTTTTTATTGCATTGCTCAAGTTCTGATGATATACAAAAAAGCAAATTAGATCATGAATTCAAACGGAGTTATTTATGTTTGGTATCTTGTGGCACTTCAGGCAATAGAAGCTGCTATAGAAATGCGTCTGAGCACTGTTGAAGCCGGAGCACAGGGGGAGCATAAGATTCAGCGGGGTTATCTGCCGGTGACAACTTACAGCTGCCATTACCTTCTGCATGAAGATTTCAGGAAACCTATAGAGAACTTTCTAGTGCGCGAATCAACTCAGGTACCACAAAATATCCCATTCTAATTCATATACAGATATATTTAGGACATCTTGTCAAAATCAGAACTGCAATTTTTGAACGAAATACTGCTTGCTTGACGATTTTAGTCACTGTTTCTCTGCTTCTCGAATCTTGCTATTCTCTATTTTTGATGTTCTCATCTAACCTCCTTTATGGAACTAGATATCATGATAACTTCGTTGTAAATATGCAATATCCAGGTAGGATTTGTTCTAAAAACCAATAAGAATTTGTGTTTTATAATATCAACATCTCTTTTTTTTTTTTTTTTTTTTTTTTTTTCTGTGCTTTCGCAGCCATTTTTACATTTTCTGCTAAGTAAGATCACTCATAGAAGGAGAGAGAGAGACTATGAAATTTAGCTCTCTTGTTTATACGTCTTCCTTTCTTTTTTCATTTTTCCCCCCCTTTTTCGCAGGTTAACCTTGTGATGAAGCTCTTACATGAATCCTGTCCCTTTAAGGATGGTATAAAATAAAAATACAAGTTAGTTGCCTTGTTGAAAAGGAAAGCAGTATTTCCTGTATTCTCAAAACATTGTAAATGCCATCTTGAACTTCTTGTAACTATAATTATCAAAATCTTATTTCAAGCTTTTGTACATAATAACGAAAAATATTGCTAATGTAAAATGAAGCTGATAATAACACACATCTGCTCGCCTTCAATTAGAAACTTGTAAGCAAAATAAATCTTTGAATTTTTCTTTCAGAAATATTGCCTCTTCTTTTCTGCATGGAACTTTGTCGTAAACACAAAACTACTAGGGAAATCATCTATTTATGTCACATCTTGGCCGGCAGATGCTGCTAGGGAGCACAACTAAGTTTGCCAAATTTGCTTAGGCTCTGTTTGGTATTATAGTTGGACAGCTACAGAACTATCGCATTAAAGTGTTTACCAAAGCAAATATTTTGTCTTATAGTTTAAGAGTTAAAATTAATTTTGCTTACATTTATAAAATGAAAAATTCAAAATATTTTTACAATTTTTATCAAAATTTAACTTTTATTTTATGATTATATTTTTTTTTTCACAACAAATATGACTGTTAAGTTACAATACTTATAATAATACCAAATAAGGCCTTTGTATCATACATGTAGGGTTTGTTTGGATATTAAATTGTATTATATTGTATTGTACTATTTTAATACCGGTGTATTATATTATGTTATATTTCATTAATATTGTATTATAATAATGTTATATAATATTTGATGTTACACTATATTATAATGCAGTGAGGGATCTTAATACAAGAACCAAACATGCCTGCAGTGCATTATTACTTGAGGTATTAATTGGGGATACTACTGATAAGATAACATAATTATTTGTCGCGATAATAGGCACACAAAGTTGAGAGAGACAAAGTTTGTACAAGTCAATCTCTTTTCAAAGATAAAGTAGAAACATTTTCCTATAAAACATCTTGTAAATAAATACCTTTCAAGAAATCACTTCACAATGTTCCAATATGAACACCAAACACAAACATATTAAATTTCAGAACTCAGAACACTAATAGCAATATTAGACTTGCTTCATTTTTTTTTTAATGAAAACTAAAATCTTTCACACAAGAACCGGAATCCCCAAAAGGAGATGACAAACTTGTGGTAGAAATTAAAAGGGCAAAATTTTACTTTGCTCGTCGGATTCATACAAACGAATACATTTGTAATATGTAGCTAGAAATAAAGAAATAGCAACTTTTTCCCCGGCGGAAAAAAGACGAAGAAGAGTTAACGAAGAGTAGAAATTACATCAAAAAAATTTGATGGTTCTAACTGCATATATCTACAATGATACCTGATCTATATCTTTGACACTATGGCAACCAGATCTGAGATCGAGAAATGCTCAAAAATGGGGCAGGACCAAATACCCAGCTGGGAAAACTGCATGGATATTATTAGCTGGTCTAATTATATCTAAAATCTGTATGATGAACCTGATTGTGGTGGAGGTGGCGGCAATCGGGAAGGTGTACGACGGCTGCCCAAGCCTGACCTCTCATCACCATTCTGAGCTGGATCACTGTAACGCCGACTGTGACCATTGGCTCCAGATCTGAATGAGTCAGTGGGTCCATTGGCAGCAGCATCGAATGCATTCCTCCATTCATCGCCTCCTGCAGATCCACTGTTTCTTGGGCTGCTCTCTGAATATAGACATATTTGAAAAATAATAGAGCAGTTAGCAGAAAATTAAAAGAGAAGATAGCTAAACACACAAAACAATGTAGACTTGCCATGACCAAAAATGCAGCCTCGCGGCCAAAACCTTAAAATCTTGGGTATAGTGAGATTACAAAAGCAGCTGGTCTTTCATCTTTTCTTTTTCATGATTCTTCTGGTGTCGGAATAAAGGAAATTTGGAATTTGAAATCTCTAAAAAACAAATAGTGTTCTTGAAAAAGTACCAAGATTGCAGGAGTTCTACTTCACTTTTCAACCAGTTTCATTACCATACCATCCATAACATTGTTTATAGATTGAGTTAATCATTATGCACAAGAAAATAATGTTCTATAGCTTTTAGCATTAAAACGGATATAGAGCTCCCACCATGATTACACATACCTTGAAATCAACATGCAAAAGTGTAGCACAAACAGAGAAAAGAAAAGATGTGAACTGCGATCTCTGCAGCAATCTTTACCTGGTTCAACCGCATTGTTAGACCAGGTAGTTGCAGCAGCTGCTCGATTATCATGGACACCGAGTTGCCTGATAAGTTTTGAAAGAAGGGTAGACTGTTTCTGGCAAAGCTCCCTCCTGCTTTTAGCATTCTTGTCCTCCTGAAGCAGCTCCCCAATCCTTTCGGTACTTTGGGCACTACACAGCAAAACATAAGCAAAAGTTAGTCCTTTTATTGAAACACAGCAACATTCTCACACACATGCACAGATTTAAAAGGATATCATGTTAACTTAGAAATGTAAATCCAAGTTCATATAACTGCTTTATCAGAACAATCAAAGCTTGATGGGAGCACATTAGGTTAGTATCAGAACAATCAAAGCCTGACAAGAGCACATAATACAGCATTTCCGTATAAGAGGAGATACTAACCTAATCGAACTGTATAACTGGTTAAGCATGTCTTCCTTGGCTTTTTCTACTTGGCAAAGAACAACTGCCTGCCCACCAGAACAATAATGACAATTATGAAAAGAACTATATCACGATAAAGATAGAGATAGAATAATTGTTTGCATTTAAGAAAAGAGACTGACTTTTGGGACATTGGCATTAAGGCTGTTAAGAACAGCTTCTACATAACCGCGTACTTCCTGGGCCATCCATCGAAGCTCTTCTTCAGGATCTGCAGGTTTTCTAGCCATTGTATCCTACAAAAGTGTATGAGTTTGCACTGTGATTAGATACACACCCACCAAAGTTTTAGAAGCAATCAAACAAGCACAGGCATAGACTGCTGGTAAAAAACTACAAATTTGTTTAATAAATGTGCAGTAAACCAAACAACCCCAACCACCAAAACCATCAGAAGAGCAGAATGATGGAGAGAAAATATACATATAGGATCCCAATTATTTCAAGAAAGGGCAGAGAAAATCGACAGTACATCAACAGAAACTACGATATCATTACATCCAATTATCCATGAAATTAGATAGGAAGCAAAAATGGGCATCATTGGTTGACTTACAAGTGAACCATCAGAATGGCTTTGCCGCATGGGATGAATGGAGTCACTTCTTACATCACCTCCTCTAGCTTGGATTACAACTCTCAACTTGTTTAGCCACTCAAACTTTTCTGCCATATTCTCAGCCTTTAACAAAAGTGCACTGTGAGCTGCAAATTAAAAAATACATCATACATTGGCATGGAAGTCCAAAGGAAAATGTAAATAATCAACCACCAAAATAATATGCAGGCACTCTACATATGCACATGACTACCTTTCAAAACAGTCTTATAAGGGACCTTGCTCATGATCTTGAATACAAGACTAGGTCCTTTTTCTGCTTGTTTCTTTTTATCCTTGGAACTCTTTGCATCTTCATCTTCAACAACTTCTTCAATATAGCATTCCTGATCGGTTGATTGAAATATTGGGCAGCAATGCAGTTAGAATAAAGAAAAACTTAAATAATTTTATTACCAAAGTCAATTTAAACAAAGCCAACCAACAGCCAAACAGATCATAAATATCCAGCTAACCTGAAAGCTAGAACTAAATCAAGAGGCAGTAAATATAAAAAGTAAAAAATATGTGGATCACAATGTGAACACATGAAATTGAAAGAGAAAAACCAATCAAACACAAAATATTTAGGTGTATAAAAAAAGTGCAATTTGCAGAGTCTAGAACAAAAAGACAACAGGCATGGCAGGTACATCATACCTCCAAAGTGACAACACCGCGGAAATGTCTTTCTTCTTGTTTTTTGGTATAACCAAGCTGCAATATAAAGTCAAAATTAGGAAAATGTAAAACATATTAATAAAGAGGGAATTACATTATTTTCTAAAAAAATGATGGATTTCTGTTCATTCATTTTACAAAGTATGGATCAATAGAAAAGATGACAGTGTTTGCACCAACTATTTAATTGCAATTTTCTGTAATTCATCTGTGTGATTAACATGCATGGATCTTCCTGTTTCCCAAACATGTTAGGCAAACTGCCCTTTTTTTTCCTAATTCTACCATGACACTTGAGCATTGTCAAAAGCCAACAAATACTTGCTAATTAACTCCATATATACTTCTATTAAAAGAACAATTCCTAGCACACCAAAATGATATTCCCAAATCAAAATAAAAAGAACACTATCCACATCAAAGGAGAACTACAAAATAATTAATTTGATCAACCAATGTGATTTGTTTTGATTATTTACAAAGAAGCATTTTCATGGTGGAGACCAGCTTTGGGTAGAGGAAGCACAGACGTATAAATGTAGTGCACAAAAAAGGATCTAGCAAGATTTTCAAAATCAAACATTTTGCCACAGAAGATAAAATAATTTAAAATACTTGAAAGATCCATCAATGAGACAAAATAATCCGCAGAGGGAAACTGTGGAGGTTTCAAGTATCATTAATCCTCGACACATAGGCTGAAGTACACAAACTAACCTTGCCAGTTTTCTCATTCAAAACAAACCATCTCTTACTCCATCCATTTGTTTTTGAACTTTTCTTCAACAAAAATCCTGCAGAAAGAGAATCAAACAAGACAAGCCAAAAAGAAATAATGTAGTCCAACTACAGAGTGAGAAACACAACTGTTATCAAACTAAACATGTAAACTAAAATTTAATAACAAGAGCTCTTCCAATAGGGTTGACAGTTTGCCAAATTTTGCAATAAACTCTTGGTTTAGATGGGGCACAAGGAGGGATAAAACTTCCAATACACAGTGAAGAGCAATTAAGAAGGCATTAAAAAGCTTACAACATTAGACTGGCCTACTGAAAATCATTTCTTTTCTTTTTCTTACCTTTTTCTTAATAAGAAACAAGAAAAATTGTACCAATACACATTACAAAATTGAATTTGATGTCACCTGGAGAGGAAAAAATAAATCATAAATGGGAACAAAATCAATACAATGTGATATGCTCATCCAAACTTGATATAAACTGTAGACAGAAAGCCCCAAATTCCTGCAACTAGAATTCCCGAAGTAAGAAATCCCACTGATCTCAACAATCCTGACCAGGCTATCTTGCAACTCCTTAGCAATTGAGCTAAATACAGGAAAAGGATGAATCTTTAAAATCCTAAAATATAGGCCTAAGAAAAGAAAAAAAAAAAACTTAAATTCTGACTTGTTCCCCTGACCTAACTTCAGCAAAACATTTATTTGTTTTCATCAATAAGAAAAATCAAGTTATGTGTCTTATGTGTAAAGAAATGTTCCTCACATTATAGGCTTGAATTTTAAAATATCCACTTAGGTGATTCAGTTATCTGGGGAGAACCATCCACATGGAAAGATCATCTTTCCATCCTGGATATAGTCATCTCAACTTTCATGCCAAAAAGAGTAAAAGCATAACTAGAACAAATCTAGTGTTCCAACTTGTATTGCATCATTGAAAAAATTTGTCGAAATAACTATAAATTTATCTGACATTTTTAGCACAAACCTGCTGTTATCTCACCACCAGGCCCTGCAGTCTTTAAAGTTGATCCCTCTTGTACATCCTTATCTTGAGGACTGGATTTTTCTTTCATTGATTTCAAGCTTCCTCCAGATTCTGGTCCACCTGTTTGAGGACCGGTTGCCTGAAAATGAAAGAGAGAAGACAGTATATGCAACAGATACAAAATCAAGAAACCTACTTAAAGGAATTTCACATAAAATCCACACCCTATTTAGTATGGACTGCTCTGCATCAGCTGCCTTCTTAGAAGATCGATACTTCTGCTCTTCCTCGCGACGCTGCCTATCCATTCTGGTAAAAAACAATGCTAAAAGATCAGATAAACAAAACAAACTAAGGAAACAGTTGAATATCAAACAAGGAAACTATTTAAAAGGAAAGAATAAGCAACCACACGATTATATTGAAAAATGAACATTTCAACATGGACCTTTTAGATGGCCACCACAAACAGAACAAACTCCTAAACCTTGGGTAGGGGAACTCTTTGAAGAACTAAAAGAACAAATTATTTTTCTACAGTAACCGCCAGTAAAGTGGCACACAAATGGACATGATTATGAAAGACTTTTTGAAAATGTATATTCACATATCTTCACACAAACAAATGACAAACAAGATGTGAAAATTTAGGCATGAACACTCTCCACTTTCCTTTTTCACTTCACTCAAAAAATGTATAAACCTGCATGTATTGGAGGGAAAGGGAGAATATACTCACGTAAATTTTCTGTACACTACTCATATTGTTTCCCACAACTACAACAATTTCCATGTGTTTCGTCCCACAAGTTCTTATTAAAAAAAAAAAATAAAAAAAAGGTACTTGGATATTAATGCTTTTAGGAGCAATAATCAATATTATATAATATCTTCTATTTATGATTTCATACACACCAGAAAGAGAGAACAAAAATTATAATTTTATTAGCCTTTGCTCGGTCCCTTCATAGCAAATCATGTTTACTCTGTCTGTGGTGAAACCCCCACATCATCAACCAATTTCATTAGAAATTGAACCTAATGCCCAATTACAGAATTTAAACCGCTATTCATATATTTCGCACAATAATTGGCAAAAGAATGCATATTAGCCAAAGAAATCCTCAACAAGTAGACAATACGAAAAATGATAAATTATCAAATCAAATGGATTGGATAAAATAAAAGGATCACATAAAACCATCATAACAGGAGGGCATTGTTTCACAAAGAAAACAATTCGGAGAAAAGAAAATCCAATTCTGTTATATGCTTCTTTTTTAACATACCTCCTTTGCACTAATCGGATGAAGTGCTGAGGTGGAACAAACACACGCTCCATATCTACCAATGCAACTACCATTTTTTTTGCATCACTCTTAAATCTATCAAGAGCAGCACTCGCAATTTCCACAACCTAGTTAAAAGATTTATAAATGTAAGATGAATAATAAAAAATGGAACTAGCAAGACTTGTAAAAGGTATATATGAATTGGTAAACATCATTACCTCTCTCTTAAAAGGAGGGTATCTTCCAAGACCAGGAGTGGCATTTGCTGCTGCAGAAACAATGTCCACCAAAACACGATGCACCTGATTTGTAACCAACCAAAAAAATTGGTTTAACGAGAAAAGCAAGAAAAATACAACCACAAGAAGATCCATGCACTTCATGGTCAAGTGAATGTAGCAAAAATGGAGCACAATCAATAGCAGAGGGAATTAAGTGCCACTAGAATTCACTATTCCTCATAAGAAGCCACCCATTCCAATAATCAGATGGTGCACAAACATGACACAGTAAATCAAGCAGCAAGGTGTAGGTGCTACCATTGCAACACAGAAAATACAACAGAGTGAAATAAAATGACTCCAATCAAATTCGCAGATGCTACATGATTTTTGTTTCAAGCAAATTGTGATTTTGATGACTAATATTTATCTATGTAGATTACTGCCAGAAAAAGAACATGCTTCGAATGAAAGATAAGTTGCATGGAAGATAAACCAACCAAAGCGAAAGCCCAGTATTACAGAACCCAAGAGAAATATTTGCAAATCTAATGTATGAAAATCTACTAAGATGTATAAGCATAAGGCACATATACCTCATCAACACATAGACGTGATGGTTCCTTAGCCATCTCAAGGACACTTTTTATTAAGGACCTTAACCCTTTTTCAGGAGATATAAGATAAGGTTGATAACCATCTGCTTCTAGGACAACCTGATACAGTTTAAACCATTCAAGAAAAAAGCAAATCATCCAAAGACAAACGAATGAAATAGGAAGTCAGACCTACCCTCTTCACATTTTTCATGTCAAAATGTCTGTCTAAGGGCAGCTGTTTCATCCTATTAGGAAAATTGCCCTCAAAACTTGCAACAACTTTCCAACCATTACCCTGAAACAAAACAAAATTGTCAGACAAGAAATATATTGGTAGTGAAACTGATTTGACCAAGTCCTATCAATCAACAGAAGTCAATTCTTTCTTTACAGGACTAAATCCTACACTATGTACTTCTTGATTTCACCCATTGTCCAACTGCTTGGAGGAATTCCAGAAAAGCTATAAATATGTACCACTTTCTTATTTGTACTTTAAGTGTATGACCTCTTCAAATACTCCGAATTCAAGGAGCATGCCAGATAAGACAAAGACTATAAAAATAAGAATAAAGAATGGGCACCTGCAGGCACAATCCAGAAAACCTACTGTTGAGGCAGCAGGACAGTACATCAATGAAGTAAGGTATAACTAAGTGCATGTTATCTAGAGGCCAGAAAAATTCTAGTCCTTCACTTAAATGAACAGAGAGCATTCAAAGGCATAACATCTCTGCTTTTCATTTCATATAGAAAATAAAAAAATTATTCATGTGCCACTACTAAAGAAACAACTCACTTCACCGCCAGTTATATGTTGGAGAAATTTGTCCTCAAATTCACGGCACAGCTGCAAAGCTAAAGCCTTTGTACCTTCAGTGTTCTCAGGTATTTGATCACCAAGCTTCAATAATTCATCCTGAACTATTTGAGACTTCCCTTGAAGCCTGTAGTGAAGATACAGGAATTCAGATTGGAAATAACTATGTATGCAAATCTCATCTGTGCACCAATGCATGAGCTTAGGCTCAACAATGTATTTGTCCGAATCAGTCTCAGCATTGTAAAGTTTTGAAATCAATCTTATAAACAACTGAACACTCCCCAAAAAAATGTATAAATAAAAATTTAAGCCAAGACACAAATTTTTTTTTGCCAAGGAACACTCGTATTTGAGTCTGACCAAACAAAATTCTGAACAACCTATCAAAGTTTTCAAGTAATAATGATAAATAGCATAAGAAAATGCCCACATTATACCAAATCAACTAAGATATAAGCACGTACCCAGAGAGGAGTTTTGGAACCCTAAGACTCATACGATTACAAATCCGGCCAGCAATGGTATCCACCAAAGCAACTCTACCGAGCTTGCTTTGAGGGGCTCCACTTAGTAGCCTTTTCAGAGTTTCGACCTCAGCTCGCCAAGCAGCTTCTAAAGAGCTGTCTGCCGCAGCACCACTAGATGATACAGAACTTATAGCAACAGACTGACCAATTACAGCAACCCATGGAATATCAGATGTTTTTGGTGGGCCCTGATTCAATAAGAGTGCCCGAACAGCTGCAAGTGCTTTCGAGTCTCCCTCGGCTTGATCCATTTTACTAATAATACCAACTGTTCTGGTACCTATGATCAATTAAAAAAAAATTAATAAATCTCACACTCCAAAAATAAGTTTTAAGAGACATTGAATCTATAACTCTTTGAATCTACAAAAAGCAGATTGAGTCAACAATGACCCACTATCCGCATCATGTTCCTTCGCAATTCTGAGAGCTCGATATGATGAAACATCTGGTGTCTGAGTAGCAGGTATAATAACTAGCAAAACAGCATCGCTGTGCTCAACATATTTGCTAATCTGAAGAAATGGCCAGAAAAATTAAATCATCAAATGAATTTACCAGACGAGTATCTTGAAATTGAATAATTGAATCTAAAGAATTTTGTAACAAGCAGCATAGTATGTGACTTTAGGATGACAAAAAATAATAATAAATAAAATATCAATAGTCATAAAAACCTTGCTACTAAAATTTAAAGTAAAGAGAAAATCGCATTCAACCACTTACCATTGCATCATCCATAATTCTTTGATCTGATCCAGGTAAGTCGATCAATTTTAATGGTGGAGCTGGGGAAAAAGGAAAATCTCCCTCGTAAACTAAAAAGAGATGTTATAATTATTTCAAAAGGAAAAGTACAAACCAGTGTCACTACAATTAAATTTTTATGTTTCCCTGCAGATTTTGTAATACTTATTTCTAAAAGTTTCATACATTTAACTTTTAGATATACAATATATTGAATAAAAGGAGATTTAAGAAATACTTAAGGTTTTAATTGAATATCTTTATGCTATCATCAGGTTAAAGGTTAGGTATAAAATCTATTATGTATTATGATGTCCATGGAGATCCAGATGGCAATTACATCCCCTTGTCCACAAGGCACTTGTAGATTTATGAGAGGAAGGAGATCTGATGAGTTGAAACATGTCCTTGTTGTCTTTGTGCTGTATAGAGGCCTCCTAAAACACATGTCTAGATTAAACTTTTCAAATCTCAGTTTCTTTTTTCACCATTTCTACCCTAATCGTACATTCTCAAAATTCTCATTTCTTTGAATAAACACTATGTCTTAAGTGCATCAACAGTCAAGTATCATAAGTTATTAAAAGGATCAAAAGCCCCCTGGGGGAAGTGATGGTCAACATCTGAATTACAATTAAGCTACATATAAATATTTTCCTTGTCATTAAGCAACAGTGTAGGCATTTCCATGGCAGCATCAACATGAAAGAAAACAACTTTTGGGATCAACAAGGAAAATTTTTTTCATCCCAGGTAAAGTAACAAAAGAGAATTTAATTGTTGCAAGTTAAGATCTTTTCGAGATTTTAGGGTTATAATTATTATTTATTTAAATCAAGTGTTTGAAGTTTCCTTGAGTAGATTTTATATTTAATCTTAGGAAGTAGATTTCCTTTGATTTCATGATATTTAGAGTTCGGCTCCTGTAAATAAGGCCTTTCTTATCTTCTTTGAAAGAATTTGATGATTGTTGGAATAAAAAATTGTTTTCCCCTCTATTATCTCTTCTGTTTCTTCTATTTTTGTTCCCCTTTCCATTTGTTTTATCTTCATGGGACAACCAATCCTACATCAATAACTCAAAGGGATCTATCAAGTTTACTCAAATATATCAAAAGCTATTTTTCTTTCCCTTTTCTATTTGTGAATCTTCATGGGACAGCCCATCCTACATCGAAGGGGATCTATCAAGTTTACTCAAATATGTCAAACACTCCACTGTGAGCTATTATGCTCAGTTATAATGGTGTTTTACATGCAATACTTCCAAGATTCTTATATTGGTCCAGAATCTTGAAGTTTGAACCTATAAAACTGCTCTCTAAATCTGTCTTCTTAAAACACCAATTTTTCAAAATTTAGATGTTAAATTTTTATTCTACCCACCCAAAGGAGTGGCACTAAAGGTAGAAACTCCAGCTAAATGGAGATGAGGGCTCACATCATTTCTCACTAATAGTTTTCGATCTTAGAACAGCCTAAATTCTTTGCATATATTATCCCAGGGACAGTAAACCATTTTATATATTGCCGACACTAACCAGATTTCTAGGTAAAGAGAATATCTTTACGGTTTACAATTGACTTCTTGGGAGTCTATGCAGTCTATGCAACTAATAACTAGTGGAAAGGATCCAAATATGAGAAAACAAAAATTTAGCCTCCAAAACCAATCAAACAATATGTGTAACAAAATTAACTCCCACAAAATGCGCATGTAAGATGCCATTCAATCTAACTTCTTGGAGGGGCACAAAGTCCATTTACAATCAACAAAAAATAAAGAATAAGATCAAGGATTACCTGAACTGGTACGAAGTTTCAGATATATTTCATCACGACTCACGCCCTGGCTTAGCCTGTTTTGAAGTGAATGCCGAAGAGCACCTATGAATTACGATAAGCCAATTCAAAAAGACCAAGGACAATCAGAAATCCCAAAAAAAAGAAAAAGAGTCTATACAAAATAAAATACATGTAACAGTGATAGCGATTGCTTAGCTTTGAGTCAATCTCCACTAGGCCACCAAAATAGAACAATAAAGTTGCATGGCAACAGCATAATTGTAATTAAGAAAAAAAAAATCTTACTTGGTGAAACATCTTGTGATTTATTGTCAATTAATAAGACGATTGATTGGCTGCTTAAAGAACCATCTTTGTTTAAATCAATACATATAGGAGCCCGAGTAGCACCATTTCCACCAGTTGGCTTTTCACAACACAATACAGGAGAGAAAACCATTAAAATAATGCATGCTACTAAACTGCGAAGACTCAAAATTAAGACTCACCAAAATAGGATGTCCAATCAGACTATTCAAGATGGCAGATTTACCAGCACCCTGATATAGACAGCACAATAGCCATTAGAAATTTTCTTTAGGAAAATATAGGTAAAAAAGAAAGGCAGGCCTCCTTCAAAATTAGTGACATTATCTAATTGAGCAGTATTAACCTCAGCTCTACCAAATCACTCAAACAAAAAACACTAGGGTGGTATGTTGGACAGAGGTACCATGGCTTTCAATCAACAACCACTGTACGATGTGTGCTTTCATATGTAAGTAAGAACAGTCCCAAACAGCTGAAGCATTCTGACTGACATGCAAAAAGTCACATGGTGCAATGTGAAGTGATTGTTATATGTACAGTAAGTCCAGAGAAATGGGATATCATCCTATTCTCAGTAATCCAAATTCAGTACTAACCCCAGAAATTGCCTGGTATTAAATCATGCTAGACTTCACTAGATTTTAAAACACTACAATTCAATTAAATCGGATCCAATACTGTTGTTTTGAACAAACAAAAAATGATCTCAATTAGTCAAATTCTCAATTTCTACGTTGAAACATAACTAACAGTAAATACTGGAGAGAATTGGATGCCTAAACAGTTATAATTTAACTATACAATAATTCATTTTTTTTTTCAGAAAAAAACAAGGTTTTTAAATTTTACATGTGACATTTCTCCCTTTCACATTAGAAAACATAAATTTTTTAATATTTTAACCTGTTTTTGTTATTTCCTAACTTATTTCAATTATTTCAGTTCCTACATAATTCTTAAGATTAAATAGTTTATTGTAAATTCAGAATCAATTTTGAATATCAATTTTTGTAATAGTTGTTTCAAATTTTTACTAAATTAAATAAATTTCAAAATGCATTGCAATATTATGGATCCAAAGATCCACTCAACGAAACTCCAAAACACGCACGCATTACGCCAACACGACAGCGTGCCACAAAAACACAGAAAAAAAATTTAAAACTTACGACATTGCCAAGAGCGACGACATTAAGGAAAGTAGAGGAGCGTTTGGAAGAAGACGACTTGTCGTCGACGTCTTCGTCGGCAAGTACGGCGGCCGCTTGTTTCATCGACTCCGACAGCTCGGCGAGTTGTTCAATCGCCTCCATTATTACAAAACTTTTTATTTCTGTACAGATTCTTATTAGAATTTAAAAAATGAGATCAAGTTAGAGATTCAAATTATCAAAATTTTCAGTTTCTTTTTGAATAAAATGAAAATGTGAGTGAAATTGAAAGCGGAGAAATTAGTTTGTTTCCTGTTGGATCTAATATTATAATAATAAAATGTAACTGCCACTTTCTCTATCTCGCTTTTAAAGTTACACTTTTTGCTTTTGTGAAAATGAAAATGATGAATGTTTTCAGGGGAGTCCTGGAAGTTTCGCCTATTTTTTTTAGCATGCACGTGTCAGTTTTGAATTTTTTATATTTGTTTTAATCCTTTTATTTAATTTTTTATTTTTAATTTGTTCTTTATTTAAATAAGGTTTATAGAAAGTAAATTCTTCTCTCACTAGAAGAGAAATTTATGATTATAAAAGAATTCATGAAATTAACTATAGTTTTAAAAAATAATCATATTATTTAAATACAACACGACAATAATACAATTATATTTATACATAACCGATTTATGTTATTGGTATCTGTAAGTTATATAACATGCAGATTTGCATATAGACATTATTCAATGTCGATGTATAATCATGTCCATCATACCCATGCCCACATTAAAAAACCATTGTGTCTGATAGTAGAATAAAGTTTTTGAATATAGTCTTAAAAATTATATTTAAAATTTGAAAATAAAAGTTATGCTTAATTTATTTTAACATCTCATATAATTTGATGAAAAAGTTTCGGGGCACAGAACTTCACTTGCAAAAAATTCCGGGATTTGGTTGAGGAATAACGTGATTCAAAAATGAATGAATAAACAAAAATTTCAAATTAAATTAAATAATAAATTTTCTACAAACTTAATATATTTGAGTATAATTTCCACAAAAAACCTAAATGGCATTTATTTTCCCCCCTCAAAACACTCTCTAATGTACAACAAAGAAGAAATGCTTTAAAACTTTTTGTTTTTCCCCCCTTTTAACTTCAGAAACAAAGACAATAGCATTTCCCGTTGCTTTCCTAAGTGTATATATATATACAGTCATTATAAATGCCAGTGATTAAACACGAAAAAAATATTATTTTATGATTATTATAAATTTATTAATTATTGAACTAAAAGAATTTTATCTCATCGCCTGCCCAAATAGGCACCCCCAATTTGGAAACTATTGTGTTATTAAAAAATAATAAAAATTAACAAAATCTTACTATCTGATGATGGGGTCCAAAAACTTCTCTTTTTTTTTTTCAATCTCAATCCAACTTTGGATCTCTCTATAATATGTCCTTAAACATCAAAGAAGATGAATGAAATGCGACATTTTATCTGCTTTCTTTCTTTTCACTCAAACCAAAAAAAAAAAGGCAAAAAAGAAAAGAAAAGAAAAGAGTACTGGAAATTGAAGCTTGTAACCAAACTTGGCTTTGTATGCAGAGTCATATATCTCACTTTCAAATATTAAATACATTGAGTTCATAAATTACGACACTCATGTATCATAATTTCCTTTTTCAACTAATAATTCTCTTTCTCACTCAATGGGAAGATGGAACTCCTCGACCTAAAAATGACCTCATACTAATATCACAGAATCTGATAAAGGTCGAAAAATACATTGTAGCTTGCCTGCTCTACTTGTGGCGATTAACAAGATGTGGGTAAAGTCCTAACACATGCTCCGGCATGAAGTCATGTCGGGTTAAGATTCCAACAATAGGAGGCCTCTGCGAATATAGAACATTCAAATGTGAGGTTATTTAAAATTTTCAAGTGATTTCTGGATTTTTTTTTTCACACACAAGAGTTCTAGCCTATATTTAGTTGAGTGTGTGCATGAGTGAGCAGGTGCAAGACAGAATAATCTTACCCCGGGTGTTTTCGGCACAACACACAAGTGCCTGAGAGCCAGCTGCCGAAAGAGAACAGCTGCTTTAGCTAGCGACATTGTTTCTACAACTGTGTATGGAGATGTATTAGTAATGGGATGGAGATCGACATACATCTCCATCTCCTCCTCCTTAATGTCCAAATCTTCGAGCTTGACCCCCTTGCCAGATCCTGCCTTGGCAAAATCATGTGCCTTGAACCTTCGCATAATATCTGATCCAGTCATAGTTTTCTGTTTCGTAAATTTCTTTCCTTTGAGCAACACGAGAAGATGAGACCTGAGAACAAGTCCACACAACTCTGGAGCTGGTGTGAAAGGCGGCTCATCAATCACTGGGAAACCATTGTGCCGAGTTAAACGCAGAGCATGCATAATAATTCCGACTTTTTCAACCCCAGAAAAAGTAATTAATGGACCAGAAACAACATCACTTGCAACCAAATTCTTCATGTATGGCTCCGCATGGGCTTCCAAATAAGGCAACCCCTTCAACTTGACAATCTGGTCGTAGACACCATGGTTGAAACTATCAGCCACAGTTTTTGAAATAAGAAGCACAAGCATCACCAATGGGAGCATCAATAAATTATTAGTAAGTTCAAGAAGTATAACACAGAGTGAAACTGTCATTCTCATGGTGCCACCAAGGAAGGAAGCAGCTCCAAGGAGTGCAAAGAGACCTGCGTCAAGATTAGATAGAACCCCTAGGAGGTTCCCAACAAGGCGTCCATAAGATGCTCCAGCAAGTATGACTGGAATGAAGAGCCCAGAGGGAACAGCAATGCCATAAGTGATAATGCCGAGGCAGTATATAGCAACAAAGAAAACCAGAAGGGTAGAGAGGTGAAACTCATTTGGAGTGCCCAAGCTGAACAGGTTGCGGATTGCATCATCATTTGTGTTGAGAAAGAGAGAAGCAAGGTCATTGTAGTGGCCAGCTGGACACTGAAAATTCTTGTAGTTTCCAGAACGACCTATGGTGGGGCATCGATCAGCCTCCAGGTAAGGAGGACAAGGAATGCAATGTGAAAGCCAAGGCAAGCCGTAAGAACAACAAGATGTCAAAAGTGAAACAGCGGCAGCGAGCAGGATCTTGAACATAGGCCCTCTCCTGCAATACATTCTCAATAAGCAACGCTACAGCAAAGTTTGTACACAAAATTTGTACTTGTAGCAGCATAAGTATGCAAACGTAATTCATGACCTCGGTAATATCAGTCGGCAAGAATATGTAGGATTATACATGGCAATCTTAATTTATGTTTGCTTTAGAAAAACTGGAAACATTAGGAAAACTATTATACTCCTTATAAAAGCTGAAAGAAAATCAGTGACAGTTATAAAGATCAAATACTCAATCAGTTTCTCTATCAGCATTGTCTGTATGCACCTGGGTACAGATCAATATAAAGGAAAAAGTTAGGTAGGGCATACTCGTTGATAATGCTATATGTACGGAGGACCTTGTCCACAAGGTAATTGTAAAAGCTTCCAAAAATGCCCCCAATAACTCCAAGGAAAATAACCGCAAGTAAATCTGTGGAGCTATAAGAGTTCTTTGCAGAATTGACATCAAACATGATTAGCCCACCTTGTCCAAACAGTCCACATTTTCCACTCCTACAAAATTCTATGAAACCTCTCAACACCACTGCCACTACAGCTGTTGTGAAAAATGTCCTCCAAAGAAGAGCACTCCGCCACCTGAACAATTTTAAATGCAAAAGCAAAATAAGAAGGAACGAGATTTATTTTTCTATGTTCTTTGAAAATACCTATATGGAAATTGGGAAGAAACAGAAAATACCATGAAGCAGCTTCTTCGAGGGCGAAGAGGACCCCACCTACAGGGGCACGGAAAGCACCTGCTACACCAGCAGCTGCACCACATGTAATCAAATCCCTCCGGTCACGATCATTTTTGAAGTATCTGAGCCATCTCCAGGTCAAATGGTACTTCTTCGATCCGCCTTGTCCAAGTAAATTGGCTATGCAAGCACCAATATGTACCATAGGTCCTTCCTTACCGACAACAAATCCAGCGGCAACTCCAAAAATGGAACCAAAAATCTGCCAGATTTAAATAGGAATTTATAGCAAGTTCATTGTAAAATCAAAGTGGTATTGATTGATAAATGGATGGACGGAGAATGAGTGAGAGAGAGTCTTTTAGTTTCTGACTAACCTTGACAAAGAGGGTACTCGGAGCCAATATAGAATGGGCATCTATACCATTGAGATATGCTTTCACCTCCGGTATACCAGAGCCAGCAGCTGCAGGGGCAATATAAGCACAAAGGATTGCAGCTACAATCGCCAAACCCAGGTTGATACTCGTATTTGCTACAAATCCCATAAAGTACCTGCACTGGAGTGTATCTTTTACTAGTTAATCAAAGTATTACAAGCCTGACATTTTGCTAGTTTCCCAAGGAAAAAAGTTGTAAGAGAACAAAGAGTCCTTAAACAAGTTCAAAAGAAATTTTTCATGAAGTGGATAAGGGTTTGATTAATTTTCAGAAGCTGACATAATGTTTAGGAGTCGTGTTAAGCTTACCTATCATTAAGCATGAGATTGTTGATAAGCAGAAGTTTAAAACCAGCTATATTCTCAACAGAAAAGTTACAGAAAACGGCTGCAAGCCCTGTAAGCATCCCAATAAGGAGTGCAAGTGTCCACTTGAGGACAACATACTGAAATATCTCAACCTTCCGTCTCGCTCTCCAGTCCTGCTTAAAAAGCTCATTCTCGACTATCCTGTGAAAAAGAAATTAACAGTTTGAGGCAGAACAATCACGATGATTCACAAAATATTCAGTTTCTTTTCCTTTTCTCCAATGACCAACACAACCAAATAGAAGACACAACAAGAAGCACCAAAGATCTACACTTGTAGCCTATCCTTGAAATATCCCAATAGACAACAATTTAGTCCCAAATGAGCCACCCAAAAAAGTGGGAAAGAAAAAAAAAATTCAAATACTTGACAATGGTATGTATATATATGTGTAGATACATACATACATACATATATACATATACACACATACATATATATATATACACACATACATACATAATGAAGCAACAAGACAAACAAATCGAAAACAAGATCCAACGTGAGATCCAAAAATTTCTTTCACTTCATTTCAAACCGTTTTTAGCCAACCAAACTCTTGTCCTAGCATCTTAAAAACAAAATACAAACACAATAAAACATCCCAATAGCAATATTATATTTCCATCTCTTTTTCTTCACTTCCATAGGCACTAAATATATAGGATCCTCAACAACATGCATAAAGAAATACATATAAAGAAAAGCAAAACAAATACAATTCGTAGGATCCAAAAGTCTACTTCCTTTTCCTCAATTTTCTTGCCAATCAAGCATTCATAACAAAGCATATATCAACGAAATTCCCATACTTCCCGTCATTTTCCCTTCATATGCCCAGATAGCAAACAGAAAATTAGAATTGAAAAAGGCAGCAAAAAAATGATAAAGCAAAACATGAAGTGGGTATTCATACTCATAATCAAGAGACTCGATGGGGCTGATATTGGCACCAACAATGGCAATCTGAGAAGTTGTATTGGTCCTACACTTCAACAACAATGGCTCTCTCAAATTATGATCCTCTGATGTTCCTGATCCAACTCTCTCAACAAACTTCTCCCTTTCACTGCCAAAACTACCATTATACCCTCCTCCTTCAACCTCTATATCATTCTCCTCCCTTTCACCTCCGCTCCCATGATCCATTTTCCTTCGATCTTCAAACCCACAAATCTTTTTTGATTCCACACCCAATAGAATAAAAAAAAAAATCTCTTTTTTATCAATGACTAAAAAAAACAGTTTTTTATCCACAAAATCACCTTTTTTTTATCACTTCTGGACTTCCTTATTCAATGTAAAGCTCCCATAGATATGAATGATTCTCGTTTCAAATTATAACTTTTGAACGTGATGAATAAATAAAAAAAATAAAAAAAACACTTCTTTTAATACAGCGTTGAAACGTATGAAAGTGATAGAATTTTCGCAACCAAAAAAAAAAATATCAATGAAGAAGTTCCAATTTCGTCAACAATGCTTTTTTGTTGTTTTGCTTTTTGGCTTTTGCCTTTATAAATGCCATGCAAATTTTTTTCCAAAAAAAAAAAAGCAATAATAACAACAACAAATATATGAGAAGTTTATTTTTGGATAATTTAGTCGCCTTACTGTGACATGTCAGCATTCCCCAAACGTAGTTGTCTACAGAGTACAGAGCCTACAGCTACAGGCGAGGTGGTGTTGTACGCAATAAATGAAAAAATTATGAAAATAATTTGTGGGCAAAAGGACAAAAGCTTTGTTTTGTTATTACCAAACAAAACAAAAACGAAAAGCTCTTCCGTTTGCTTGTGTTTATCGGCTCTGTTTGCATTGGACCACGGTATTGGATAATGACTTCGGACTTACTCAATGGTCATTTTCTTCTTCGACTTTGGAAACGGGACCGACTTAGAAATTACTTGTGCATTTATGGGCTTTTTTTTAAGAATTATAAATGTTCATGGACTCAATGAGATTATAGAACTTTTATTATTTATTTTTATAATTAAGATAAGAATAAATATTTATTTTAAGTGAGCAACTACTACATGGCACATGTAATAAATTAATATTTTATTGGTTGACCATTATACTAGATCTGCCTTGTGATATTCATTAATTTTTTTAATGCTTTTTAAATGAATTTAAAAAACTGAAAATGGTTCAAATTTTCGAATAGAACTTATTCATATAGAAATTTAGTTTTCAATAACAGGTTTTATCAAAAAATTAATTAATAGATAATTATTTTAAATAAAAAAAAATTGTTAGAATAAAATCTATTTGACTGAAAACTTTTGGAATTGAATAAGTATTTCTTCCAAAGAAAATTAAATAAAAACAAAACAAATGGAATAAAAAAGGGACTCTATTGTCTTTTCGTTATATTATTTTAATATGAATAGCAGAATAAGGAATGAATAACCTAAGAATGTGAAAAGAATGTCCATGTTCATGTTAATATTTTTTTAGATTTTGTGCCATGTGTTCATTAATAATATTGTAAAATTTAATTGAGTCCATTTCCAATCAAATCTTTCATAAATTTTTAATGTTTTATAAATTTTGTACCACTAGCTAATTAATAAGTTTGCATATTCTTTAGATTTTGTCTAACAGTTTAATCTAATCACCACAACATTAACCTTGTATTTTACTTCAAGTGGAACTGTGTATTTTGCTCAAGTGGAACTTTGTGATGAAAATTTCTTCTGTTTTCTTGACTAAATTACTTATAGTCATGTAAAAAATAGAAATTTTATATCTTGAAATAAAAGTAGAAAGGCTAATCATGCATATCGGTGGAAACTAGATTAAAGACAAAAATTAATCATATGCATAATTATTAAAAAAATGTGATACTAAATCTTTAAAAGCCCAATGCGCTCTTAACTGAATTACATATAGTTATGTTAAAAATAGAAATTTTATATCTTGAAATAAAAGTAGAAAGGCTAATCATGCATATTGGTGGAAATTAAATTAAAGAAAAAAATTAATCATATGCATAATAATTAAAAAAAAATGTGATACTAAATCTTTAAGAGCTCAATGCGCTCAACTCAAAAGAAAACTCTAATTGAAACTGTCCTAGTGCCCCCCACTCGTATTTCAAAAAACATGCATGACATACAATAACATTTTCTTAGTTATCTAAAGTTTATTATAATTATACTGTAATTGAAATTTTTAAAAAAGTTAATGAAAAAGAAAATATATTTTAAAAATTAAAATAATAGTAATAAGAATACCAAGTAAACAAGCTAGCAAGTGATTATATTGAAAAGTTTTTGTTAACCTGTAAGCTAATTTCATGATTGGGTCTTCCACTAGCAGCTGTTGGAAGCCAAGCGCGGCTCACTGAAAATTCAAGTGTTATCCTAATTGCATGACGATAATTCTCTACATGTGGTTCAAATTTTCATAATATACATGCATGACATGCTGTATGCAACATATTTTTTGTATGACATATCGGTTATAGTTTCGTCACATTGATGCATGTTGTAGAAGTTTCTCTTAGGAGTTAAAACTGTGTGATAGGATATTTAAAGATTGATCAAGCTGATCAAATGTTGTTTATTACTTTTTCAAATATATGTATGTCGTACCATTTTCACTCTTGAGTTAAAAAAAATGTAAGAAATATTATTTTTAATTATTAATACTGTAGGTGTCATATTCCAAAATACACTAAAATATGCCACGTGTTTATCTTATTAAATAAAAAAAAAAAAACTATTCCGGAGAAACAACATCCAAACTGTTCCGGAGCACCCAAGATATTCTAGAGAAATAATATCCAGGCTATTCCGGAGCAGTAATACCCAAGCTGTTCCGGGGGAGTAACATTAAAACTATTCTGGAAGAATAACACCTAAGGAGGAATTCCTCCGGAGCTCATAAAAATTGTTAGAAGTGGGAATTAGTTTCGTATTCTATCAATCCAAGAAACCACGCCCAAGGTCCTAAGAGAGCACATAGGTACGGAATAAATGACAAAGGTCCGGAATAAATGACGTAGGTCCGAAATAAATATGTTTATTTCCCTATGATAAAATTCACATCCACGTGCACAACAAATTAGAGGTGACACGTGTCGTTAGGGAGAAAGCCCAAGGCAAAACACTAAACTCATGTCATCCACCATCTATAAATAGAGGTCTTCTTTTTAAGAAAAAGAGGACTCTGGAACAAAAAGAAAGAACATTGTTCATAACTAAAAAGGGAGAAATCAACCTTATCTTCTTCATTTTTTCTCCTTTTAAATCTCAATCACACAATAACTTGGGCGTCAGAGTGCCTTTTTCAGGTACCCACCTCGCCGAATCCAAGATCAGCGCGCGTTCCAAGCTCTCCACAAAATCAAAATACGTGTGAAGGTAATTTCTAGCACCTTCAAATACAAACGATGCATCGTATTATTTATACTATTTCTTTGATATATCATTGGCACTTTCACCACAAAGATGTATCTCATAAATGTTTTACTCATAAATGAAAGTAGTACAATGTAATAGTTATAAATTCATTACTAGGTGATATATCATATGTGTTTTATATTGTGTAGCGCTAGTCTTCTATTGTTTCGTCACATTGATGCATGTCATGTAATTTTTACTCTGGAGTATATTATGTATGAAATGTCATGTACGATTTCATTATACAAATGACTTGTCATTTTTACTTAAGTTGGGATATAATTTCATATCCCAATTCTATAAACGTATCATTATTGTCTGTAAAATTGAGCTCAATATCACAAGCTAGCTACGCATCCCAAATTTACACCTCCACAAAACCCAATCCAAGTGCATTAAACATATCTCAATTGTCAACAAATTCTTAATTAGATTGCTCAGGCACTTCCTTTAGTTATTTTTTAAATTGGAGGTTTTGAATTTGAGATTTTGAGTCTCCGATACTAATTATGGTAGGACTAACATTTGTAATTTCTGAATAATAATGCTATATAAATTTTATATTTTAACTGACGTGGTAAATGATGTGTCATTATCTAATTAGTTCAAGTAATAGATAATTATAAATATTTATTATTTTTAATTTAAATAATAAATTTTTATTAACTCACATCACTTAAAATATAAAATAAGTTTCTTATCTAGACAAGCACGTCATCATTATTTTCTAAATTTGAGCTGTAATTGTGGGCTTTGTGATGGGCTTTAATTATGAATTGTGTCTGTATAGTCCATACACACACAAAAGAAAATAAAATACATGAACTCGAAAGTGCGAGTAATATGAGCGCATGCCGCGTTTTAGCCTTCTTCTAAATGTTTGACACTTTGACTTTGACCACATCATCTACAAAGCCCCACCCCCCAGTCTATCCACGTCAGCGTCGTAATGGGCTCCAACAACAACAACAACAACAACAGCAACAGGCATTAAGCAGTTTGCTAATAAGTCGTTATTGTCAAAGCACTTTACCAAACAAACAAACAGATTCCAAATTAAATACTTCTTCAAATAAAAAAAGAAAAAAAAACTATGCCCATGATATTATCTAGGCTGTTCGTACTAAATGCATAAATTAAAGCAATAATTTATTGAGAAAATCCTGCCGAGGTCCCACAATTCGACTTAAAATACTATTAAATGTAAAAGATGTGAAAAATTCTCTCTAAAATTTCAACATGATTGTCGAATCACGTTTATGATTTCTCTAGAAGGTTACTTCCAAGTAAAATATTTGGGCACATGTATTTAATAATTTCATTCATATGTCATTCGTTTGATGACTTTTTAAACATCCTAAATTGAATTTGACTTTATTTAAATTAAAGATGTGTAACATTTCAAAATGTTGGGTGATACAAACATATTCAAGCCGTATACGCAACACATAAGCGTTATTTTTCCTCATTTTTTTAAAAAATAATATCATCTAACACATCATTCACGTCAATAGTTCAATATTGACAATGAGAAATAAATAAATAAATAAATAAAAATTGAACTGAAAAAATTTCGTAAATTTATTGTTGCAGTGAAAAAATATTTACATTGGTAATACTTAAATAAATAATGAAAATTAGACAACTAAATATATTAAGAGACTCAGGGTATGTCATATTTCGAAGAATTGTAATCATGCGGTGGATGTATTAGCCAAATTTATATTTAGCTGCTGTGATTTTTTTTTTTATTGGTGAAAGATTTTTTTACAAGACTAGTTTTGTTTTCTTTGAGTCACTGTTATTACGAAATAAAATGTTTATTTAAAAAGAAAAATCTTTATTTAGCAGTAACGTTTATTAACAACTTAACATCATTAATTTTCCTGCCTGTGCTGTTTTTATTGAAATCTCGCTGTTTGATGTCAATTCAACATCATTAGTTTCCTATTTTCATTGCAGTCAATATAGCCTTGCATGCTTAAAAAAAAATAAAATTAGCAAATGGCAATCAAATAATGATCCTAAAAAAATAATTTACACTCTAAATTAAGTGATTCAAATTAAAAAAAATAGAATTACATCTAAGATTTTAATTAAAAAAATTGACAAAACAACAACGATAATAACTTTAATTTTATCATTAATATAATTTTTAAAATCATTGCATTAATAAATTTTTAAATAATATTTATTTATTCTTGTTTGTTTTCTTACATTGTGATTCCCTTCAAGTGACTTTGTAGTTGAAGTAGGAACAAGTGTTGTTGTTTACCCTTTGTTTCTCTCTCCAAATCTCCCACTCAAAACTTCTTCTCTTTAAATTCCAAAATCGCTCAATCGATTTCGTTTTCAATCAAAATCGTCAACCGCACCACTTTCTGTTGAGTCTCTTTTATCCCCTACACCAATCACGTATAATTTTTGTTTTCTTTATTTATTTATTTTATTTTATTTTTTGTCATGTAGAATCGTCAGTCTTGATCCAATCTTTACCGCTCCCCTCCAATGCCCATCCTCGACGATCTGACCAAGTTGTGAAACTAATATAAAAATTTATTTATGTTAATTTGTTTGTCTTTGCGGTCGTGAAAGAAAAGATCTGAGTCAACAACATCAGTCTTGTTGTTTGGGAAACTAGTATAAAAATATCATGAATTAGTTTTTACTTTGTTGTGAACTGATTCAATACTCAGTTCTTGTTCTTGTTGTGGTGTTGTCTGTGAAACTAGTACAAAAATTTATCT
This sequence comes from Luvunga scandens, assembly GCA_030449905.1. Lineage (NCBI taxonomy): Eukaryota > Viridiplantae > Streptophyta > Magnoliopsida > Sapindales > Rutaceae > Luvunga > Luvunga scandens. Next base: position 164,492 of record JASUUG010000223.1, read on the forward strand.
CGTGGGTTCGGAGATTCGGAGGAAAGTGGCGATTGGTGGGAGGAATAAATGGCGAGGAGCAGAGGGGAGAAAGAGGAGCCGGAGAAGTACATGGGATTGCTTAAGCTGGTGCAAATATTGTCGTTTTTAGTTGTTTTCGCGGCAGGAATAATCATAGGATTAGCAGCAAGTTCGCATATGAATCGGTATTTCACAACACGGTCGTTTTTATTTTCAGCTAATCATTATTCAGCTCCTTCGTCAACTCTCCGAGGGAATTGCGCGGTTTTTCAAACTTGTGATGATATTGATTACTTAAACATTGACCAGTTTATTCGTCCTGCGAATTTGAGTCATAGGATGACTGATGAACAGCTCTTTTGGAGGGCTTCGATGGTGCCTTACAAAGAAGAGTACCCATTTGAGAGGACTCCTAAAATTGCCTTTATGTTTTTGACAAGAGGGCCATTGCCCTTGTTGCCTCTGTGGGAGAGGTTTTTCAAAGGGCATGAGGAGTATTTCTCTATCTATGTTCATGCGCTGCCGGGGTACAGGCTCAATGTCTCCGGTGATTCTCCTTTTTATGGGAGGCAAATCCCTAGTCAGGTAATTTATTATGTTTCTCTTTTGAGATTTTGTTGTATTTGTTGAAAATTTTATTGATTTATGATAAGGTCCTTTATGAGTTAATACGTTAGTTTGTTATTTGAGTGAGCTAAGTGAAGTTCAAACTTTGTAGTTGTAGAATCTCTTTAAGGTTTGAGAAGAATGGTTGTTGATTAATGGTCAATGTGCATACTTGTGAGGACTTACAACCATGATATATAATCAATTAAGAGAATGTTAGTAATGAACTATTTCAATGTTTTTTCTTTCTCACTGAGAATTTGAATTTATGACATATATTGGGGTGGTCTTTGGAGAGTGTTCATGATGTGAATGTCTTTTATAGGAAGTATGCTATATTATTGCAACATCAACTGTGTTGATTTTGGAAGCTAAAAGATTTGAAATATATTCTTCTCTGTTTATATTAATATGAACTTGACAATTTAATTAGTTGTTAGGTATTGCAATCTCTGTACCTATCTTTGCTTCTAAAAATTGAAAATAAAATCAATGTCCTTCCTTGAAGCCCATTTAAAGGCTTGGATGGAGTTTGATGGACAATTTTGTTAGACCCTTTTCTAGAGCTGTGGTACTACGTGGATGCTTAAAACTTTTGAGTAGCTATCCTACCTCCCAATATGGGGAATTTTCAGTTCAGGTGAAAGAACCATGACAACAACACTGTCCAAAAATTTAGATAATTCTCCAGCCCACCCTAATAAGCTGCTCCAGTTTTAGGATTGTCTAGACTTGACAATAGCCTTGCAGAGAGAGCCTCTAGTTGGATGAATTTGCTACTCAGAGATCTGAGCTTCTTGGAAATTTAAATCAAATGTTGTAACAGAGGGGGGAGATCAGTAAGAAAGCAATTAACATACCCATAAGTCATCACAGGGTGAATCTGTTGGGTATATTTGGTTTTGGGTTTATGTCCTTTTTTAGTCTATCTATTTCATTATCATGCCAAACAAGAATGAGCTCTAGCCAAATGAAGAAGGAAAAGAAGCTGGAATGGTCCCTACTGGAGTGTCATAATTTTTCACTTTTTAATTTTTTGGTTTTTGACTAAATATGTTTTAAGTCCAGATGCTATGGGTTTTTATAGATTCTGGCCTGATAATTCAGCAAACTGATAACATCACCATGTGGTTTTGATATGTTTTCTGAAGTTTCCTTGTAAAATAAGCCTAGCATATTTGATATACTTGTTTCTGTATCTGGACCAATTATTTGAAGTTTTCTTTTGCAGATTCTGTGTAGTAAATGAATTATCAGTCTAATAATTCTGGAATATTGATGGTGAAAATCACCTAGCATGTGAAATAGAACCTATGATTTTAAGAGTAGTTGGATTATTGGGCTAATAGAGAGCACATAAGTTGTACCCAAGCTTGATGGCTGTGGAATTGTAAGTTGATTTTTGATCCATACATAACAAAGTTTATACTCTGAGTTCACCGTGCATTTTTCTGCTTTATGTGGTATCTTTTAATTGCCTCTCCCAATTTGTCATGCTTCTAAAATCAGTGATCGTTTTCCCTTTCTTCCATCTAAGCCTGGCTCTTGCATCTCTCTTTCTGTAGCAGTTTATTTTTGTATTATCTGTTTTAATTTTCTGTTTTCTCCTAATGAACTGTTCTTTTTATTTATCTTCAGAATGTTGGATGGGGAACTGTGGAAATGGCTGACGCCGAGAAACGACTTCTAGCAAATGCGCTGCTGGACTTCTCAAATGAGCGATTTGTTCTTCTGTCTGAAAGCTGTATCCCAATCTATAATTTCCCAACTGTCTACAAGTATCTCACAGGTTCGCCATACAGCTTTGTTGAGTCATATGATGATCCATCGCGTTATGGTCGTGGACGCTACAGCCGCTGGATGCGTCCTGATATCAAGATCTATCAATGGCGGAAAGGGTCCCAATGGTTTGAAATGCAACGTAAGGTGGCCATTTATATCATCTCAGACACCAAGTACCTTACAGTTTTCAGGAAATACTGTAAGCCTTCTTGCTATCCTGATGAGCATTACATTCCAACTTACCTGAACATATTCCACGGATCACTGATGGCTAACCGGAGTGTGACTTGGGTTGACTGGTCAATGTTGGGCCCACACCCAGTGATGTACAAGAAAGAGAATGTTACAGAAGAATTTATGCAATCCCTTAGGAACAGTAATGGCTCGTTATGTTTGTACAATGAGCAGAGAACATCAAGGTGTTATCTCTTTGCTAGAAAGTTTGCTCCTAATACACTGGAGCCCTTGCTTAAAATCAGTTCAAAGGTGATGGAATTTTGACAATTGACTAGGCAATATTTTGTACTTTTTTTAATACTATTTAAGCTTTTAAATTTTCATGGAGCCTTGCCGCAGCTCGAATTTTTTGTAGGGTTGGGTTGATCTCATTGTTTATGCCATAACAAAGTGTACTAGTAATACTTTAGTGGCAAATTTTGAAAGAATTTTTTTTGGGAAGAAGAAAGCATTAATATAGAAACTTTTACAGATTCCATTTGGTGTACTTGGGATTTCAAGCTTTGTCAAAGGATTTGAATTCATAACTGCTATTGTTTCTGCAGTGCAAGAATCTGATTATCATTATCTTCATCACAAGCATAAACTACTGAAATATGCTAGGAATTGATTTCTTTCTTGATCGGTGACATTTTTCCGGGTTATTGATAGAACGCAGCAACATTTTTTGACGTTGGCATTGTACCACAAAATAGAAAATGACAATCAATTGGCATATAAATGTCAATCAACCAATCATAGTACTTGTCATATCAGTTTGTATAAGATTGTTTGTCTAATATTTTGTGGCTTCAACACAGGTTTACTGATAGATGTATCAGAAAGTCATACTGGGGCCTAAACCACCCAGATCAACCTGCCCGAAAAATCTGCTTCCCAGAGAGATGAAAATCACCCCACAAACGCAGACGGAGATACTCGAATTCTTGACCTAGATGTCCATTTATATAAAAACTTTTCATAAAAAGCTAGCTATGACAAATTTTTACAGAATATGGAAAATTTCAGCCTGCCAAGGCCATACTTTTCGGTGAGGCTAGGCAAAGGTATTTGACCATGATCAGATTCACAGAGATTTATGCAATTAGCTGAATGATGAAATTTCAGGTTAAGAATATCAACCTAAGAAAAAAACTTGCAAAAGGTCCAAAACCAAGAAAGAATCACTCTATATCAAGCGTCAGAACCGGAAAATAACGTGACAGGGTTGTTGAAAGCTCATCAAGATAAAATCATTTTCTCAATAAACATGAAATATATCAAGATAAAAGTTCTTAAGAAACATAAAATATATAGACTGCCATAAACATATCGTATACTACCAGACAGTTTCCATCAGATTACCCATATATACATACAGAGTGTTTCCACAAGGTATACAGACATAAATAATTACAGCCAAATGCATGGGAAATTAGATGGCACTCCACTTTGATAGCATCCCTGTATTTCATAAATTCTAATAAAACAAAAAGGACAAGTTTCATCATATCTTAAATTCCAGATATACAGCAGCCCTATGCCACAATAAAATGGGAAGAATAAGTTAACCGATTCCTATTAAAAAAAAAAAAAAGGTACATTTATACGCTAAGCACATAAATTTGAAGTCACAACATGCCATTGCATAAGAAATTCTTAATCAATTAAGGCATCTGTAATAAATATGTGAGATCCAAGACAGAAGAATAATTAATCTGTCACTTCACATAGTTGCATAACATCTACATGAAGAGAGAATTTCTTAGCAAAAACTACCGCATTATTATACTTGAGCAAATTTTTCCATTTTAGAACTGCAGCTGAAAATGATACTCAGCACACAACTATGACGTAGCAATTTTCTTGACCAACAAAGCATACCCTTAAGAAACCAGGCCATTCCATCTGTAACTTCATGTACATAAGAATCAAGCTGTTGCCTGTTGGTGGTTTTCCTGCCATTCAGGGGGTCCTGATGAATTCTGATCTTCTTGAGGAGATCCAACTGCTGGCCGCTCAGCTGCATGAGGCCATGACTGCTGCTGTGCTGATGTTTGAGGTTGCCATGATTGTTGCTGACCAGCTGTTTGCGAGGGAGCTGATGACGGTTGTCCTGTCCACTGAGCCATTGTATTTGGCTGATGCCCTGACATTTGCTGCCATCCAAAGTGCTGCTGTTCACCCATTCTATTGTATCCAGAAGGCTGCTGTCCTCCCATTTGAATGGATCCAAAAGCCTGCTGTCTTTCCATTTGATTGGGGCCTAGAGACTGCTGTCCCGACATCTGAGCGGGTCCTGAAGACTGCTGTCCTGACATCTGAGCGGGTCCTGAAGACTGCTGTCCCGACATCTGAGCGGGTCCTGAAGACTGCTGTCCCGACATCTGAGCGGGTCCTGAAGACTGCTGTCCCGACATCTGAGCGGGTCCTGAAGACTGCTGTCCCGACATCTGAGCGGGTCCTGAAGACTGCTGTCCCGACATCTGACTGGGTCCTGAAGACTGCTGTCCCATCCTTTGAAACGGTAAAAATGGCCGCTCTCCTGCCATTTTATCGGGTCCAAAAGACTGCTGCCCCATCATTTGGTTTGATCCAAATTGCTGATGTCCTGACATTTGATTAGGCCAGAAAGACTGCTGTCCCATCATTTGGTTCGATGTGAAGTGTTGCTGTCCAGCCATCTGATTAGGGCCAAAAGACTGCTGGCCCATCATTTGATACGATCCAAAGTGCTGCTGTCCTGCCATTTGATTAGGTCTTAAAGAGTGCTGTCCGGCCATTTGATTTGACCCAAACTGCTGCTCTCCGGCCAGTCTATTGTATCCTGAATACCGCTGTCCAGTCATTTGAGATGGTCCACTTGTTCGAGGGGGTGGAACAGGTGCAGCATATCCCCACCTATCTGCATTCAAAACTCTCTCGATCTCCTCTCCTCGACCAGCTTTCCCAAAAGTCTCACATACAAAATCTCGCAGAGCCGGGGTAATACCAACACCATACTTCATCATTTGATCAACTATATCCTTGCTCATGTCAAATAAACCTTCATTGCACAACCCCCGGACCACAACATCATATATCAAGAAGTCGGGTTTAGGATCTTTCTCTCCCATTTTTGTTAAAATTGGTGCGCATTCTACAACCTTACCCTTGGTAATTAACTCACTAAACACCTTAGTCCCAAAACTCACAACCACTCGCAAACCAGACTCCACCATCCTGTTAAACAATTCCAAAGCATCATCAATTTTCTCCACCTTCAAATAAGCGTCAATCAACGTCCTAAAAGTCATTACGTCAGGCGACAAAGACTTTGTGGATATTTCTCCAAACATCTTCTCTGCCTCCTCCAACATCTCATTCTCACAGTACCTAGCAATAATATTATTATATCCCGCAACATCCATTGCAAAAGGCTTGGATTTTGGATGCGTTCCTGCTTTCTTAAATGTCTCAATAGCTTCTGAAAACTTCCCATGCTTAAAGCACACATTGACCATGATATTAAACGTATCTGAATTCACCGCCTGAATATTGGGTGGCTGATGATTATCCAACATCTGTTGAAACAAAGCCTGTGCCTCTTCTTTCTTCTCATGCTTTAACAAAACCTCCAAAAGGGAATTACAAGTGGCCGGAGTCATCCTAAAATTCCTCTCCATCAAAGATTTGTATGACTGCATCGCCTCCTTATCTTTCCCCTGATTAAACCACCACTCCATAAATGTTGCATTCACAACCCCATCATAAACCAAACACCTTTGTTTCAACTCATCAAACAACTCGTCCGCCTTCTCCAAATTCCCCAAATTCAGAAACCCAGATATCAAATTATTATAAACTAAAGAATCCGCTCCTAACTGTCTACTCAACATGTCCCTCAATAAATCCACAGCCTCCCCTATTCTCCCAGCGTCAACAAACCCTTTTGTCAAATGCCTATAAGTATTAGAACTAGGACCAACTGACGCCGTTTCAATAATTCTTCTAAAAACATTCATCCCCTCATCTACCTTCCCCTCATCACAATAAGTATTAATCAAATTATTGTAAGACACAATATTAGGCACAATATCAGCTTGATCGAAAAAATACTTAAACAGAGCAACAGCATCATTGTACCGTTTCGCCCGATACATAGCGGCTATAATCGCATTACAAGTGAACACAGTAGGACGAATCTTGGAGAAAACAGCCTGGCGGGCCAAGTAGGAGGCGGCATCGAGGTCGCCGGCACGGATGAGGGACTGAACGCGATTGTGGAGGTTGAGACGGGGGCCGACGAGGGCCGAAGTGGTGTCGGGGAGGCGGGGCGCGTTAGGGTCACGCGGAGGAGGCTGAGCTGGGTTGGGGCGTATGGCGTGGAGAGGCGGCTCGATGCGGAGCCGTCGTTTGCGGCGGCGGCGTTCGGCTGCTGCTTCTTCGGCCGAGGAGAAGGCGTAGCCACGTGCGGAAATGGGATTAGGGTTCGGGTTTGGGGAATTGGGGTTAAGGGCAAGGTTGTGGAATTGGTGGAGGAGAGAGAAGGAGAGTCGGTGGTGGTGGTTGCTACCGCGGAGGAGGAGGCGTAGGAGGGGCATTTTCGTAAAATGGCCTTAAACCCTGGAGATTTTGATTTGGAGTAGAAGAGAAATGGCTTAAACCCTTGACTATAAAGATTCTTTGTAGAAATGTGCTGCCAGTTGAGAGAGATCAGAGAAAGTAACCGTAAGAATTTTGTGGGGTTTTTTTTTTCTAAATTTTTTTAATTTTATTGTTGAGCATATGGGCTTCAAAGAGTGGCTGGACATAACATGGGCCTTAGATCCACTTAGAGTATCGACTTACTTATTAGAGGATTTTAAATATATTTTCTTTTTCAAGCTAATTAATTGAACTGAAATTATATATTTTAAGGTAGATGATGTAGTGAGCACCAATGCTCACTACATAATGAGCATTCAGATATGTGATAGATAATTTTATGATTTTTTATAAATAGTGTTAAAATTTGAAATTAATTAAATAATATTATGTCGATAAAATAAATAACGTCATCTACTAAATCAAAATTTTACATTTTAATGATCTAATTGATAAAATTTCCATGCATTATGATGATCTGATCTAGTTGATAATATTACCATGCATTATGATGATCTACCGTAGCACGGAGCACTATTTTGATAAAACAATACTTTCACATAATTCACATTGTGCTACAAAATCATGATCATAAAGTAAGCAAGCAGCCTATGTAGATTGGCGTACATAAGAATAGTGTACACCATATCATCCCATTAGAAAATTTCTGTGCGTAATACATTCAATTTTATTTTTCAATGATAAAAATTGTAAAGAGAGTTGGAAATACATTAAGGGATGTAGCAATGCATTCAACATTAAAGATTATATTTACAACAATTCTCAACCCACAAAATATATTTATTTACATTGTATTAGATTAGACCACAAATAATCACTGAAACATAAAACCAAATTAAAAGAAAATGAATGAAGCAACTACAAGGAGAGATCTGAATTTAGTTACCCCATTTTGGCAAAAGAAATGACCAGCATTTGCTATGAAACAGCGGCCAGGTCTCAATTGTTATCCTAAGTGCTTTAAAATAAGCAGTTCTGAGACGTTGGTGTCATCACAGAAAGAATTGTATGCATGGTAATCTGTGTATGCACAAAGTATTTGTGCCTGTGTGTGGTTGTAAAGCAAAATCTTGTTTCAAGCTTCGAAAAATGCCTTATGATATGTTAACCGAACTAATGACTGGTTTGGTTTGTTGATTGTTGATATGGATCGACCCAACATTTGTCGTCCTCTACAGCATGTTTCCACCTATTTCTGAAGATCTGCATTTCAATGTAGGACTGTCTTCGGACCTATAAACACAGTTTTGAGAAAAATAAATCGAGAATTTATATGCATGAAAATGCATGCATGTGCATGGAAAGAGCACAATTTGTTAGAATCTACTTTGCATTGAACAGAAAAAGCACTTCACAAATACAATAATAATGTAAGGGATCTTACCTCAGGCCGATTATCATATCTACGAGATTGTGATGGTGCCTGCAATTCCACAGAGAACGCATATCCATTATGTATGGATAAAGAATGTGCAGAAAGGCAACTTAAGGTTCAAAATACATACCAATGCAACCAGGTTTGCAATTTGCTCCAGATCATCAGAAGCCTGTCCAACAGTGTTTAACTGTATGAAGCAGATGGTAAAAAGTGAGATAACGGACATGGGTCAGAGCGCTCTTATTATTCTAGCTTAGACAGATCATGAATTTACAATTAAGAATTAAATGTTTTAACATTATAATATGAGAATTGACAGCTCTTGAACCTGTTCAGTCTCAAGATTCTGTTTTTGATGTGAATTCAAGTACTTGCCTCAGGTTCTGCAGTGACACCAAGCGTAGGAAGACCAAGATGAACTATGTACTCAGAGTCAACGACACCAACATTTTTTGTTCGATCACCCTGAAAGATAGTTAGATGTCATTAAGACAGCAGAGAGAATGAGAAATTGAAGTGACAGGACTTATAGAAAATTACTTGTGCACAATAGCCAAGTTGTATATCCAGGCCCCATGCGTGGATCAAGTCATTCTGATGGAGAAAAAGTAATTAGAGAACAATAACTACAAGGTCCGAGTAGCATGAAGATTGCAAACAGAATCTCAATCTTCTACCTTCCAAAAGAAAACAGTTGCAAGAAGTTTTTATACCTGAATCATATACCAAGCACATCTCCATGCAGCCCTTGAAAACACAGGCGCCATCATTTCTACCCAACTGCACAACCGAATAAAATAATTGATAATCATAAGGATGGAATAGATAAGTTTAAAAAAAAAAAAAGAACTTAGACAAAGTGACCATTTACCCAATGCAGGGAGGAGCAGTGCTGTAATCATCACACCTTCCACTACCTTTAAACTTGTACATCCTCCTGTTTGAAAGTTAGTTTGAAAAGGTTGAAGTAATCAAATTCTTGAATAGTACAATTATAATCAATTGAGGAAAATGCCAGTACCATGAAGGTTACAAAATCTGTTATAGACAGCATTTAACAGCAATATCTGCAATATAAGCAGGAAAGCACAGCTCCGAATGCAAAAGATCACACGAGAGACAAGGTTATAAGTTGGAACAGTAAGTCTTGATATATTAACCAATACAGTCACCAAGGTTTCAGCAAAGAGAAGGTTAAAGCTGATGTAAAAGGGCATATTAACTCAACAGTTTTAAGACCAAGTTGATGATAAACTAATTTGACACAAACCTGTGTGCTTTTGAATTTCGTCGACGTGCAGTAATCGGATGATGTACCTCTGACTTAACAGGATCAAGTGCTGGCTGAGATATCTCAAGCCCCTCATCTTTAACAATTGACAGATATCTACAAAAAGTTCCGTATACTAGATATGAGTTCCAGCTAGCTCCAGTAATCACAAAAGACACACATACATACAGTTTTGTTTTGCAAGGCAATTAAGATTTTCAAAATTTTATGCATGAATTTTACACACAGATTTTTGCTGGTCATCACTTTAATAAAAAAGCTAAAATGAAACCATGTCTACTTACCGTCTTGCATTAAAATTCTCAACACCAATGTCTTCATCCCAGAGGAATATATAATTGTATTCGGCAACAATGTCTGGATGCAAGAAACGTTTTGCAAACCACCTATTACACCAGAAAGCATTGTAAAATTTAAAAAATTACCATGAAGATACGCGTGATCCCCTCGTGTCTAGGAAAACAGTTATTCTGATTAAACTTAAATACCATTTTGTTTGATTAGCTGCAGACACATGTATGGCACGATCAGCCCATGCAAAATCTTTCCATTCATCCACAACACCATCATAATGAAAAAGCATCACAACAAAATCTTTTGAAGGAAACTGCAGCAAGAAGATGGAAATCAAGCACAAAACTTATAAGATAATTATGAAAGCAAAAGAGGCAGCAGAATAGGGGCCAAAACCTTTCTAACAATTTGGTCAACTATCTTCTTTTGCTTAATTCCAACTGCAATGGCTAACAAGTTCATTGGAGGCTTGTGATTGTTCTGACACAAAACTATGTAACATAAGCCTTAAAAAGAAATGAAAAGAAAAAATTATGAAAATTCAAATCCATGAACCTCAGCAACAAGCAGCTCATGACTCACAGGGAAAAAACTGCGTATGAGAGAACAGAATTTTATTTGCCATTTACTTAAAAAGCAATCACAGATAAATTAAGTGGAATTTGACCATATATTATGAGCTATTAGATTCTAATGATGGTCATTCACAATCTCACATACAGGTTTTGATGGCGAGCTCCATAAAGGCCGCATTTCCAGATTTGATGTTTTGGACACTATTCCTTCTGGTAATGCCTCAGTTCCAGGAAGCCTGCATTGTTCATTCTAAATAGAAGAGATGTAAAAGGAAAAATGAAATCAGAAAGGAATTTAGATAACTTCATGTGCCACTAGAAAAATGGACTATCGGTTAACCTTGCAAGTTTCGGGTTTTGCACTGTACATGCTATGAACAAGTCCCCATCTCATTAATCTCTGCCAAAAACATTAGGGCAATTCAACTTAATTCAGACATTTTTTGGCATATCCAAATTGATCCACTGAACATCAGCAACACAACAACTAGCCCTTTGTCATTACAATCTGCAACATACAAGTCAGCAAGAGTTTTAATTGAATAGAAACTCACTTCCTTGTTTTCCTTTGCAACAAATGAGCTGCCAACGAAGTAAACACTACAAATCAAAGAAGCGGCAATGAATAGACTGCAGAGGCATGACCTACTCGGTGGATCTGATAGAACAGAAATCTGAAAGGAAGAAGATTCATCAATTAAATTGAATGATTTTACTTTATTTTTATTTTTCACTTTGAACAGAATGGCTTCAGCTTGACAATCCTCTTTCTGTAATCTCCATAACCATCCCATACCGTGGTGAATGACTTATAGCACATTTTTTCCGACAAGAGTTAGACAGTACATGTGCTCATATTTGATTCCTTAATTTTCCGAATATTTTCCCTCCAACCAAACGGAGTGTTTCAAACAAAGACACTGAGCAAACAAAAAAGTAAAAAACAAAAAGAAAAGCTAGTTATATATTTTTTTCTTTTTCCCAAACACTAGGGGCCATTACCAGTGAACAAAAAATTTTAAGGGGAAAGAAACGAAAATTATACAATATTCATTATTCAAATTTTCTACTTGAAATCTACACGGCCAAGCCATAAGGCTTTTCCCTTTAACAAAATAGAATAATTCAGATAATTATTTTAAAAAAAATTCTATAGATTACTAGCGATAAAACAGAAACATAAGCATATCTCAGCAATCAAACAGAATTAAAAAGCACTTCCCAGAAACGGAAGCAGAAAGCACTTCTCAGCAACAAAACAGAGGATAGTATACCACACATTCCAGCAACCAAATAGAAGGAAAAAGCACTTCCCATAAACCAAATACAACATGAAAAAGGCACTTCCCAGAAACCAGACAGAAGCAGAAAGCATTTCCCAGGAACACAATCAAAAAGAAAAGCACTCGCCAGAAACCAAGGTGAAGGAAAAAGCACTTCTTTTTTCATTTTTCTTTTTATTGGCTTTTGGAGAAGCTCTTTGCTTTCCGCTATATTCATAGTATAAATGAAACAAAAAAAAAAAAAAAAAACAAATAAACAAGCAATCAATCATCAGTAATCATATCTCTCAAGGGTCCTTATTAACATGCACACACACTCAAGTAGAATCAATAAAAGCAAAACCAAAAATATAGAGAGAGTTGGTCTTACAGAATTGGTCGTCTTCATCATAGTTACAGAAGAACTCCCCAGGCAAGAAGCTTAGCCAGCTAGACCCAACCAATCAAACAATTATACTTATAACACAGAAGCAGGTGCTAATAATAAGTACTTAAGGAAAAAGTACTTTTTTTGGTTTTTTTTTTTTATTCCATTTTAAAATAATTTTATTAACTTACCGTTCTTTTCATATATAGGAAGAAAAAGTGTACAGGTAAAGAAAAGAATGAGAGAAAGTTGTTTTAACAAGTAGGAAGAAAAAGAATGGAATCCACATAAAGAAAATGAAAAGGCATCATCAGGCCCTCAAAACGGCGTCGTAATCACAAATCATAATTCAAATGCAAAAGCCAATTTAATTTATACGGGAATACGACAGGATTTTTTAGACAGAGGATGAGGGAAGAGTTGAGTTGTTGGGTTGTTTATTATCATTTTGACTGCGGTTGTTGACCCGTGCCGTGTGCGTCTCATGTCGATGTTGAGTTGTGTTTTGTCGTTTTGAGTTTCGTAAGCAGTAAGCACTACAAACTGGAAGAAACCTGAGTTGGTTGTTTTAATGGGATGGGAAATTACTATGAACTCCCTAAATGTTAATGTTTGAGTGAATAAGAGGATAATTTATCTGTTTATGTTAAATAACCCCGTAACTTCCTCTTAGTTTCTTTCTTGCTTCATCTCGCCAATGTAAATTAAACTATGTACGGCCTTCTAAATCTAGTACTCTTCTAAATCTAGTACATGAGACTAGAAGGATTCCCATCATATGATCTTATTGTGTGAATAACGAGATAAATTTTTTCATTATATAATGTTCTTGTGTAAATAGTGAGGTAAACCAAATAATATAACAAGGAGATAATGTAATTAATTATTTTTAAAAACTACAAAAGTTCATCACCTACGCACTTAGTGACTTGATGAATTTTATATTACATAATAAATATCATTCATGATGAAATTTTTTCTTTGGAATTCTTTTAAAGGTGAGTAGCATTCATTTGCAAGTGATAGTCATTTTATGTGGGTGTTAGGCTAGCTAGTTTAGTTAATAAAATCTTTTAAGTTGAAATAAGATATTTAGAGTTGAAATTATGTTCAAATAAGTGGAGGAACAATTTAATTACTAGTTACACTATGCTTAAATAATGAATACAATTAGTTTTATAGAATTAAAATAATGCTAGCTAGTCACATACTCTTAACACATATTTAATTCCATTCGCAGAATAAAAATTATTATTTTGGGTTGTAACTCATATACTAAGTGCTCAAATATTTTATTTAAGTTCATGTTTTAAAGCTTTTTTTTCCCTTGTACTTTCGCTATGTTAAAGTTGTGTTGAGAGTGTGTGAGTAGCATTTACTCATGGGCTTTGGGATCTATTTAATGAATTACGAGAAATTACGTTTTTATTTGTTAAAATTAAAATAGTTGGGCTTCAATGATAAGTTTCCTGTTGTTTAATGGAAAGAGTTACACGGGGAATGTGAAAACGTGGGAAAATGTATTAAATTTGCCTTCGCGGATGTAAAATTTATTTGATAATCGCCATTTTCTGATGACACGTTTAATGTTGGGTATAATTACACAGAGATCCCCAATTCCTAATATAAATACATTAAATCTAAGCCGTTTCAGTAAGCATCATTTAAGTTCCGAAATAATATTATGTAGCTGCTAATTACCAAAGACTGCCACATCCTTTAAAAGGTCTTTTTTTTTCCTGATAAATCCGTAATTCCTATTAGCTTATAAAATTATTTTACATTTGAATCTTAACTATCATGAACTTGGTATAATATACAAAATTCAATCAAATTTATATTATATTTTAACACATTATTGACATTTGACACATCACATTTGACAAATATACCTTTTTCCTTCACAAATTCACTTTAAGAAAGTATTATTATCTTTTTCTTTCTTTTGATCAAGTACATGCTTAATGCATACTTTTGCAATTCTTTTTTTTTTTTTTAAATAAAAGATCTCCAACAAGATTTTATAAATTTAAAGGATGATTTCAATGAAATTGAATAAAGTTTATAGCAGGGAGAGATTTATGAATAGTTTAAAACCACTTTAATCAATCTTCAAAAATCTAAAAGTCAATAAAGTTGATTACATTTATATTCGGATTTGGTTGGATTTTTTTAAATAATAAATTTGACATCTAATATGTTCTAAAAATTAATTCTTTTTTTTTTTGTAAATACAAACACAGTATTAAGTGTTTATCTTGTTTTAGTTGGCTGTACTAGTAATGGATAAGAATAAAAAAGAAAGGAGATAATCATTTCCCAAAATTATTAGCAAAACAACAAGTCCCTAATAATCTTATTTCCATTTTACGTCAAAATATAAGTAGCTTGCCTTAAATGAGTAATCCTATTCATACGTTTCTTTCTTTGTAAACACTTCGCATTCCTTTTCCCAACAAAAAAAAGACAGTTCATATTCATACGTTTCTATTTCAACCTTTTACGGCAATTGTTGTTAATTCATCAATTATCACATTATTTGATCCTTCATACAATTATTTTAAAATAAATGTCATATTATTAGTGATATCAAAGTTGAGATATATTTTTCTGATAAAGTTTTATCACGAGTTTAACTTTCTATTGTGAAGCTTGCTGCATAATGATTCCTTAATTTTAAAATAAAAGCGCAATCACAATATTTTGTTAAAAAGAGTTATCCATTATGTGTAAAGAATTGTCTCATTTTATATTCTATTTACCTTTTTTTAAAAAAAGTTTTTGACCTATTGTAAAATAGTGAAATAATAGCTCACCACTTTAGTAAGCGTCGCCTTGAGATTGCTTTTTAGAAATCTAAAAGTAATTTTAAAAGGTTAAAAATTAATTTTAGTATTAGGTAAATTCTTTTAAAAATTACTTTAATAAAATCACTTCATTCAATAGTAGATTTTGAAAAATAGTAACTTTTTAAAATTTGATTTTGAAAATTATTTTTATAGTTAATATAATTTCATATATATTATAAAAATTCAAAATTATCCTTATTAAGTAGAAAATAAAATCATTAATTTTAAAGTGAATATTATTATTAATTATATTAAGATAACTAAATAAAAAATTAATAATATAAAATATTTATTTTAGTTATCAATTATTATATTTATACAATAGAAAATATTTTACATGCAAATTTAAATAAATTTTATTCAACATTATACCTAATTTAGTCATTTATATTCATAGTGTATTTTAATAGTAAGATTTATTAAATATATACGATTGATTTTAAAATTCATAGTACTTTTGAATTTATTTTACCAAATGTTAATTGATTCTTTTCATAACTAATTATTTTTAGAGTATAATTAATAATAATTACTTTAAAAGGTACTATATTACTAAGTTGGCCCTACCCAAACCTTCAAAGTAACATCTCCCAATGACTTCCAATGACTGTATATATGTGTAATGCATATGATTCTTTTGAAAACAATACAAATTGGCTTCTTATAAGTCTATTAAGAATATACTTATAAGCATTTTATTTTCTAATAAAAAAATTTCTTTTATTCCTTTTATTTTATTTTATTTATAACACGTAATGAGGGATGTTACATTTTTATGTTGGATTTGGCCTTGACTAAAGTAGTGATCCAAGGAGGATTGTTGTGACGTAGTAGTTCATCTTAAAGTCCAAATGCCACATCGAAAATATAGCATCCCCTATATCTTCAGATGAATATATATGTGTGTGCGTGCTGCACATAATTATTTTTAAAATATTAAATATTGGCTTCTTATGAGCCTATTAACAAGGTACGTCATTTTTTAATATAATCCTTTTTTTAGTAGGAAAAATATATCAAAATAATTTATTTAAATATACACATAAACTCTCTTAAGACCTACGTAGGGATTACAAGCAAAATAGTACTCGGACAAAATTGTGTAAATCGAGTTTGAGTCCAATCCCTACTAAGTGTTGACCATTTTTTTTTAACCTAAAAAGATGCGTGTGTGACTATTTCTAAAAGAATGGAGCTTCTAATACACCTTAAGCTGCTAAGGTATTTCCATGCTTTACTTGAATGGCAATCCGTTTCTCTTTTATTACGCTGTTGGAATTTGTTATTGTTGTTTTTAAATCAAATTTGAAGTGGTTTTATTATTGATTGGAAGTGGCTGTGTTTTTATAGATGAGCTTTACGAAAGTATAGTGTTCACATTTGTGGATGGCGTTCATAGTTAAAAGAAAGCATTGGATCAAGCTGTTTGCTTCTATGAATTTAAGCCAAAGAGGATCAGCAGTATATATGATGTGTCGAGAATTTCATGCAATTCTCTGTGGCAAGTGAATTTTAAAGGCACCCAAGGGCGTAGTTAAGTTGATTGGAAGCGTAGCTGTCGTCCCTCACACTCGTGTGAACTCGGGTTCGATTCTTAGAGGTGGTAAGGGGGGTAAAAATTGATTTGGGCTTGCCCACCCCCTTCCCTTTTAAAAAAAAAAAAGTGGATTTTAAAGAGATTGAAAGGTAAAGGAAAGCAATAAATCTTCATCTTGAGAACTTTTAGGTTTCAGTGATTTGGCATATTGTCGATTCCAGCAATGCAGCTTTATCTGGTTGATGCTATACTATAATATCTCAACTCACGGAGTTAGGGGAAAGGTGCAAGATGGTTTCATCGGGTATATGAAGCAAACCTAAGAGCTGCAAGAAAGGGGTTATGGAGTTTTTCCATACTGAGAATTTTTCAGGCAACCTGTTATTAAGACGAGCAAACATCATCGTTCATATGAGGCTGTTGTGCCCTCATTTTACGGACAAAAATAACAATGACTCCGCCATGAAGTTTGGTATAGAGACCGAAACTAAAACTGACTTGGATATAAACACACACAGCATTATTTCGTCAAAGGATGGCAATTGACTTGATATAAAATACGAACAACTATCCGCTAAATATTGATGTTACTGTTGTAACACCACCATTTTTCAGTTGCGTTTGCAAAAGCTGTATGTCTATTTTTTGTCCAGGCTATCTTGCTGCATCAACCAAATATACTTTATTAAGTTGTGCTTCACTAGAATTAAAGCATTAAAGGATGCAAGTCTGGAGTCTAAGAAATTGATTTTTTTCTTTTGATATTACAGTTTTCCATAGCCGTGATCTTTTAGCAAAATCCTCACGAGTTTATTCTGCAACGGTTCGTTGGAGAGGATGGCTTCTTGGCTGTCACCTACTTCACTTTTTCGTCATGCATTGCAGACCATCTTAGGTCTGCATCTCTTGTAATCAGTCTTGCTGGTAAATTCTCGACAGCTCAATTCATTTTTCTTGTCTCCTTTTATCATGACTATCATTTTCAATTTCCCTCAGAGACTTGCTACTCTCTTGTTTCTTCGATATGCTACAATACTTTTTGAACATTTGAGTTGGCTGGGATCTTTCTTTCTTGGAGAAATACACAATAATTTTCTAAACACTTACCATTTTGTTTGATTTCCAAAGAACTACATAGTTTCAGAAAATTGTGGGATGATTCTACAAATTTTTTTAGCTACATGGTCCAAAAAGATGTCATTACCAGCTATAAATGTTCTCAAACAAATGAAATGAATCATGATTGGTGATGTTTTGCCATTACCTTCGACGCTCCCTGACTTCTTTTATTCTGATAAGAAACAGAACAGCAAATATTTTGATGGGGAAATGGCATCATCTTCTACGCTCCTTGGCTTCTTTCTTACTATGACCTTGGCTTACTTCAGCCGTTTTGCCCTGATGGCAAGACTGCATTACTAGCTCAGAGACTCCATTGATTCATGGATAACCGCCGCTGATTTTTTTTTGGTTGAATCATACTTTCTGTAATCCAACGGCATAGAATTTTGTAGTATGATGAGTATTGCGTAAAGTAATTCAGATAACTTTCCCCTTCTTTGATATGTGTATTCTCAGTTATCTGAATCGAGTTATCTTTATATTCATTCAGTAGTAAGAGTTGAACCGAATATCTTACCAATTTCATTGAGCATTTTTTCATAGTAACTTGACAATAAAGCAACAGCACAAGTTCCTAACGACTAGCCCTCTTATTTCTAGATCATCGAGTGCAAGGCAGAATCAGGCAAGTTAGAAGCTGCTATGTTAGAGATTAGCATACCAGAGTATAGGCTAGTTCTCTGCCTTCACCTCATCCGAGTCTCCTCTCCTCTCACTGCTTTTTATTTAAAGCAGTAGCCAGGACACTTTAATTATTGGAGGCTTGATGTCATGAGACAGTGTAATTGCTGCCATTTTCATTTGAGTTGATGTGTAGGGAAGAGTGATTGATGCATGCATGCAAAGGAACAACCACCTCAATTGATTCTCTGCGTTGCAGGGTCAAGGAGCATATTTGAGACTTTGCGGCTTGGTAAACCTTTGATAGTGGTGATGAATAAAGATTTTATGAACAATTATCGGATTGAGCTAGCAGAAGAACTGGCAGAGAGGGAGCATTTATATTGTGCTCATCCTCAATCCTTTCATCAGGTTATAGCTGGTATGGATTTGCAGCCTCTCCTAGCATACCATCTCGGTGACGCCACACCAGTTGCCAATCTTATAAAAAGATTTCTTAGTTTCCCTGCTGGTTGATGAAGTTAGGGAATTAATGTTGATAATGGAATTGATTATGCAGGCGTTATGCTTTCCCCCCCTTTTCCCCTCTCTCTGTACACTGAATTACATGATGAGGTATACACAGTGTTGTAGGGAAATTCAATGTCCTATAATATTATTTAATGAGTGAAAGATTGACCATGGAATTGCAGAGAATTTTTCTACAACTAAATTCTTTTAACTGGTGTTTGTAGATTCATACTGCTAGCCAAAATAAATGTCCGGTTAAGTTTATCATTAGGTAGGTGAAGATAACAAGATATTATACCTTGATGACATGCCCATTTGATGGGAGGGATTTAACATAAGATTTGTATACTTGCACAGCTTTGCCATCAGTTTGAAGTTGGCCCTACTTGATTTAATTTCTGTGCTAGTCTAAATCTGTTAATACCAAAACGCAACTGCCACGGACTTGTGCGATTTTCAGATGAGCATTTTACATACTTTCACTCCTCACAGTCAGAGAGGACTGGTTTAGGTGATAATGGGATGAAAATGTAGATAGGTTAAGGTCAACGTCATAATTATTCTCTAAATGTTTGAAAATTCAGATTTTCAGTAGATTTTCATAATTATTCTCTATAAGTATTAATAATTATAGTTTTTGACTAAATAATCACAATAATTAATATGTTATTATTATTAATTTACTATTATAACAATTATTAATATAATTATTATAATTAATTCATATATTATCATCAATTAATTCATATAATTATTACTATTAATTAATATATAAATATATTATTAACAATAATATATTAATAATTATAGTTTTTGATAAAATAATCACAATAATTAATATATTACTATTATTATAATTAATTCATTTATTATTAATAATAAATAATTAATGTAACAATTACTATTATTTATTATATTAATACATTATTAACATTAACTATTAATAAAAACATTATTTTGACTAAATAATCACAATAATTAATATGTTATTATAATAATTAATAATATAATTATTGTAATTAATCAGCATATTATTATAATTAATTAATTAATTTTACAATTAATTAATATATCAATTTATTATTGACAATAATTAATAATAATAATAATTTTTGAATAAATAATCACTATAATTAAAATATAAAATAATGATTATAACAATAATTCATTAAATATTTTTTGGTAATTTGTTACAATCTAATTCATTCTGATTTTGATTCTATGACAAAGTAAACACATTAATGGCAGTCCAGCTCATTTCTATTTCGATTCCTACAGTTCAAGTAAATAACTTATTCTGATTCCCATTTCTTATTTCCATTCCAGTCCATTCTCATTCCTGGCCATTTCGATTTCAACTCATTTGATTACAGTTTAGTAAACACAGCATAAATATATAAAATCTCGTAGTATCCCACCAAGTGCTGCAACTCACTATATAATGATCGATTACTGTAGCCTTATAAGATACTTCAAATCTGCTTCTGCACTTGTTTCCATGATGGTGCGGGATGGGTTTTATCCCCAGACAATGACATGTATTGCTCTTACAAAGGTATCTTTTTGCCATTGTAACTGATGTGTTAGCATTAGTTCTTATACTGCATTATCTTATCCTCAAATTCAGATCAAGCATTAAATCTGTTGGATCATGTTACCCCAGAAGAGATTCAACTAGATGTTACCGTGGTTTCCACAACGCTGCAATGGAAGCATTGCAGGTGCCAAGAACGTGAATGCTTTGTCAAGAAGAAGTTGGCAATTTAGACGAAAAGAGTTCAGAATTTGAGGATTTCATCTTTGCTGGAGATTCGGAAACTGAGTCACGAATACTCCAATTCTTCAAAGATTCCAATGAGAATCTTGCATTTACAGCTGCTCTTTTGTAGTGAAGATGGTGTCCTATAGTTGGGTTCCCGATTTTTTGGTCACTTGATCAAAGCCTTCGGGCAAGAAGCTAACTCTGATACTAGGCAAAAATGAGTCTGCTGGATTGATTGAGGATGATTGGTACTATTTCTTTCACTAATAAACTTCTGCCCAAAGGGTAAACAATTTTGTTTTCTAGAGCATTTTTATGTCAATGAGGCTTACATTTGCAATGTAGTCAACAAAGCAGAGGATCGCAGCAGCTATGGTGTTCAGTTGCAAATTGATGACCTATTCTGCCAATTGGCATCTGGCGGTAATATTCTTAGTTGTACAAGTGTTAATTAGTTAAACACATGGCGTTTATAAACCTTGTATCATATTAAAATCATACTTCAAATGCTGCCGTGAATTCAACAAATGTTTATTTCACCTTTAACACACCTGTTAAGCTAGATTAATCCAATTATCTCATATGGTGCTCCCAAGTTCTAGCTTCTATTCATGGTAACAAACTCGTAAAGTTCATTGATGAAGTTGTTACTCCTCGTCCTCCTCACATTGCTCAAAGTGTTGGTGATGAACTCAGATGGATTGAAAATCTAGATTTTATAGCTTGGAGATCATAGGATTAGGTTCTTCTCGGTTGGCTACTCTCCTCAATGAGTGAAGAGATGATCAGTCTAGCGCTCAATTTAGAAACTTTACTTGAGGTATGGAAAGCAATTGAGGTACAATTTGCTTCCCAATCAAAATCCAAACTCTTAGCGTTTGAGGCATATGATGAATTCTACTAGGAAGGATGATCAGAAATTATTTCATTAAAATGAAGAATATAACTGATAATATGGCTGCACTAGGAAGTGCTTTGAGTAATGATGATCTAATCTTCAACATACACTTCAGCTCAGGACTAGAATATAGCTCTATTACTACCTATATTACTGGTCAAATAGATGTTGGCAAAATGAATGTGAATGAAGCTTGTGCTATGATCTTAATTCAAGAGGCTTTAATTGAAAAATAGGCACATATGCTTTATGGTATAGATTTTAACATAATTTGAAGGCTAATTTTGCTTAAAACAGAGGATCTAAAAGAGGAAATATGTCAGGAGGTGAAGGATTTGAAGGTTTTAACTATAATTCTAGTTATGACAGTGCTGGAAATTTTGGTAATGGCTACAGGGGAGGTTATGAAAGACCTAGTTTTATTGCTCATGCTTTTAATAACAATGGTTTTGATTTTACTAGTCAATTTAGAGGTAATAAAGGTGGCAATCAAAAAGGAGGAGGAACACGTGGAAGCTGGAATAATAGTGCCGATAACAATAGTTTTAACAGCTATAGACTGTGAATCCTAAACCTCAGTGGAATGCCTCTAACCAACTTGCCAAATCTACTTAAGAACTGGCTTTATTGCCAATATCTGCTGGAAACTTGAAGAATTCATTTCCTTTGGTGCTTATAGGCCTCCTCAAATACGAATCCCTAATCTGCTTATATGACTAGCATGGATAGTCCAACTGATACCAACTGCTATCTTAATAGTTGTGCGACACGCTGTCTTACTAATGACATGAACAACATGACCATCTCTGAAGCTTTTGCAGGAAATTCTAAACTCATTATTGGTAATGGTACTAGATTATGCATGAGTGACATTGGTACTGCTATCTTAAGAATGCAAAACTCTATTGATTCTATTAAACTTAAACTAAACAACATGCTTTTTATTCCATAAATAGCCAAAAATCCTATCAACATCTCTCAATTGACTAAAAATAACAATGAAGTGATTGAATTTTCTAATAATTTCTATTTTGTGAAGGGCAAGGTGAAGAATTTGATCATACTACACAACAAAGCTGAAAAATGGTTTATATGGATTTTTGTTGGTTACATGTAATAGGACCTCTCCTTGGTCTTCTCAAAGTGACTTTGTTGCTATCAAGTCCACTATCTCATCTATCCCTCTTGCTATATTTTCTATTGTTAATTTTGATTTCAATAATAAAGTAGGCATCCGCTTGCATACTGCAACAAAAGCTTCTATCAACCCTAAATTTTTGTTAAGTACCTCTGTGTTGCATCAAAGATTAGGACATCATAATTTTTCAGTCTTGAGTCATGTAATCAATTGTTGTCCCTTTTTCAAAATTGTCAATGGAAATAAGTCTTTTGATTCTTGTGATGCTTGTAAATGGGAAAAATGCATAAATTATATTTTTCGGTCACTTCTATAAAAACTAAACATGTTCTGAAAATTCTACACACTGACTTGTGGGGACCTACCCTATGCTTTCAATTCAAGGTTAGTAGATACAATGTGAGTTTTTTTTATGATTGTATAAGGTTCACATGGACATTTCCTTCAAGAAATAAAGATGAAACACTTGCTGTCTTTAAGATTTTCATATTGCAAGTTGAAAAATAGTTAGAAAGACCTATTAAGTGTGTTTTATCTAATGGGGGTAGGGAGTATAGATTTTTTGTCAACTTTCTTCATGACGAGGGAATTCAATTCATATATCTAGTCCTTCTACACACAACCAAAACGGTTTATTAGAGAGAAAATATAAATTTTTTATTGAATTAAGTCTTGCACTTCTTGTTCAAGCCTCTTTAGCCATCAAATTCTGGTGGGATTCTTTACCCATGAACATCAGATGCATCATTATCATCACCTTCTTCATTTACACATCAGCTATCTCCTAATCATTCTTTTTCTCTATTTCATTCCACACACACTTCTCCTCCAATTCTTGCTCATCCTATGATCACTAGAGCTGAGAGTGGTATATTCAAGCCTTTAACATTCTTGAGAGCCTGTAATAGTTTGGAATCATCAACTGTTTTTGAGGCATTATTGGATCCAAAGTGGAAAGCTACAATTCAACTTGAATTTGCTGCTTTAACCAAGAGCAATACTTGGAATCTTATGCCTGTGGCACATAAATATAAGCTGATTGGCTGCAAGTGGGTATTTAGAACTAAGTATAATATAGATGGTACACTTTCTAAATGCAAGGCCTGATTGGTTGCTAAAGGCTTTCACCAAATAAGAGAGGTTGATCACTTAGAAACATTTAGCCTTGTAGTAAAATCTTCTGTAGTCAGAGTTATTCTAAGTTTAACTATGATGAAAGTTGAGAAGTTAAGCAAATTGATGTCAATAATGTCTTTCTTAATGGGAACTTTCTATAGATATCTACATGACTCAGCCATAGGGTTTTACTTCTAAAGAATACTATGTCTACAAACTCAATAAAGCCCTTTATAATTTAAAGTAAGCTCTTAGAGCTTGCTATGATAAGTTTAAAGGTTGCCTCACAAATTGAAAATTGTTCAACTCTAAAGATGACATCTCTTTCTTTATTGGACATAACACAAAAAGTATTATCATTGTTCTCATTTATGTGGATGACATTCTTATTATAGGCCCTAATTCCTCTTTATTGGAGGGTTTCTTTACCTAATAAGGTCTTTGCCTTGAAAGACTTAGATTTGGTTGTTTATTTTCTTGGTCTAGAAATGGAATACATCTATCGCAAAAAAAATATAATAAAGATCTCTTAGCTAGAACTTCAATGCAAGATTGCAAAGGTTCAGATACTCTATTCAGTGCTGCTTTTCATTTAAAAAGAGTAGCTAGAGGGCCATTATGACAAGAATTTAAGAATCCAACTCTTTATCGAAGCATTGTTGGAGGGTTTCGACATCTCATACTCATCAGGCTTGACATTGCATACTTAGTACACAAGTTTAGTCAGTATCTTAGTGCTCCTACACTCCAACATTGGCATGCCTACAAAACAGTCTTCAGATATTTTCAAAACACTGTTATTTACGGACTTTATATTTAGAAAGAGGGACAACTTGAAGTCACTGGTTTAACTAGATATTCTGATGCTGACTGCGCATGTGGTCTTGATAATATGAAGTCTAATTAGGCTTAATGTATCTATCTCAACAATCATTTAGTCTCATGGTCTTCAAAGAAAAAGCCATTATAGCCAAGTCTAGCAGTAAGAATGAGTATAGATCTTTATCTTCAGCAAGTTCTGAAATTTCATGGTTGCAATCTTTATTTTTTGAGCTAAACATTGTTAAGTTACTAATTCCAATTCTTTGGTGCAATAACGAAAGTGCTGGTGACTTAACTAGAAATCTAATGTTTCACTCAAAGTCTAAGTACATTGAATTAGACATTCATTATATCAGAGATAAAGTTCTTTAAAGGAGGTAGAAGTGAGATATTTACCTATTAAAGAACAACTTGTAGATGTTTTAACCAAGGCATTGTCACTTCCAATGTTTAGTTACTTTAGGTTCAAGCTCAATTTCATAAGCAAACCTTTGAGCTTGAGGGGAGATGTCAAGGGGACTCACATTTGCAGAGTAGCCAACGGGGTAAAGGATCACAACAGCTACTATGTTTAGTTGCACAATGGATTACCTATGCTGCTATCTAGCACCAGGCAATTATATGGTTACACATGTTAATTAGTTAAAGTTGAGTTATTTAGTAGCTAACAAAATTGTAATTAGTTAGTTTGACTGACCGGCTCCTTTGTATATAAAGGTAGTTTTTGTGCGGATTCATTTTAACGTGAATTGAATAAAATCAAAGATTTAGATCCATTTTTTTTTTTTTCACTTTCTCTGCTGCAATAATCAATTTCAGTTCTTTAACTGTACAATAATAGTATAGGCTTAGTTTGATGTGTGTATATTAAAACAGAAATCTAGAAATCCATATCAATCTTACATTCATTAATTGTTACCATACTATTTGTTTGTTTGTTTAATTAATTTATCACAGAAATTGCTTTCATATGTTAAACTTTGATATACAAAGTTCGGATGCAAAGTACACCTTTCAATTGACATGACATTGATAGTGCAATATAAAACTAGGTCAGTCAATCTTATAAAAAGGTTGTTGAAGCACATCCATGATGTATTACTTGCAATAGTGGAGGTTAATTGCAAATGGTAAGATTAGGTCATACTAAAAAAATTTCTCTTATACGATTAGTAAAAAATACTCATTTAGGAGGACCATACATTAAATATTTACATAAAACATTTACACGCTATCATTCATTCATACATACATACATACATATTTTATCGATATTATAAAATATATATATCTACCAAAATATTACACATTTACACTATTGAAGTTTTAATTATATATATGTAAATAATATTATATATCAGTATAATAAATTATGCATGTCTACCAATATTTTACACATTTACATTATTGAAGCTCTAAATGTATATAAAATTTTATAAATAAAACAATGTGTTTATATTCATTATTTCAAAAAATAAAAATAAAAAAGAAAATCATCCATAATATTGGAGATTTTATGACAAGAACCTGCAAATTATTTTAATATAAAAAATATAATTGTGTCATTGATCTGGTAAATGGGTCAAAAACTTTAATCCTAACCCGATACGAAAAAAGCGTCGGCTCGGACCTAGCCCATTTAATAATCATGTTAAATTCAATGACCCATACCTATTTATTCGTGTCGTGTTCTTGTCGCGTAATTGGGTCGTTTCAAATTTTGCCAGCTCTAATCCCAGATATCTCAACTATTATTTCAGAATTTAAGTTCCAACATACTTGATGGAGTTTCTATAGCCGCCACATCATATTTATTATTATTATTATTATTATTATTTTTATTATTTTAAAATCACCCTCTATGATAAATATTGATAACAGTTAGTTTGGAACGCAAATGCTCGTGTTACAGCTATTGTCCCCTAACATTATTGAGCTAAATTTTTTAATCCAAGACAAACACACTCTGTATGTGAAAAAAGTTTTGCAACCTTTTTATGTCTTGCATAGACTCTTTATGTGTAATATCTAGGTGGTGGCTCTTCAATTTTGTATTTAGGGTCAGTTCGGTGATACTGTAGGGCTATAGCCTTTAAAGTAATTATTGTTAGTTGTGCTATAGAAATAACCAATTGTGAAGAGAATCAGTTCAATGTTTGGTAAAATTAATTTTTAAAAGTTTTATGAATTTTAAAAGGAGTTGTGTATGTTTGGTAAATCTTACTATTAAACAGTTGTAAGAATATAAATAACTAAATTGGACATCATATTAAATAAAATTTATTTGAACATTTATAAACATGTACATAAAATACTTTTTACTGTATACATATAATAATTGATAATTAAAATAAATATTTTACATTATTAATTTTTTTTTTCATTTTGTTATATTAATATAATTGGTAATAATAATACTCTCTTTAGAGTTAAAGGTTGTATTTCTTAATTGATAAGGATAATTTTAGATTTTTATAGTACATATGATGATATGTATGAAATTGTATTAAGTATAAAAATGATTTTCAAAATTAGATTTTAAAAAGTTTCTTCTTCCCTACTTTTCAAAGTTTGTTATGGATGGAGTAATTTTGGTAAAAGTGATTTCTTAAAAAAATTACTAAACAATAAAGTTAACTTTTAACTATTTAAAATCACTTTCGAGCCTTCCAAAAAATAATTTCAAATAGGCCCTTAGTTAGGTTGATTAGCTTAAAAATTGAGACACGATTATTAGAATATCATTGTATTTAGCAGCTTAAAGGATGCTGGTGAGTTGCCTATTTTTGACAAATGGAATAACACTTCGAAAGTAATATGCCAAGTGGTATTTATTTATTAGATGTACTTTATATGAATGTCAAATGAATGAATATCCTCATTTGAGATGTACAAAAATCAATGTATTATTAGAGAAGTGTAGAGTTGGGTGCATGTGTATGTGTGTAAATGTTTCAGTCTAAAATCTTGGAATTTGTTAAAGTCTAAAAAAGCTATTAAGTTGTGTAATTTAATAGTATATTGCATAATGCTATTAAACCACATGGTTTAATAGTTTTCTCAAACTTTAATAAAGTCCAGATCCTAAATTAGATCGGAACTATATATAGTTACGAATGACTTAAAAAAGCAATTAGAATTCAATGCTCAGGTGAGTTTTTGTTGAGGTGAGTTTTTGCTGAACATTGAATCAGTGGCCCAAATTTATTTTCATTTTATACTTTTTTCATTTCACCATGTCAATCATCCACTGCTTCAATACTCAATAAAAACTCAGTTTTGCACCAAATATATATGCTTAAAAAAATTAAAAAAGTGCAATTTTACATAGTTTTATTTTGTGGGAATCAAATGTTTTCACAATGAAAAATGATATGTATCCTACCAATAAATTCCACCTTAATCCCACAAAAAGTAACAGAAAAATGGTCTTTACTGTAACTTCTCTTGTGACTTTTTTTTAAAAAATATTAGTATTTCCATACATTTGGACATTTTTTACTTTTAACAAATAAGTATTATTAATTACCGATACCAAGGTGTCAATAACTTTAGTCATAGAGATCAATGACACTAGGTATCAGCAATGAAAAATTATCATTTTAATTTTGTTTCAGTCTCAATTCGAACCGAAGACCGCTAAATCTAAAGTTTCTACATTCAATCAAAAGATTACCAGGTTACGAATTATTTTTTCTTTTTTAAAACTTTGTTTTTTTAATGAATAAAAACAAAACAAATGGACAAATGTTATCCAAAATGTAACAAAAAATTTTCAAATGTTATCCAAAATGTAACAACAAAAAATTTTCAACTTCCTCTACCAAAATATTTGTTCCCTTCTAAGCTCCCCCGATCAAAAAAATCCGTATCATCCAAATTGGCAAGAAGTGCTTAGCCATGATTCTGTCAAACCAGCGGCACGAGTCGGCCATTTGCCTTCAAAATACTAACTTCTTTCTTTTCTTATTTTATGATTTTGGGTTTCTATTATTTTCATCAGAACTTGAGTTTTTTTTTAATTGTTCTTTTGGATTTAAACGAGTGATTGGGAGAAGAGCTTTTATGTTTCTTTGGCTACTTGGAAGAAACTAGAAGGTAAAGATTCGGTTTTTATTGTATTTTTTTTTCTCTACTATTTTCTTTTCTTTTATTGGCACCGGATAGCCTTTATTGTAACTACTTCGGAAAATATTGTGTTTAGGGTGATGGACACTATATGGTTTACTTTATTTTGTTGACGCATGATATTAAACATTTTTTACACTTAAACGCTAAATGTTTTTGATTTGGGAATTCTTAAGAGCAGCATGATTCCGGTGAAATTGATGGTTTATATTAGTTCCTAGGGGCTCTATGTTGATATGGCTTGTTAACCATTTGTGCATGTGTTATTAGAAATTTTGTTTTCTCAAAAGCAATCGTTTCGTTCTTCTTTTTTTCGCTGTTATTTTTGGGTTTTGTTCGTATCTGATAGGTTTCAATTTTTATTGACTATAAATAGTTTCATTGGATGATTACTTATTACAAATTATCAAATTGATGCTTTTATAAAGGAAAAGTTTGAAGTAGGTGGCTTAGGTCGAGAAATGAGGTGTCTTTATTAGTTCTTTAATGGATATGTTTACAGAACAAAACAAAAATTTATTTCTTCAGTTCATTGATAAGGCAATATTAGATTTTCGAGTGTGTTTCGTTTACATGTGTATGACATGATGCTTAGCACTATCGCTTCAATTGTTTTATTTTTCTTTTTTATATTTATATGATTCATGGCTAAAATCATAAGACTTGTTTACAGGACAAATGGGAAATTTTTTCTTTTTTCAATTTAGTACAGAAATTAGCATGAATTTATAGCAAATTAATGGTTGATGAATTATTGTATCCAATATAATTATCCTAGTTTAAGACTTTGAAGGCTTTTAAGAAATTATTTTGGATAACAAGCATATGAGTAATAGCTTGAAAATTAATTTATTGCATCTGTATAGTGTATTAATTCTAAGAACTATGGATTATTTAATGAATGTTCTAGAGAAAAAACTATGTTATATATGCACGTCTTAACATATGATGATTATATTTTAAAGTTTATTATCTGTTTTCCCTTTCTAGGTTTAGGAAGAATTTTAGAAAGTGAAAGTGAGACTACTTTTGGGTGATGATGTTAGTTAAGTTTAAGCAATGTGAGTAGAAATATATAATGATTATATTATAATTCTATTTTTAATTTCTTTTCTCTTCTTAAAGTTTTGTATTCAGGGAAAACTAATAAATGCTTAGTTACAATATCGGTGATATTCTTTAAATGATTCATGTAATCATATTTAAGTAGTATAATAAATCTCATATTTACTTATATAAAGCTTTAATTAAGTTTGCAAATATCTTTTTTTAAAAAGTAATGATTTTGGAATGAACTCTCAAATTATTGAAATATTTTGTCCAAATTTTATTATATGTTTGAAATAATTAAAATCTAATGTGTTTGTTTTAGTTCTGGAAATTTTGGAACGAATTTAGTTTATAATTGATTTTTAATGGATTTTTCAAAATGGTTGGTTGCTGTCCAATTTTTCATATATTACTCATGTATCATGTGATGGTGCAAATGAATTAGTCTAAGTGTCTGAATGAGCAAAAATTTGGAGAAACTAAACTTCTATATGCATACTTCAAATTTGGAAAATTTCACGTTCATTGAGCTTGTAGTTTATTTTTAATGATTTTTCAAACTCTACTGCTCTGCAGCAAGTTCTTTTAACAGAACTATTTATTAACTTTTGATCTTACAAAGCAACAGTATAATAATATTAGAATAACGGCAAATTTAATATGTTCTTCATTCATATGTGTAGCTAAAATCTGGAAAATATAATTCCAATTTATTAAGTATCTTAAATTTTATAAATATTTAAGTACCTATTGCTGCTGTAGTATTTCATAGACAATTTTGACTGATACACAAGTTTTAGATACATGATGCCCTCTTGGTTAAATAAAAAAGTAGGCAGCAAGGTAATTGGATTTCTTTAAGGGAATGAAAGAAGTTAGTCCATACACTAACTATTTGGCTGATGCCTTGGCAATTAATTGCTCAACATCATGATTCAGTTACTGGGAATCCAGTGACTAATTTTCAACAAGCAATTCTACTTTCACCGAGCTGTCGTTCTTACTCTATGTAGAGTCATTAACTTATTATAAATAACCTTTTGGTAATTTATTTCTTACTCTATGTAGAGTCATTAACTTATTATAAATAACCTTTTGGTAATTTATTAACTCCTTTTTTTTCTTATTTATATCTATAGTTGAATAAACGGTATATTTTAGGTATTTTTACAGAAATAAGCTACAACTTTCTTGTTTGCTAATTTTCATTTGAAATAATTGAGTTTATTTGTAAATAGCATATGAATATTTTTTCTTTGGAACAAAATAGATTTATTATTAACTGTTTGTTTCTCTAATGTTAGGGAATTGGTAATCAATTTTTTCTCCCTTTTCCACATTTTCATATGCAGATTTGATCAATGTGTTTGAAGTGTTTCTTACTCAACTTCAATTGTATCCTAACCCATCTAGTCTATTGAACAGAGAAGCTACTGGTGTGATAACGTAGTTGCACTATTTACGTTCAAAGAGTGAAGGCAATCATCATTCTCAACTTAGCTTCTAGATTTGCTAAATTTAGCCACAATTAGTAGGCATTTGATTGGATTGTAAATTTTTTTATGTATTTAATTTGGATCATTTAGTTCTGAGAGTAGGATATCCATATCTTGTTTAGTGAAGTATTTGGAATTTGTAACATATACTAATAATATTTAAATATGAAATGAAAGATTTTATAATATAAATCGAGTTTTTTTTTTCTTTTTTGTTAATTTGTGGCACCTTTTAATTTTACCTATAAATCAATAGGCCATAAGCCATTCAAATTTTTATTTTTTAAATAAATTAAATAATGATACCATGGTAACAGTAGTACTACTAACACTATGGTGTCCTAATAATGGTGATAATATGGTAATAATAATCACTGACACCATATTTGTAACACAACAAACAAGTGCTATTATTTTTCTAATTATCAAATTACTAACATAATTAAGATGTGTTGCTAAAAATAATTACTAAAACTATTCTAATGTCAATAAAAACAATTTTTCTAGTATTGAAAGGCAAATTCTTGGGGCAAGTTTGTTGTTAATTCAAAATTTATGATAATTTTATGATCAGTTCAACTTTTAGTTACTCTTGTATATATTTAGGTTAGGATTGGCAAAATAGCTCAGGCCATCCCAACCCGTCCAAGGTTTAGCCCAAGCCCTAGACTTAGGTTTAGCCCTCTATGTGAGGGCTTGGATATGGGCCTAAATTTTGTAGGCCAGTAATGTGTTACGCTTAAGCATTGAAGCCTAGGCTTAAGCTCAACCTGCTTATTATCATTTTTTAAAATTTTAAAATATTAAAATCCTAAAAAAGAAAATATGAATAAACAATTTTAGTATCTTTGTATTGATGTTGGTGAATTATGATTTATTATGAGCTTATGATGTAACTATTTGTTAATGTTTATTGGAATGTGATGGTAATTGTGTTATTTTGTTTTTTTTTTTTAATTAGCAGTGCTATGTTACACATTGAAATTAGATTTATAAGTTGTAAAGTTTTGCAAACTTCATTTTTTTGGAAGTGTAAGTTGCTTTTCTTATAAAATAAATGTTGGAACATTAAAATATTTAAAATGAATTCAGAGGCCTAGCCCAAGCCTATAGAGGTCTACGCAAGAGCTGACATAGCCCGTCCATTTTCTAGTCCTAGTTTGAGAGTTGAGTTAAAATGGGCCCTTTATCATTACTTTTTAACACTAACAACATCATATATAAATACGAATTTTGATAATACATGGAATTGATTGGGTAACTCCCTCACGGACAATTCAGATAAGAAACTCTTTCAAGCAATATCGAGATCCTCATTAGAGTATGTATAATTTCCAATGAGAGTTCCTGCACTTTATCAAAGTGCAAGAATGACTATTAAAATGTTGTAAATGAGTTTTAAAATAAAATGAATAATGGTTTAAGAGACACAATTTTAGAGCCAGCATTAAGAGCCTATTGTAGATCAATCTACTTTCAACATTTCTATTTCATTAGTTGGTATCAGAGCAAGTTCGTTTATCATCATGGTAAGACCACACAAACAAAGCAAGAATCATCCCAAAGATGATGATCAAGGGACGCAGGCATAAATCGTAGAGGCTATCAGACAGGTGGCCATAAAAGTAGCCTTGTAAGTGAGGGAAGATATCTATAACTCGAGATTGGTGGTGATAGAGTGGGCAATCAAGAGTCTTAGACTTTCCGTGAACAAAAATTGAGCGAGGCATCAACAATAGAGAGTTGATTGCAAGAACGAAATTCAGGGAGTTAATCATGGTGAATAGCTTGAAGATTTCAACCACGTAGAGATACCTCAGGGAATTAATCGTATGATAAAACCTCAAGGCATTAATTGTGAATTAGTGCCTCAGAATTTAGATCATACGTGACAAATGGCAATGTGAATTCTTGAGGAGTTAAAAAAGTGATTCTGAAAAAGAAGAATTTGTAGAAGGAGATATACAGCATGGAAAGAGTTTACATTACAAGATTAAGGTTGATATTCTAGATTTTTATAATGGGATGTCTATCGAGGAGCTTTTAGATTAGATATCAAATGTGGATGGTTTCTTTGAGTAAATGGAGATTCCCTTAAAGAAGCAGGTTAAGCTTATGGCTTTTAAATTGATTGATGCAGCTTCTGCATGGTGGTAGCACATATAAAATTGAAGGAGGATTGCAAGTAAATAATTTACCAAATTAGGTCCTAGAATGCTGAGGATGATGAAAGAGTATTTCCTACTAATAGATTACCAGCAGCAGTTGTATTTTAAATATCAAAATTATAGGCAAGGAAACCACAGTATAGATGAATACACAAAATAATTTTATCATCTTCACATGAGAAATAATATGGATGAGCCAAAGTTTCAAACATTTACGAAATACATTAGCAGATTGAAACCAGAGATACAAGATAAGATAGTGGATATAGTTTGAGATTTGGGTTCATCAGTCATTGGCGCTAAGAAGCTGGAGGAATGGAGACAACGATTACTTTCTAGAACTCAATAGTGACAACTCACTAGCGTGCAAAATAGATCAAGTGGTCTAGGATTGAGAACAAGTAAAAAACATGGGTTGGAAGAAGTTAGATATAATAGTTGCCATAGTAGCAGCTACAACAACAACCACCTAGACAATAGCAGCCACCTAAGCACTAGCAACATAACCCATAAGCCAAGCAATTACTGAATAAATGCTTGAAGTGTTGAGAATTAGGCCATCGATCTAGTGATTGTCGTTAAACGAATTTGAATTTGGTATAGGCTGAAGTCAATGAGACAGAGACGAATATTATAGAGGATAAGGATGATGAAAAAGCTTTAGAGCTAAAGGTAGATGAAAAAGAGATATTGAATTACATTATACAAAAAATTTATTAGTGCCAAAATTTGAAGAGGATAATTCGTGCAATAAGATTTTTAGAACACATGGTGCCATCAATAATAAAATGTGTAATGTGATAATTGATATCGATAGTTGCGAGAACATAATTTCAAAAGCACTAGTTGACATGATAAAACTTTCAATAGAAAAACATCCAGCACCTTATAGACTAAGGTGGACAAAGAAATTGACGATAACGCGAGTGACAAAGGTGTGTCATGTTCCTTTCTTTATTGAAAAGATTTATAAAAAGTGAAGTGGTGTGCGATGTAGTAGATATGGATGCGTGTTATCTCTTATTGGATAGACTTTAGCAGTTTAATGTTGATATAGTCAATGGAGAAAGGAATAATGTGTATGAGCTTTGGTGAAATAGTAAGAAAATTCGTTTGGTGCCTTTAACGAATAAGAAGAGAAGCTCTGAGACCGAAGACAAGAATTTTCTTACTACTATTAAGGGCCATTTGGAGGAACATTGCGAAGGTTGTAAAAAGCTAGATGAATTCGAGGTGAAAATGTTTCTAAATAGGTGCAACATTGTTAGTTGAGTTCGCCGGTATTACATCATTAGAGATGCCAGATGGGCTGCCAACTTTGCAAGATATTTAGCATGATATAAACTTAGTTCTTGGTACAAGTTTACTTAACTTGCTCTACTATCGTATGAGCCCTCATGAGCATGCGATTTTACAAGGACAATTGATGAGTTGTTGTGGAACAAATTCATTCGTGAAAGCAAAAGCCTATGTACTATACCAACTTTGCTGGTTCTAAAAAAGGATAGAAGCTGGAGAATATGTGTGGATAGTAAGCTAATTAACCAGATTATGGTGAAGTATCAATTCCCATTCTAACCTTTTGAGATTTGTTAGACTAATTGGATGGTGTTAAGGTTTTCTCTAAGATATATTTGCACAGTAGGTATCATCAGATTAGAATTTGGCTTGGGAGATGAGTGAAAGACAATGTTCAAAATAAAGACAAGGTTGTATAAGTGGTTTGTGATGCCAAAATTCTAAGCACTAAGTACTTTCATGCACTTGATGAATCAGGCTTTTAAGCCTTGTTCCTAGAAATTCATTGTGGTGTATTTTGATGATATCTTGGTTTATTCCACAGATATGGTGATGCATTTAAAGCATTTAAAAATGGTTACGAAGGTTATGCAGAAAAATAAGCTTTACAATAATCTGAAAAAAGATAGCTTTCTACAGAGTAATGTAGAGTTTTTGGGTTTTTATAGTTGGTGCAGATAGGATTAGAGTTATTGGGTCAAAGATACAAGCCACTAGAAAATAGCCTATGCCCAAGACTATAGGTGAACTTAAAGCTTTCATGGGCTAATAAAGTTTTATAAGAGATTTATTCCTGGTCTTCGCATTATAGACGCAACTATTACATAATGTTCGAAGAAAGGGAAGTTCAAATGGGGAGAAAAGCAAGAAGTGAGCTTTGATTTATTATAAGTTGTCCACGCACCTGAGTTAGCTTTGCCAAACTTCAACAAGTAGTTTGAAGTTGAGTGTGATGCTTCTAGCAAGGGTATTGGACTGTTCTTTCCTAAGAAGGACAACCAATTGAGTATATAAGTGAGAAGCTAAATGAAGCACATCAGAAGCAATCTACTTACGACCAAGAGTTTTATGCCATCCCTAGAATGTTGAAATCATGGGAGCATTACTTGATTTAGAAGGAGTTCATGGTTTATAATGATCATTGAGCCTTGAAGTACTTTAAGAGCTAGCAAAATCTTAGCAAAATGCATACAATATGGGTAGCCTATATGCAAAAGTTTACTTTTGTTGTGAAGTATAAGTTTAGGCAACAAAATAAGGTGTAAATGCACTCAGTAGGCGAGCAACTGTACTAGTAACTCTAATTAATGAAGTTACTAGTTTTGAGAGCTCAAAGGAGTTGCATGCTGAAGATGAAGACTTTACGCATATTTGGTATCGCTACATCAACTATCAGAATGCGGAGGATTTCCTAACTCAAGATGGATATTTATTTAGATCATCTGTGAATTGCATGGCAAAGGATTTGGTGGACACACTGGATGAGATATGAAGACCAAGGCACTTTCGGAGAAGCGTTATTATTGGTCATAATTTAATAAAGAAGTGTAAAAGATTGTGTAGAGGTGTCGAGTTTGCCAAGAAAGCGAGTGATACACGCAGAATATGCCATTGCCTATTTCAGAAAATATTTGGTTGGATTTGCCAATGGATTTTGTGTTAAGATTGTTGCGCACAAGGATGGGTCGAGATTTTATATTGGTGGTGGTGGATAGGTTTTCAAAAATGACACATTTTATTGCTTGTAAGAAGACTGAAGATGCTGTTTTAGTTGCACATTTGTTCTTTGATAGGTGGTGTGTTTGCATGGTATTCGTAAGACTATCACTTCTAGCATAGATGTGTAGTTCATTAGTAAGTTTTAGCATCATCTCTGGGATAAGCTTAGCACATAGCTGTAGTTTAATAGTGCTTTTTATCCCTAGATTGAGCGTCAAACAAAGGTGATCAATCGCACTTTGGGCAACATGTTGCGGTGTGTCTATGGTGACAAGCAACAAAACTGGGAATCCACCTTGTCTTGGGTCAAGTTTGCTTACAACAGCATGGTCAATCATTCTACTAGCAAGACCCATTTTGAGATTGTTTGCACTTATTCCCCATGCTATGTTTGTGATCTAACTATTGTGCCTACGGCGACAAGAGAAGGCAAAGCAACAGATAATGTGGTAGAAAAGGCTCTTCAGATTCATGTCGAGGTTCGAGCTCGCTGCAAATGTTAAATACAAGGCTAAGGCAGCAAGCACTAATATAAGAAGGTGTTTTAAAAGGATGATTTGGTAATGGCACATTTGCAACGTCGTCAATTTCCCAATTTTTGTGCCAAGTTGGAAAAGTGGAAGTACAATCCATTTTATATGGCACAGAAGATTGATGATAAAGCTTATGTGCTTCAGTTGTCGAACAATTGGAATATCTCATGTACTTTCGACGTGGTTGATCTGTTCGTGTATGATCCAGATGATGAGGAGTTGTATCAGTATAACTCAAGGACGAGTTCTTTTCCAAGTGAGGGGGATTGATGAAGATAGTTGTGTATTGTAAGTGGGATAATTCCAGAGGCCATAGCGTGAGCTACCAGGTGTCCGTTTTTGGTGTGTAATATACTGTTTCAAAGCTGGCGACACGACCAACCAAATTCAAAACTGCCCGAGCTATTCTGTCCATGGTTGAGCTGGAAATTTTTCTTCTTTCCTAGTCAATTTCCAGTTTCAACATTCTTTCTTTCCTAATTCTAGGTGAATTTTTATCTTTTTTTTTCCTATTACTTAGATTTGAGTGCCGTTTGTTTTGCTTTTCTTATTTTGATTTAGAGAATTTGATTATAGAATAATATTTTGGATTTACCTGTTTTTGGTAAATTAGTGATATCTAAAGTTATTAAATTGCAATCAATCTAAGGGTTAAAAATAGTGCTACCATGAATTTTTTTTGTCTTTAAAACCAAAAGAATGAGTGGTGCTATTATCACCCCTTTAAAATCCTTATAAAACCTCCAACCAAATGACCCAAAAAAAAAAAAAAACCAAGCTCTCCTTCTCAACTTAAACTGCAAATTTCTCTTTAAACGATTTATCATTACGATTGTTTCTTCTCTATATTTTTGCTACAGACTTGCAATGAATTCTTTTCTCGAAATCCTAAATTAAGGATCGTGTATCAAATAACTTTAGAAGAAATAAATCATTTAAGTTTTAGTTTTATTGGGAAGTTCATAAGAAATTTTTTCTATTGTATATACGCAGGCCATGGGAAAGTCTACAGCTCCTATTTTTTGATCGAAGATCTATATAATAATAGACTAAATAGGATAATTTTCCGGTCTTGTGTTATCTTTCCACAAAGTTTTTTAAGTCTTCATTGGGAAGAAATAGACAAGGTCATTTTTGGAATTAATGCATGGGTGTTACTAGCGATAGTGTTATTTTAATTTTTGTAGCAGGTGCTTTTAGATG
This sequence comes from Luvunga scandens, assembly GCA_030449905.1. Lineage (NCBI taxonomy): Eukaryota > Viridiplantae > Streptophyta > Magnoliopsida > Sapindales > Rutaceae > Luvunga > Luvunga scandens. The sequence continues at coordinate 202,902 of JASUUG010000223.1, forward strand.
AAGGGGTTTTATAAGAGTAATTGAGGGTGCCAATTGTCCTACTTGAAAAAGTAATGGTTCAAGAAATACAATTTTAAACACAAATTTAGAGATAATTCTCTAATCATAATTTTCTAACTACTATATTAAAGACGAATTAATGGCGGGTCAAGATTAGATTACACGAAATTATTAATTTCATTAGCAGTTTTCTCTTTTATATATTGGCTTTGGATTGTGACACCTAATGCAAGAATCATGTGAAACTGAAAAGAGCGTATTTCCGATAGATATATATAGAAGGGGATGTATATCAAATCGGACCATTAATTAAGTAAAATCTTAGTATATAAATGTAATCATGTTGATTTTGATGCTGACCATGATCAGTGAGCCGTGGGATCCAATGACCCCCACGTAATTCACACAATTAATTCATATAGAATTTGGATCTTCCCTTTGTAGGAGAGTTGGACAACTGCATTTAAAGAATTATAAGGATAAGATTTAATCTATTTACAATTTTCCTATTTAAACGCCAAAACGTAACGTTTTTAGACTAATTAAAATTGAAAACTAGCGGAATTTAAACTTAATTCTTAGCTTCTAAGTTTATCACTTCTCAAACTCTGATGATAAACTGCACTTTATCTTTACGCAATTGTCAATTAAATTTCAGTAGTAAATCATCTTCTTCGCGCAAATGTCAATTAAACGTTAGTAATAAATCATATCAAATAAAATTAGCGATATGAGAATATTTCAAGAAATGAAAAAATCTGGACGAATAGATTATTATTCTTATTCTTATTCTTAGATATGAAAAATATTAGCCGGCTCGATTATTGTTCTTATTCTTATAAACAAAAGAATAATCTGGCCAGCTAGCTAATTTTAATTATTCTAACCAACAAATGGCAAGTCCTTTTCCAATGGAAAAGGGAGAATCAATTCAAATAATAAATAGATTAATTAATTATTTTCCTGTACAACTACGAAATTAATTACTGATTTATCGTCAGTTATTTTCCTGTACAACTAATAGGAAAGTGATTTATGCCCAAATCGGACTCACGATCCTTTCGAGTCATTATCTACAGTGCACCCATCTTCAATCTATATATAGGCAGCCATATATATTATATCAAATAAGTTCTTTTTTTTTGTTTTCTTTTTAAAAGGAAAGGATTGGTGGGTAAGTCCAAATCAATTTTTATCCCCTCTCTACTCTCAAGGTTGAACCTGAGTTCACACAAGTGAGGGACGACAGATTGCATTACCAACCAATTCAGCTACACCCTTGGAGACATATTATATCAAATAAGTTATTTATGAAAAACTTCACTTTCAAATTAGATAATTATCCTTAACTAAATCTTAGTAGGCCTAAATTCGAGAAAAATTTAATGATATCTAACTCAAAATTATTGAAATCGGACATTTTAAACAAGAAAATAAATAAAAGTTTTTGTTCTCTTTTTCAAATAAGAGTAATGATAGACATCCAAAATTTTGATGATAAATTTCATCCCAAATAATATGTGATTTATTGATTGGTTGGTAATTCTTTATAAGATCCAAGTGAATTAATTGTATTATCTTCACCAATCAATTAATGAATATCACACCATTTGAGATTTTTTTTTTGAATAAAAAATATGGGATATGCAGCACTACTCAAACAGCTTGTTTCTGATACACACACATAATATATATATAAGGATATATATCAAATCGGACCCATTAATTAAGTAAAATCTTAGGAGGTTGTTATGTTATAGAATCTGTACATACACAGTCAAGCATGCACCACACGTGTCCTAAATTTAGAGAAAGAGCATATAAATACTTTTATTTGGGAGCTGGCTAAAGCAGAATCTGCAAGTAGCCTGCTCCAAAATCTTAATATATAAATGTAATCATGTTGATTTTGATGTTGACCTTGAATGATTTGTGTTAGCTGTCCATCACCATGAGCCATGGGACCCCGCAAGCTCCCACCTTATTCTCGCAAATTCAACTATAGCTAGCCCTTAATGCGTTTTCTAGTAATCTACGAGTAAACATCCAGCCGTTAATTTTCAAATTATTGAAGCCATGAGTTGCATGCCAGCCATTAAAAGGCATTTCAGAAATGTGAAGACGAACACATTTTGGCGGTTATGGCCAAATTTTCCAAATTAAATTAATTTTGAAAGAAAAAGCTATTTATTGCTATTGGATTAACTGCCCCAATCATGCACCCACCTTGGCACAGTCCGCTACTGCACTCTCTATATATACATGCATTATCAAACCGGAAGCAAGAACTCTCAAAAGAACTTAATTACTTTTGAGCTTTGATTTCCATAAGCAATCATCTTTCTGATTTGAAGAAAATGGAAAGTGCCTACGCAGGTTTATAGGCCAACTTCATTTTAATATATATTATTTATAATTCTTATTTTAGTACATGCATTTATAAGTTAATTTTTTAATATGAATTTTTCAGGTAATAAGTGGTCGGAAGGTTACCCCCCTATTATCAGTCTATTACTGATGGCGATATGATGGGTGATAATCTTAATTTTTTTATTGTTCCTCAATATGAAAGAAATCTTGACGCTAGTGGCTAAGTACAATATTACTCTTTTGTGTTGTGCTTAATTAAATAAATAATGGGTATACTATTAGTTATCAATCGTGTCAATGTCTTAATCTGGTTCGACTTATAAGATCTCTTGAGATGTACAAGAAATCTTCTTTGTTTACTTTCAAACAAAATATATCCTTGAAAAAGGAAATAAATAAATAAAAGTTATTGTGTTCGTCAACATATTGGTTATGTTTAGTCTATACATATCAGTTTAATTAGCTCTCTCTTCCCAAACGTTCTTACATTTTATGAACTCATACATTTGTTGTATAAAAAAACACTATCTCTTTCAATCATATGAAAGGTTACATTTTATTCATTTACTCACTATGCCCTCCTCGTCCCCCATAAAGGATATTATAGGGCCAAGACGGTAAAACAGTGTATCATTTTGTAACCCAGAACAATCATTTCTTCTATCTCTACAATATCCGGTAATGTTACTTGCAGCTTCACAAGGCACAAAAACATCATCAAAATAAAACAGTTTTTTTTTTAAAGGAAAGAAAAAAAAAGATGCATTATTGTAATGGCCATCAGGTATGTGACCACTTCCCATTGGATTTGGAGGCGGGGTAAGTTTGTCATCTCCACTCCTAGAATCTGCTCCCATGCTACTTGTATGGTTCCTTCTTTAAGTCTAGTAGTATTTTGTTTGGAAAATACCCAAGTATAATATCTTCATCAAGAAAATTGAGGACTTAATTTCTGGTGCTTTATCCTATTAAATTACATTTAATTATTAACTAAAATTAGAAGAGTGTTTGATTCAGATATGAAACCACTTTTAATCTGATTTTTTCTAAATTTTGTAAGATATTATGGCACGTCATCTAACTTTTTTTTTAATTAGGATTCAATTTATTTTGAGCTTTCCTTATTACACACCAAATCCCACAATTATTTTTGGCTATAACACCAAAATTGACCGCCGCTAACAAACGTGATTAGCTTAATTTCTTATATATCATCGTGCTGGTGCTTCTTCTGATCTTCTTCTCTCTCTCTCTCTCTCTCTCTCTCTCTCGCAGTCTAAACCTTTGACCAAAATAGAAATATTAGGCCGGAAAGGATTCAAAATATTCAAAAATTCGGATAATTTAATTATCGTAGCACTGTTGAATTTTGGTGCTCTGCTGCGATTCCAGTTTCTCATATTAAAACCATTTTTTTTATCCCATCGAATAAATTTAATGTTACGCATGCAGCAGCCCTGCAATCGATAATAACTTAATTTCTTTTAAAAATTCTTTACGTTATATTAGAATTAAATCCATTCATGTTATTGCATATCTGCAATTTAACTTATGCTGCTAGTTTACAATTGATTAGTGTTATACATTTTAAATTTTTATCTCAAAAAATTATTCTAAATAATGTGGCATTCATCAATTGATTAGTGAGATAATATAATTAATTCACTTGAATCTCTATAAAAAATTATCAACCAATCATTAAATGACATGCAATGAAATTTAAAATAAAATATTAGAATATCTTTAAATGACATGCAATGAAATTTAAAATAAAATATTAAAATATCTATCTTACTCTAATAATAAGAAGGGACCTTCATTTTAGCGGAAGGCCAAGACAGTTGCCTAAAGAGAACAGCTTCTAACACCCCTTTTAAACTCGTAGGAAACCCCACTTTTCATTTCTTGTAATCCATTTCTTTTATGAAATTACCGAAAAGGACATAAATTATTATAAAATTTTAATTGAATTTGACTATCGTTTAGAATACATTTTGTAAACATATTTTCATAATAAAAAATTTTAATAAATAATTTAGAATACATATTTTCATAATAAATAATTCAGCCCATCATCAATCTTAATATTCTTGGAAATTCAGCTTAAATTTAATGGAGTTGAACTTTTGCACCCCTTGCATACGTGTTAAAACAACTTTTCTTTCTTTATCTGGTTAAAATGGTATAAAGATTATAAACTCTCTCATGAAATCCCTATAATTCTAAAAATAACCCTGATTTCTTCTTGAATAAACCCCAATGCAGATGCAGTAATAAAAAATATAATTTTTTTTTTAAAAAAAAACTTTTCCTTATCTGAGAGATAGAAAGCAGGGGGATTCAATCTCGAATATTTATGATCAATAGAAGAAGTCAAGTGACCGGACAAAATCCAGAATGCTCAAAATGAGTCCTCAAACAATATAAGCCTCATGCAGCGGACTTAACTAACGTCACTACAGACTCAAGCCATGGAATCAATTTCGTCTCACGCCTAGCAACTCATTTCTTAGGTAATCTGGTGAGAATGATGGGCTGTTTTGTGTATCATACACCGGAAAACAACGATGCTTGGACTTTCAAGAAACAAGGAGAAAAACAAATGCATGCATGCGGAAACATACTAATTAAAAGAAACTTTTGTAATTTACAAATTATTGTAGGCTTGTAGCCATGAGATCGGGAGAAACTACAACATTTTTGACAGTTTCTGGCCATGTCTTCAAAATGAAATGATGGTCCAGTTGTGCTCTGCCATATTGGATCTCAAGATGTCACTAACAATAGGTTTGCTTTGTGAACTACTAAATTTATTAATAAAAACATTAGCGACTCTCACTCTGCACCCGGGTCTACCACTCGACAGAACACTTAAAATATAAATTTTTCCCATGTTATTGCTACTTCTTTCTTATCTTGTACCGAATTATTGTCAACAAATTATATATCGAGTCAAAAAAGCTATATTCAATTATTCCATATATGCTCTTAGGTAACTCGCAAAATTGAATCATAGCCATTAATTTGCTTATCTACAATTAATTAATTGCATGCACCATCTTCAAGATATTGGCACTAAGTTTCAATTCAACACCAATTCCTAACTCTAAATGATATGGTTGTATGACGGATAAAATATTCACTTTGTGATTAGCGAAAGTGTTTTAACCGAATTTTCACTAAGATCCAATTTGAACTATCAGGTGGTTATTCTCATGGGATCTAGGTCTAATTAGATTAAAACAAAAAAAAAATTATATTTAGGGGGAGATTGGCTAGTAAAGGTTGAGATGTGTTTTTCTAATATTTCGGGTAGGAGATATAACTGAGGTCATCTAGGAGGTGAGGTAAGGTGATTTTAGAGGTAAACTAAGGTGATTTGAGAGGTGAACTAATAAGAGAGATCAGTGGTGCTCATGAGAGTTAATTTTGAGAGTTGACATGAGGAGCTTAAGAGAGCTCATGGGATAGCTTTTGTGAATTTAAGGATAACTCTAGAAAGCTTATCTATTAACCTCATTGGACAACTGATGTGAACTCATATATGAAATATAATTTGAGCATCAATAGCATCGTAATAAGCAAAATATATATATATATATATATATATATATAAACAATAAATAACACACAAATTTTAATATGATTAAGCTCTTTATCCCTCATGTGATCCTTGGCTTTTGCCATGCGCGAAAGCTGGTGCTAGTGGTGTTGTTGCTTTTCGGAGGATAACAAAGGACAGCTGACGTGGTCCCCTTCTATTGTTTTGCTCAAAGAATTTTTATTCATATCAGCTCCTTACCCTTAGCCAAAAAGAAAATATTTTATTTTTTCTCATGACGGCTTGTATTATTCATGTGTTGGCTTTAATATCAAAATTTGTGTTATGATAATATCCCTTGATATTAGACATATTTATTAAATTTTTTTATTTTTCTTAGAGCTATTTTACCATCTGGTCAAACGAACTGACTTCACTTAACTAACTTTCTTTACTATGTGTTACTAGATTATTGGCTCACATTAGCACTCAGATTTCTCCCCATTCAGAAAGTATTAGCTTCCTTTGAAAGAGAAAATATTTTATCATCATTTGCAAGACGTTGTCATCAAAGGTTAATTAATTAATCATCATTGTGGCATTGTGGCCACATCTAATCGGTATCCAATGCTAGTGGCGTTGGCAATGAATATTTTGTTGGCAATATTTGTAAGATAAATTATTTTAATCTTAAGTACGACCAGTGACGAACGACAGATGTACATACAAAAGTTTTATGTCTTTTCTTCATTATCATTTGGTAGGTTAAGGACCACCTCCAATGACCTTTTTTTTTTTAAATGGTTCAATAATTGAAATATATAAAAATGAGAACATGTCATCCGTCCACCAAATATGGATAGAATCTTAATATTGGTAGAAAGAGTTATTCAGCTAGCATTTTTAAATTTGTCCCAGTTTTATATGGGGGGATAAATTCTTATTTAATTTTTATATTTTAAGTTAAGTGCTTACTTAATCCTTATATTTTAAAAAATATCTTAAGATATTTTCTTTATTAAATATGTATCATTCTTGCCTTATTTTTTTATACTTTTACAATAATACCCTTACAACAGCAATCGTAAAGATATTAATGAAAAGAAAAAGTCAATTTATCAACTGAACACTAAAATTAATATAAAAATTAAAGTAAATTTTTATTATATTTAACGCCTAAAGTAAAACAAAAATTCAAATAAAGGTTCTTATTATTATTTTATTTTTAAGATTAATTGTAGCTTAATGTTTTTGTAGATAATTATTAGCAAGACATCAAGGTTTTAAACGTAACTTTAGACTGATAATTATTGGCTAATTTGCTAATTAACTTTTTTATTGATAAATGAATTAATGCTCTCAAGATTGCAGCAAGTTATTATTATTGTAACCTTAGAGAAAACTAAAGGCAAATGTGTACATATTTAACAAGTGGTGTCTTGAGTTATTTTTTAAAATATATTGATTAAATGGACACTTAACTTAAAATATAGGGATTAAACGAATAATTACCTCCATAATGTGTAATCTGAATGACTCTTAAATGATTTTTCAACTATTAATAATATTTATTGGCTTTTTGAAGATTTAAATTGTAGAAATTTTGAGATTACGGTGGTTCTATATGGTTAATTCTGAAGATCTATTGAATTATTGTCAAAACATGTAACATTTTCAAGCATGATGGATTTAGGTAGATTATTTTTAAATTGAGAGAAAAAAAAAAGCATTTCTTTCTTGAAGACTATTATAAGAGATGGGAATATTTTCGGCAAGGGAAAATCACAAATCCAGAATTGTACTTTTTCCGAAAATCTTGTACAAGGTACGGTAAAAGAATATGTCCTACATATGCATCAATTGAAAATTCTTACACTCAATTGACTCACAACAATAGGTAAAAGCTTGTTTAGTCCCTATATTTTGAGGTTAGTGTCCATTTAGTTCTTATATTTTAAAAAATACCTCAAAATAAACATATTGTTAAATTATTAACACTCTTGTTGTTATTTTTTGTTATTTCTGAGTTGCTTTTACAATGTTACTCTTTTACAATAATGTTGCTTTTTTTAAGACAATAATAGAAAGATAAAAATTAAATTACCAATTAACCCCAAAAAATAAAATAGAAAGAATATATATTAATTTTCATAGAACACTCTGCTGAGAAGTTAATATATTAATTTTTTTTTATTAATGTCCCCAAAAATTACTAATTTAATTTTCTACAACATTAATTTTTTTGGGACGTACATGAGATTCTATAAAAATTAATATGTATTCTTTTTTTTTTTTGGGGTAACCTAGTAATTTAATTTTTTTATTAATGTCCTCAAAAAAATTATTGCAAGAGATAATTTTGTAAAAGCAAACCAAAAAGAATAAAAAGTAACAGTAGGGATGTCAACGGTTTAATATTAGGAATGTTTTGAGGTATTTTTTTAAAAATATAAAAATTAAACAAACACTAGCATCAAAATATAATATCTAAACGTGCTGTTATCCCACAACAATAATGCATTTGCACCCACCCCCCCCCCCCCCTCAAAACTACATTCGGGGACCGGCATCACATAAAAAAACCCACAACAATAAATTTCTTTGTTTTTTTAATTAAAAATAACTCAAAATTAGCCTACATCCAAACTGATATAAAATGCGATTAATTGATGTGCTACATTGTCACTTTCTATCCAAAATACAGAAGTTGAACGCATTACTCATAGAGGTGGCCAATGGACCGGACGACATGAGGCACCGCACAGGCACGGTATGTTTCCGTACAGCACGGCATGACACGCACGTGGGCCGGGTTGGGCTTAGATTTTAAGTACGTGAGCCTCAAAAGCACGGCACGATTAGAGATGGGACAAAGCACGGCACGCGAAAAAGCATGCAATAAGCACGTTTCACTTTTAATGAAAGTAAACTTAAAATTTTATGATTTTATAAATAACTTGAAATTGAATCTTTTAATATATTTTATTAGCTCAAGCTTTTTAAATTTATTTAATCCTTAGTTTCAAAAAAGTTATAATTAATTTCATGATTTTAATAAATAAAATTTTAAATATTATGATTTTATAAATATGTATTAATATTATTTATGAACTATGATATATGACTCTATGTAATTTCAAGTTAACAATTAAGTTAACCTTTAAGAAAAATTTATTATTATTGTTGTTGTTAAGTATTATAAAAGAATTCTAATAACATAGAGTCAAACTTAGTGATTAAAATTATATTCTCTTATTATTATTAATTTATTATTATTGAATATGGACTTGAGTTTTGAATTTTTAATTTTATTAAATTTGAATAAAGGCACATGCATTTAAAATAGTACATAGGTTTGAAAAAAAATACACTAATAACTTGGTATGTGTTTTTAAGAAAAAAAAAAAAAAAGTCTTTTTTTCTTAGGCATGGCAGGCACAACCCACGGCATGACACGTGTGGGCACGGCACGTGGGTTGGGCTGGGCCTAAGATAAAAAAAATTAGACACTGCAAGGCACGAAATGCACAGTAGGCACGGCACGGCACAAAATGAACACGAGCAAACATGGGCTTTTCTTTACCGGCACGAACACGGCACGTTATGGCCCATTGGCCACTTCTAATTGCTCATACACGTAATCAAACAAAATTTGTAAATCCTTCAGTATTTCTCATTTTGTGCGTAGCCACTACAAGGAAATCATCATTTTCATTCTCAATATCATCAGGTGGAGGAAAAGAAAAGCACTAGAAAAGAACGAGCTAAATAAATGATACATGTTCTAAAAATGGTACCCCTCTGACACAGTGGAAACCTCTAAATTGCCCCTAAATTCTGTTAAATATGATGGTTGACTAGTGTTGACGGTTAAAGATATTGTAATACCCTTGACAGCGACATAGTTAGTATTAACTATATTCAATATAAAATTATTAAAAAATAAAAAGTAAATACATAAAAATAATTTTTTAAAATTTTCTCTCATATCTGTTCCCTCACTTTCTAAAATTAATTAATTCCCAATCTGCAACAAATATTAACCCCTAAAAATTTCCAAACTGAAATTTTCAAAATTTTAAACTTCTGGATGTTATCATATAAATTCAAAATCAATAGCAACAGCAACAACAAGAAAATCACCCACACTTGATTTACTATAAAATTCACAAATCTCAACAGCCACCATTAGTGGCGAAAAAATTCACAAATCTCAACAACCACCATTAGTGGCGAAGCTAGCCTAGTAGGTTTTTTTTTATCCGAGCTAAACTAAAATAGTCTTTCAATAAACATTGTTTATTGAGACTTATATGTGTTTTTTTAGTCATATATATGAATTTTTGTTTGGGAATAATATGAATATTAATAATTTATAGATACTATAAAAAATTGTATTAAGGACTAATATGAACAATACTTATTTTACAAAATCTTTTATATTTTTTGAAAAATACAGTTCCTTCTCTGACCATCATGTCGTTTTAAGAACCTAGCCCATACCACTGCCATAGAAGCTCGGCTCCTCATCTCTCAGCCAGAGGCACAAGCCACCTATTGATTCAGATCATGGTGGTGGTGATGGTGATAAAGAAAACTGATAAGAACAAATAGTAAGAACTTATCCTCAGAAAATATCTAGACCGTAAGAGGATGGTGCCCATAAACCTTATATTCCCATTTAAATTATTTATGTTTTCTATGTGGGATATTGGATCCTAAAACAATCATTACGGTGGTGGGATGACCAATTTGTAAAAAGTTTATTGTTTTTCCTTCCCATTGCTTCCTTAATCTATGCTTTAATCAAAATTTAGATAAATGTTCGTTTAGTTTTTATATTTTGCTTTAAATGTCCATTTTATCTCTATATTTAAAAAAAAAGCCTAAAAAATGGTTAAATATGTTATATATTCTTATCCTTTCTTACTCTTTCCTTTTACAATAATACTCTTGCAATAATATTCTTGACATTAATTAATTTATTTATAAAAATTTTAATTAACAAATTAACCAATAACTATTTAATTGCAAGTTAACTAATAACTGTCATTTTTTGCATTTGTATAACAATCTTTGTGTATCAACTAACTTTAAGTAGTGTTTAATATTCTTCCAACAATCTTAGTAATTATTATTCATATGAAAATTAATTTACCAATATAATTCTAAAAGTAACATAATAATATTAAGATGTGTAAATTTTATATTACTTTTAAGGTTGATTTGATAAATTACCTTTTTTCTCATTAATATCCCCTAGAATATTGTTGCAAGAATTTATTGTAAAAAGCAAGAAAAAATAAGGGTAGGAGTGTAACATATTTAATAACAATATTGTTTTGAGATTTTTTTTCAAATACAAAGAATAAATGGGTACTTAACTCAAAATGTAGGGATTAAAACGGGCATATCCATTAAAATTTTATCAATTTAAATTTGAGTTTCTCATTTTCTTCTTCTTTTTTTTAAATGTTACAAAACTTTTGTTGAAAAGTGATTTCTTTTAGACAAATTATATTGGGGAACTAGTGATTTAGTGGGATAGCGGAAGCAAAAAATATGATAGCAGAAGCGGAAAAATAAGACATAGAAAGACCTCACAATGATAGCAACATATTGTTCTAGCGATGGCTCAGGACATATAGTACTCCAAAATGACAAGATTAGATGACACTTTAATTCAAGTTACGTTCTACAAGAGAGATTTAGATATATAATTCAAAAGGAAATTGCAAAGGGGTTTATTATTCAAAATTCATCAAAATAATGAGATTACTACCCAATGTAATTATAATGGACTAATTGGAATACTACGCTAATAATGTAAATAATCTCATAACCCGAATTAGACTAAAATAGCAAAAATAAAATACTCTTGAACAAGAAAACTAATTTAAATAATAATAGAGCTAAAATAAATAAGCTTGAATAGAATAAAATACTTCCTAAATATTTTCCTACGTCTATTAGAAATTTTCATTTCCAGGACTAGCTTTTATTCAATCGCAATGTGCAAGAAGTAACATTACCACTTATTAGAGTGGAGAAAAGAAAAATGTTTCGGAGTACTTCCACAGTTTTAGCAGTTCTGGCCACATTTTACAAAAGAAATATTGGCAGAAAATTAATACACTATTAATTATTGCTATTAATTTGTCTCTGGTCACGTTGACAGGCTTCTTGGTTGCTTTCTCTTAATTTTATTTCTAGATTCCGTAGATTTCCATGAATATTTCTACTGTTGTGATTCCAAAATTTCAAATTTTTTTAGTTTATTCATAGTGTAATGTTGTTATGCTATTACATTGTATGGTGTAATAATTTTTTTCAACTTTAATAAAATTCAGGATCTTGCACCAGATCAACACTCTCACTCACTCACTCACTCTGTCTCTCTCCCTATCTGTCTATCTATCTATATATATATATATATATATATATATATATTGCCCTTGAATTGCAACAATTAATACGATAATCATGTGAAATTGAAAGGACTGTATTTCATTATATATATAAAAAGATATATATCAAAATCTGACCCGTTAATTAACCAACATATTAATTTATAAATGTAATCTTGTTAATTTTGAAGTTGATCTTGAACTATTTGTGTTTGCTGTCCATGATCATGAGCCAAGGGACCTAGGAAGCTCCCACGTTATTCTCGCAGATTGAATATATATATGTGTGTGTGTATGGATTGCAACAACTAAGACGAGAATAATGTGGAATTGAAAAGACTATTTCATTATACATATAAAAAGATATATACCAAATCTGACCCATTAATTAAGTAACATATTAATTTATAAATGTCATCTTGTTAATTTTGATGTTGATCTTGAACGATTTGTGTTCGCTGTCCATGATGTTGAGCCATGGGACCCAGCAAGCTCCCACGTTATTCTCGCAGATTGAAGTATACCAAAAGACTAAAAAAAAAAAGGAAGAAGAAAGAAGAAGAACGTGGTATATTTCTTAATATTTCCCACGGTATGCCTTGAGGAACATACAGCATACTATGGATATAACATCCAGCCATTAATTTTCAAATTATTTAGGCCATGTGATGCACGCGAGCCATTCAAAACATGTTTCAGAAAAGTGAAAACAACCACATTTTGGCAGTTCTGGCCTCATTTTCCAAATTAAATTAACTTTTTGAAGGAAAAGACTATTATTGCTATTAGTTTAACTACGCCCCAATCATGCACCCACCTTGGCACAGCCGGCTACTGCATTCTCTATATATATACATGTATATTATATCAAACCAAAAGCAAGAACTCGCAAAAGCAACTTAATTACTCTTGAGTTTTGATTCCGGAAGCAGAGATCTTTTCAGATTTGAAGAATATGGAAACTACCTGCGCAGGATTTTAGGCCAACTTTGCTTCATTTGAATATTATTTATAATACTCATTTTAACATATGCATTTGTTAATACATTTTTTAATATAAAATTTATAGGTAATAACGATTGGTTAGAGGGTGAGGTATGGGCTCCTACTGCCGGTATTGTTGACGATGAAATTGCGAATGACGTCAATCTTGATCTTATTGTTGTCCCTAAATATGGGAGAAATGTTGACCGCACTGGTTAAGTACAGACAATATTATTCTTTTGTATTATTCTTATTTAAATAAAAAGACAGTTAGTGTTAGTACCACTCAATGTGTAAGTGTTTGTTTGATTTAGTTCTTATTGATAAGATCTCTTGATATATATAAGAGATTTTCTTTGTTTACTTTCTTGTATCGTGTTTTCTTAAAAAAATTAATAAATAAAATTGTTATGTCTATCATTGTGTTGATGAAGTTAGCCTATCCATATTATCTACTTAATTTTGTTCTCTTTTCTTGAATTCTTTTTCTTAAATTAATGAACTCCGCATGCTGGTTAGCAAATTATTGCGCAGCTAGCAAGTGACTTAGATCGTCAATAGAATCTCTATATCGCCCAAATGGCATGTAACATCATTATCTACTCAACATCCATCTTAAATGTTCTATCAGTTTTTTGTGCTCAAGATATAAAGTGAAACAGTTTAAGGTTCAGTTAAAAGCTTGATGTGAAAAGCCAAAATTTCATTCTCTACATATACTATTACATGTATTAATTATGTCAAACTCGAAGGAAGAGCTCGCAAAAGCAACTTAATTAGTTATTTTTGAGTTTTGATTCTGGTTCACCAGAAGCCAACTAGCAGATATCTCTTTTAATTTGAAGAATATGAAAACTCCTTGCCAGGCTTTTAGTCGAGCTTTTGTTGAATATCATTTTAAGGCAAGTGTAAGATGTGTAAGGCTTAAAGCCTTCTCGAGGCAAAAGCTAACATTTGCCAACACCTGTTCATCAGTGGTAATCCGAGTAGACAATCATTTATGGATATTTATAAAGACAAAAAAATATTCATAACATTGGAGAAAAAAAAGTACAACATTTCATAAAAAAATTAAAATTTTAAAAAGGGTGACATCTTATTACATTCAAGAAGATTGAGGGTCAATGGGAAGATCTGCTTTCATTAAGTCGTCACTAGCTGGAGGAAGAGGAGGGGTCTCGCTAGTTGCACCAGTAGGAGTGGTATCCTCGGTGGCTGCAGTAGGAGGAGTAGTGGTCCCGTAAGTTGCAACAGGGCCTCTTTCTTCCGCGTCCTTGTTAGCTACATGCTCGTTCATGTATTCGGTAACACTAGCAACCAACTCGTCCATCTTTAGGTCAGGATGTTGCCTCTAGGGGACGGCCATGATCCACCAATAAGAGTGTCTAAGGCCCTCATTATAATTGTCATCAACCTTTTTTTTCCAAAGCCTTGATTTGGTCCTAATGGGTTGCTTCAAGATACTCTAACCGGGACTCATAAGAGGCCTTTTGGTTGGAATGCTCTTCTTTAATGCTGCATAGCTCTTACTCAACTTGGGATGCTTTGGGTTCAGCAGGAGACATTTACTCCATGAGCTTTAAGTTCTCAAGATGAAGCTGCCCTGATTTTTCCTCACCAGCATCCGCTCTCTCTTCAAAGACTGAATATCACCCTTTATTTTCTGATCGTAGTGACCAACTTTTGCCTTGTAGTAAGTGGCCAGGGTGTCCAGCCGGAATGCACCAAACTAAAGAGCTCTTACCAGCTCTCCAAGAGTACGACCCCCGAAATCCTCAAGGTCCTTCTTCTTCACTAGCTTGTTAAACTCGTTGATATAAGGGACCAGATACTCTAGTCGCTCATTCGAAGGCTAGGTTTTTTGGCCAGCTGGAGGAGGAGAGGTGGTAGGACCTTTGTTGCTTACAACCTAACTTGCCTTAAGTAGATGAAGTAGTAGAGCCTTTAGAGAAGAAACTTTTTCTCCTGTACTAGGGCGCTTCTCCCGAGGAGCATCTTTGCTCGAACTGCCTTTGGCGCCACTAGAATGGGGACGCTTCTTGTTCAAGGCTTCGTTCACAGTGTCTTCTATATCATGGGTGTTTAAACACTAAAAATGAGTCAACCAAGCTATGAGCAGAGAGTAGATCTCTACACCAGCAAGAATTTACGAAGGCGACCTCAATCCTCTTTAGTAATTTGCTCTTGATGTTATAGATCACGCTCCAGGAATCTGTAGTGCAAGCCAAGATCGCATTAGAATAATACAATTCAACTAAATGAGGAAAAAGAAAAGCGTCTTAAACTAGCAAGTAACTTGGAGTTGAGAAACGGGAAGGAACATGAAAATTCTTACAATCTATAGATGCCACCTGACCCCAGTTATCCCAAGTAAAAAAGAACTTGCTTGTCCAATTTCCATTTGAGGTAGGGATGTTCGTTCTGGTCATCTTAGTGCTGATATGAAGTAATACTAGCCCACTTCTTTTAGGCTACTCTTCAGCTGGCATAAATGTTTTATCTCATTGATGGGCAGTTCACTCTACTCACATCTGCTCCATAAGACGAACAGATCAGAGAACACTCCCCACCCATTCAGGTTTTAATTTGCCAGGGGCTAAGTGTTTCCTTCCACGCACTCAAACAAAATAGGGTTGTAAGGAGAGCCTCATCTCTTGTTTAAAGCATTCTTAAAGCACAGTAACATATCCTTTAGGAGGGCGACTAGCTGTATCATTCTTACCAGGAGCCCTAAGGTCTATATCATCAGAAATGTTGTAAACTTTTCTAAGCCTAGCTAAACTGTCTATAGTTATGCTGCATGTCACGAAGTCAATAGGGTAATTTTCGGCCAAAGTTCTACTACTCAATTTTCTTTTCTTCTCTGATCGCACCTCCTCTGGTGAAGACTCTTCACCTCCATTCTCACCAAAGTCTCTCTTTGGTACTCACTAAAAGTCTGCTCAATGTTAGAGGGGTCATCGGTATTGTTTTCCCTACATGTGGTTGAAGCCTCAAGAGACATCCTCCTAGCACTGTCTCTAACACTGGTTTTACTTATAGTCTCCAAAGGGATTTTTGAGTCGAAAACAATTTCCTTGAGTAAATTAGGCAAAAACTCTAGTTCATCATCATCAACCTCAATTACTTTCTCTTTTCCCTTCAACATCTTCTAAATAAACCTAGAACTAAAACCAAATATATACAAACCCAAGCGAAAATAAGAAATACCCAATGATGAAGTGCGAGAAATAGTATTTGAGGCGAGGAAAAGCTACAAGTGAGGTAGATTCTAAGAGTTGACCTCCGGCAAAAAGGATAGACTTGGTAATCGAAAAAAGTAAAGAGAAGCAAAGAGAAAAGGAATGATTTAGGAAATTAGGGATTTTAGAAATGTGAAAAGTTTTTAGCAAACATGTCATTTAATAATATAATAATATGTGCCCTAAGGTTGTTGTAATTGCCCATTTGAAATTTAAATTCTTGGTCTAGCACATGCCACATCACGCGTGTTTGAAACAACACAACTACTTAGGTGAATAGGCAGCAACTAGTCAAGGAGGCAAAAAATACTTTCATTGCTATGGACTCAAATAGCCAAGAGAACAGTCTGATTACCACGAGATGCAAGGCTAGTCGTGTAAGTATAGTTGGGCGGAGGGACCGGAATCGAGTTGGATCGAAGACATGGTCAAAGGTCAATAGATGGGTTTCCTCTAAAGGGCTCAGGCGTGAAACCTACTCAACGACAATTACCAACACATGGGTTTCCTTACAAGAACTCAGGCACGAAACCCACTTGGGGGCAGTTGCAACGCCCATCAACCCATATTTGTGCTACCGACTCAATAATGATTGTGGGGAAGAGGAAGCTGATAATTTCGGTTAGGTATAAAAGTTACAGAGAACGGAGGTAAAGGGGGTGAGACTACTTAATTTTCAGATACTTTGTCTCTTGACAATTTTTTACTCTATCTTTTTTTTCCTCTGAATTTAAGCTTTCTAAATTAGAATATTTATAATTAAGCCATGAGATTGTGGCACAAGTTTTTCTGAAAAAGGCCTGATTACTAATTTGAGGGTTGGAGGTTTTTGATAGAAAAACATCTAGTACCCCTCTAAATAAGTATTGTGAGTGCAGGTGATCCAGCTTAACAAGTTTGTGGTTAAGGTTATCTGCTTGAGAGGAAAGGATACAGTGTTGAGTCGTTACCCCAACAAAAAAATTTAAGTGTTGGCGTGGATACCTGATTGCAACTCTATCGACCAAATTTCTTCATTGACAGTTAGTATGTTCAACTAATTAAGATTTATATCTCTTACATTCTGGTCTAAAATCAAAGGAACTGTGTGTTGGGACAATAAAACCTTTGGTAAAAACTATCACCTATAACCTAGAAATATTCATGTCATATCACTTAGAATCAATAATAAATAATGCGAATCGTACTTGAATCCATAACACTTAATTCTTCTCTAGAGTTGTGTGGTTGGTCTTCCAGATCTACACGTTCTCCTAGAGAGTCCTTTAGTTCTCTCTGCGCTCTCTCTCTAAAGATGAGATATCATAAAGAATTAAAAATTACGTGTGACTTGGGACCATGACCATTTATATAGATAACAGTTTTCTATTATCACTGGGTATTCCTAATTTTGCCCATCATAGAATTAAAATACTATTGGGTCTCTACACATTAAAGGCCTACATCCTATTAAATACATTAAAGCCCATAATACCGAAAACCTTAATATATCACTTTTAATTGAACTTAACTTTATATGACAGTCCGCAACACATAATTATTCATATATAAGCTCAACGTTGGATTAAGGATCCAACAATGCTGGATTAAAAAATCCAATAATCTCCCACTTGGGCTACATGTGTAACCTCATGATTATGTTTTTAAAAAATAATCGTATGAGTTCAACCTGACTATCATTACCGAAATGTATCTATAACCAATTCGGTCCATCAATCATACCAACATAGGATCAAAGTAGCCTTCGTTACATTTATCGTAACTTAACCCTCAATGGTTACTATGCTAATATAACTAAATGACATAGATCATGATGTGGATGTGTAGCATGAAAATTTCATGTAATGTGAGCTTAACATGCCTATTTCCAACTAGTCCACCTTAAACCTTATTGAGATCAAACCATACTAAAATCAGAGTGTGAGCAAACTAAAACTTTATTTTTGTAGAAAATAACCTTAAATATCTGTAAATTAAAACAACCGAAAATGTCTAAATTATGAGAGCATCTAAAATAAAAAACTCCCACTAAAACTAAATATTCTTAAATAACATGATACCTATACAAGCAGTATGCTCATGAAACATCTTGGATGACAATCCCTTAGTAAGTGGATCCGCAATCATGAAGTTTGTGCCAATGTTCTCTATAAAAAATTATCCACTCTGAAATCTTTCTTTAACAACTAGAAACTTGATGTCTATATACTTCGACTTCGTCGAGCTCCTATTGTTATTGGAATACAGCATTGCTGACTTGTTGTCACAAAATAACCTAAGTGGTCTATCAAAACCATCTACTATAAGCAGTGTCGTGATAAAATTCCGTAGCCATATCCCATGTTTAGCACTCTTCCAAGAAACAACACCTCCACCTAGCAGATAAATATAACCCAAAGTGGATTTCATACTATCTTAGCATCTAGCAAAATCGGAGTCAGTATATCCAATGATCTCAAGCTTATCCGACCTTCGATATGTGAGCATGTAGTCTTTTGTTCTCTGAAAGTATCGTAAGACCCGTTTGGCTACTTTCCAATGGTTTACTCCTGGATTACTTAAATATCTGCCTAATATCTCAGTAACGTATGCTATATCTGGTCGTGTACAAACCGAAGCATACATCAGACTTCCTATTACTGATGTATAAGGAATCTTTTGCATTTCCTTCTTTTAAAAATCATTTTTAGGGCATTGATTAAGACTAAACTTATCTATTTTACCCACAGAGGTATCACCTGATTTACAATTTTGCATGCTATATCTCTTGAGAACTATTTCGATATAGCATTTTCATGATAATCCTAAAATACCGAGCTAGCGATCTCGGTATATCTGTATGCCTAACATAAAAAAGACGTCACCAAGATCTTTCATCTCAAAATTCTTAGTTAGAAATCTCTTGGTGTCATGCAATAAACCTATATTGCTACTGGCAAGCAAAATGTTATCGACATATAAAACTAAAAAAATATACTTACTCCCACTGAACTGATGGTATATACAATCATCGACTAAATTCATCTCGAAACCAAATGAAATGATCATTTGATAAAACTTGAAATACCATTGTCGAGATGCTTGCTTAAGCCTATAGATAGATTTCTTAAGTTTGCAAACCACATTTTTTAGGTCTCCGGACACAATTTTTTTGCTGCACCATATAGATCGTCTCATCAATGTTGCCATTGACAAATGTCGTCTTTACATCAATCTTATGTAACTCAAGATCGAAATGCGCCACCAATGTCATTATAATCCTGAAAGAGTTTTTTGAAGAAGCCGGAGAGAAAGTCTCTTTATAGTCGATGCCTTCTTTCTGCGTAAAATCCTTTGTGACAAGACGCGCCTTGTACCTCTCCACATTGCTTTTCGAATCCCTTTTAATCTTAAATATCCATTTGCAACCAATAAGTTTCGCACCTTGTGGCAATGGGACAAGATCCCATACATCATTGTCTTTCATAGACTACATCTCCTCATTCATGGCATCAATCCACTTTTGAGAGTTAGAACTTTCCATAGCTTGATAGAAATTGATTGGATCATCTTCCATCACGCCGATGTTTACCTCATGTTCTTAGAGAAATACAATATAGTCATCTGCCAATGCACTTCTCCTTTCTGTAGTGGATCTCCTTAATGGCATAGGTTCTTGAGATGGTAGAATTTGTTCTTATAGAACAACTTATTCTATATGGAGTTCTCCAACATTGTCTTGATTTGTTGTGTCTTGAACAAAGTCAGGGATGACACCCTGATCAATGCCAATAACACCTATGGGAATATCAACATATTCCTCTTCAAAGACAAAGTCCCTAATTGTATCTCCCCCCACAAACTCGACATCCTTAAAGAACTGAGCATTTCCCGACTTATACCCCCTAGATCGTTCTGAGTATCCAATAAAAAAGTAACTCATCGTTCTTGAGTCCAGTTTCTTCTCATTAGGCTTATAAGGCCTTGCCTCAGCTGGACATCCCCAAACATGTAAGTGCTTAAGACTAGGCTTTTTACTTGTCCAAAGCTCATAAGGGGTTTTGGCAGTCACTTTAGTTGGAACTCTATTAAGGATATACACCGCAGTCTTAAATGTTTCTCCCTAGAGTGATTCTGGTAAGGTAGAATGAGAAATCATACTCTTCACCATGTCCTTAAGCGTCTTATTTCATCTTTCAGCAACATCATTCATAATGGGCGAACCCAGCATAGTGTACTGCGGGACGATACCGCATTCCTCTAGGAATTTAGCAAATGGCTTTGGACGTTGTTCACCTAAACTATCATATCTACCATAGTATTCACCACCACGATCAAATCTGATGCTTTTGATTCTTTTACCGAGTTAGTTCTCAACTTCAACCTTAAAGTGTTTAAACATATCTGAGGACTGTGCCCTTTCATGGAGGAGATATAAGTAGCAATATCTAGAAAAATCTTCTATGAACATCAAGAAATATTGTTGACCACTCCAAGCAGGTGCAAAGAATGACCCATAAATGTCTGTATGTATGAGTTCTAAGACATCCAAACTCCTATTACCTTCAAATCTCCTTTTATTTGTGAAATCTAAGGGGTTAAGAATTGTGTCTGACACAAGTCTCTCTATTCTCCGTTTGAAGATATGACTCAATCTCCTATGCCATAACACAACTGAATTCTCACTTGTTAACTTTCTCTTTAAACCTCGTGTACTTAATTGCAAGAACTCATTAAATGAAGCAATTGTATCAAGCATATAAAGATTATCATCGACTGATAAAGAACAAGAATCAACTAATTTTGAATCATGAGCAAACTAAATTTTCTATTTTCAAATGAACAAGAATAACCAGATTTGTCCAAAGCGGAAATAGAAATCAAATTCCACCTAAAAGACGGAACAACAAAAGTTTCATCAAGATCCAAATAAAATCCAGTCTTTAACAATAATCTAAATTTTCCAATTGCTTCAACTTCAACTGTCTTGCCATCTCCCACAAAGATATATCTTTCACCATCACTGGGTTTTCGGTAACTTAGGCAACCCTACACAGACACACTGATGTAAGTGGTTACACCAGAATCTATCCACCACGTGTGTCTAGGTACCGAAGTTAAGTTAACCTCTGAACATACCAAACTAAGAAGCATACCTTTCTTAGCACGTCATGCGTGATAATTAGTTCACTGCTTCTTCTTATGCCCTTCAGCCCCACAGAAAAAATAACCAGTACCTTCTAAATCACTTGGTTTCTTTTGTTGTTTCTTTTGAGGTGCTGTATCTGCAGCTTCCTTATCCTTCTTCTTTTTCTTTCCTTTGTTCTTGCCCTTAGAGGTAGAGGCTAGGTGAGCACTTTCTGCCTTATCTTTCTTCAGCCTATCCTCTTCCTAAACATATTGTGATATAAGCTCATTCAGAGACCAAGTCTCTTTCTGACAATTATAGCTCACTTTAAACTGGTTAAATTGTGTTGCTAAAGATATTAAAACCAAATGCACTAGCAAGACCTCAAAGAGTTCAAGCTTAAGTGCTCTTAGCTTAGAAGCAAGATGAGACATCTCCATAATATACTCTCTAATATTGCTTTTGCCTGTATACCTCTTGAAATTAAGCTTGTCAAGAGCGTACCAATTTCAACCTTTTTATTCTTGAAAAACCTCTACTCAATCTATGCAAGAAACTCCTTAGTCGTAGTTGCTTTCTCAGTCATTGAGCCCCTGAATGCTTCTGGAATCGCTTTCTTCATGATCATGATACACATGCGATTTGATCTCTCCCACCTTTCTATTTTCGTTTTATCATCAAGGGTACTTTCATCCGTAAGAGGTGGGGGAGAATCAACCTTTAACGCAAGATCAAGATCCATGACAGCGAAAACTATTGAGAGAATCCAAAGCAAAACGCCAGTGCTGTCATCCTCAGAAGTGGGAAGGAGTTGCAAGAGCCTAGCAAGAAAGTTATAAAGCATTTAGAAGATAAGCTTGAGAAGGAGGAATTGATGCCTCAATCTCAAAATGCACAACCCAGCAAAGCGAAACCCTTACCTTTGGTGATACCTCCTCCTTTTCTAAGTCGGTTTGCAAAATCCAAGAAGAAAGAATAAGAGAGAGACATCCTTGAGATATTTTATAAGGTTGAGGTAAATATTCCTTTACTAGATGCTATAAAACAAATACCTCGCTATGCTAAATTCCTTAAGGCACTTTGCACCTCCAAGAGGAAGTTGAGAGGAGATGAAAGAGTTCACATGAGGGAGAATGTTTCCGCAGTTCTCTAAAAGAAACTACCTCCTAAGTGCAAGGATCCAGGTATGTTTACTATCCCTTGCAAAATTGGTATTGTTAGAGTTGAGAAGGCTATGTTAGATCTAGGAGCTTCTATTAATGTCATGTCTCGTACCATTTATTCATCTTTGAATGTTGGTCCATTGAAAGAACCTGGTGTGATAATTCAACTAAATGATAGGTCTAATGCATATCCTGATAGGGCATTAGAAGATGTCTTAGTTTAAGTTAATGAGTTAGTTTTTTCTGTTGATTTTTATGTACTTGATATGGAAGAGGATAACTCCTTTAATTCTGTTCCAATTTTGCTAGGAAGGCCCTTTCTTAAGACTACTAGGACTAAAATGGATGTACATAAGGGGACTCTTACTATAGAGTTTGATGGAAAGGTTATAAAGTTCAATATGAATGATACCATTAAATATCCTAGGGATGAACATTCGGTATTTTCTGTGGATGTTACTGATCCTTTAGTGAAGGAAGTTTTTTATTTAGATGTTAAAGATTCATTAGTAGCTGCTTTAAACAACAGCTTGGGCCTTAAAGGATTGCAAAAAGATGAAAAAGAGTTTGTTTTAAATTCTGCATTGCGAGAGATAATCTTTGAATTAAATTCTTTGAGAACTTTAACTCATAATGTGTCTTATATTGAATTACCTACCTCTCATGCAAAATTTCTTCCATCTATTTTGCAGACACCGAAAATAGAGTTTAAACCGTTGCCGAGTCATCTAAAGTACGTGTTTTTAAGAGATGGTGAGACACTTCTGGTGATCATCTCTTCAAAGCTTAGTGCTTTAGAAGAGGAAAAGCTTATGAGAGTGCTGAAACATTGCAAAAAGGCTATTGGATAGACAATTGCTAATGTCAAAAAGATAAGCCCATCCACAAGCATGCATAGAATACTATTGGAGGAAGATGCTAAACCTTCGATACAAGCTTAACCATAGGTATGTCTGCTTACCGTTTAGTATTTGGTAAACCTTGTCACTTACTTGTAGAGCTTGAGCACAGAGCGTACTGGGTGGTTAAGCAATTTAATATGTGGATGGATGAGACAGGAAAGCAGAGGAAGTTGCAGCTGCAAGAGTTGGAGGATATTCGAAATGAGTCCTACGAGAGTTCGCGACTTTACAAGGAGAGGATGAAGACATTTCATGACAAAATGATTTTGAGAAAAAAAATTTCTGTTGGTCAAAAAGTTCTTTTTTATTCTAAACTTAAACTTTTTCCTGCTAAATTACGCTCTCGATGGGTTGGACCTTTTATTGTTACTAATGTTTTTCCTCATGGTGCAGTCGAGATTCGAAGTCCGACTTCTGACAAAATTTTTAAGGTTAATAGTCATCACTTAAAACATTTTTATGAAGGTTTTTCGGTGAATATTATGAAGGAAATGGCTCTTGAGAACTCTGTTTATGAAGATTGAAGCATAAATATGTCTAGCCAAAACATAAAACAAAGGCGTTTTTTGGGAGGCAACCCAAGAATTTGATGTTTATTTTTAATTTATTGTTACATTTTTTTTA
The DNA here is from genome assembly GCA_030449905.1 of Luvunga scandens. Lineage (NCBI taxonomy): Eukaryota > Viridiplantae > Streptophyta > Magnoliopsida > Sapindales > Rutaceae > Luvunga > Luvunga scandens. The sequence continues at coordinate 227,242 of JASUUG010000223.1, forward strand.
ATTTTTGATTTTGATTTAGGTTGTTTAAATAATATCTATGCTTATTTTGGTTAAAAGGAAATTTTTTGTTAAGGCGTGCCCATGCTTTAACTAATAAGTATTTATGCCTTTAATTTATTATAGTACATATTAAAGCGTGTCCACGCTTTAACTAATAAGTACTTTTGCCTTTAATTTACTACAGTAGGTATTAAGGCTTGGCCATGTGCTTAATAAAAAAAAATTTCTATAATTTTTGGTGTCTCAAATGTCTATTTCATCATTTAGTTTATAGTTTTTATTTTTAGTTTTATTCTTTTACTTAATTTCATAAAAAAGAACTGACTGATTTCGTACTTCAACGTTTTAGCAACCCTAAGCAAACGACAATCACCTTTCCAACTGCCAGCGATCTAGACCCATTAATCTCTAGCCATCCATCAACAATCCAGCAACACGCAGCTTGCCAAGCTCCAGATCCATTTTAGCACGACCACGATCTGCGTTCAAACCACACCTAATCACGCTCCACTCGCGACATCACCATCATCTATCAACCCGCCGTGGCTACGATTTCCTTCCACCAGCAACCTGCGACTTCAAGCCACTGCGACGTCACAGCCATCCATCAACAATCTAGCCATCGGTGCTCCAAATCTGACCCGTGCGCGCAACTCTCAGCGATCCAGATCCGTTCCAGCCGCGATCCAGATCCAGCAACTTGCAACGCCTGGCGATCAATCTCTATTTCCAGCCTTCGTGACCACTAGCCACAACCCGATTCATGCCGACCTCAACCCATTTTCACGTTAACCCACGCGCACCACTATCCACAATCCAGACTAGCCACTCCTATCAATTTCCAACAGTCACGACAACCACTCTTGGCACACCACTCTTATTACTCCAAAGCTCCAGCCGCCGCCTACTACCTTCAATTCACCACCCTACACAACCCGTGCGCAGCAGCAATCTGTTTAAACACAAACCCGTGAGTTCAAACAATGCCGAAGAGGAAAGCAACAACTTCTAAGTCACCAACAGTTAAAAAGAAAACTATAGCGAAAAAAAATCTAAGACTATCGCTCCCACTACGGTGCCATGGAACACAATTTCAAATTCGTGCCAAGCAGTGAAAAAGAGATCGAAACATGGAAATGGGAAAAGTGTTTTGCCGCTTGCAGAATCTAATATCGGAGAGTGCCTCACATTCACGACTCAACAGGACAAAGAGAGGTACAAAGATATTTCCAAGCGAAAAATACTTCCAGCTACGTATATTCATTACCCAACTCTTGAAAAGTTGAATTTTAAGGAAAATTTTGATTCTTTAATTGGTAAGATTGGTTTCCGTAAGTTTATTGATGTTGAATTTTTAGATTATGCTGAGTTGATTAGGGAATTTTATTCTACTTTTCAATTTAATATACCGGATGATTTTACTTTGCATACTCTGAATGTTATAAAGTTTAGGTTAATGGGACGGACTTTTTCACAATCTATCACAGATTTTAACCTAGCTTTAAGATTCATTGATGATGATTATTCTTTTAGTGATGAATATTTAGGGACAACTTGTGACTTTAGCGAAGAATTTGAGCCTTATCGTCTTTGGCATGATTTATCTTTGGATAATAAGGCCTATTACCCGAGTAAATTAAAGAGTTCAATTTTGCGTGATCCTGTTTTGAAATGTGTGCATCGGTTCTTAGCATATAATGTTTTAGGTAAGAAAAATAACTCGAGGGTTTTCTCTAAAACTGAGTTTTATTTTATCTGGTGTATGTTAAATTATGTGAGGCCTAATTTAGGTTTTTGGTTAGCAGATCAATTTCAGAATGTGCTTAAAAGGTTTAGGACTTTATTTCTCAGGCTATATATTACTCTGTTAACTGTAAACTTATGTGTGCTTGATCTTGACAATCATAATTTGCATCCTGCTTGCAAAAAGGAGTTTTTGGATATACCTTTGTTTGAAAGAACAGGTGTGGTTGAATTCAAGGCAGGGAAATTTCAGTTTACTGAACCAGGACCCACTTAACTTCTAAAGAAGCTTTATGCTAGGAGTGGTGTTACCTCTGATGATGATGAGTTTAACGACGATATTGCTGCCCCACCAACTATTCCTTCTACTTTGTACCACCTTTGAGCACTAAGTTAGAGAAAATGGAGCACAAGCTAAACAAACTAGAGCAGAATTTGGGGGCGTTCTTCGAGAGTGTGGGATTTATCCCACCATTTTCGCCAAGCCCATAAACGTTATGTTGACAATTCAGAGACGTTTTCTTTGCCTTTAATCTTTTTTATCCCTATACTTTATTTTGTTATGTGAACTGTGATTATCATACATTAGGGACAATGTATGTTCCTAGTGTGAGGGAGTATTTTTGCAATATTAATGTCAGAAAGTGTTATTTTGTTGCTTTTGAGATGATTTTGAATAACATTCTTGGTTGCGTCATTTTTTTTCTTTTGTGAAGTTGTTTTTGTTTCATTCTGCTCATCCTTGAATGATTTTGGAGTTAGTGTTATTTTTCTTGGATGTGAGTTAAGATGTATGAATAGATTCGAGTTTTGATTAGCTAAGTCTTGGTTGCTTAAATGAATAACTCACCACTATTGATAGTTGATTCATTTGATGAGTGCACATGATTTGATGGCAAATTCACCAACTATGAGAGGATTTGAGCCTATGAGCAACCACTTTGCTCTAATTGTTTTTGTTGAGTGAATATCAATGTTAGTTTGTCTATTATAGAAATTGCTTTGTTATGCATGTTAAAGCCGCATTACGGGATTTTATGCATTAAAATGATAAGGGCAAGCCTCTTTCCATTTTTCTATTTTTACATTTCTTTTCTTTTTCTCTATCTGAAGATCTTTATTTGTTTTTATTTGTTATCTTTATTTGATCCTTAACCATCTACTTCTCTCCATCTACTTACCCGTTTATCTACTTTTTTAGCCTTAATTTGAGAAGATTTTTGAACTCATTGTTTGAATATATTTTGTTGCTTTTGCTACCTTGAATAAAAGTTTCTCAATTACATCAAGTTGCATTATGCTTGAATAAAATTGTGCAAGATTCATAAAAAAAAAAAACCATAAAAAAAAATGAAAAAAAATTGAAAAAAAAAAACTCTTGGCGACTTGAGTAGCAATAAACATTTTGATATCATAAGGTTCATTCAATGGGTTTATTCTTCTCATTTTTTATCTCTTTTTCTTCCATAGACCTTTCTTTTTCATTCAATCCATTTAGCCCCATTACAACCTTATTAAGACCTCTAGATTTTTGCATTTAATTCATGTTTTGTGGTTGAGATGTGATATATGAGCAAGCTTATGGTAATAGCATTCTTTGATTTGATTTGAGTGCATAAATGATACCCTAAACACTTTGAGTGCATGAAGTGACATCAATGAGAGGGCTATTAAATTTTGTTGCACTTGGATTTTGAAAACATTGTTTTGGTGGTTGAGTGACTTTATGCTCACTTTTGAGATTCTATGCTTTGAAATCCTTATCTCTTGAATGTTGATTGACTTAAATCCTTGAGGTGTGCTTGCTTAAGATCATTTTTGGATGAGTTGGAATGAGAATTGAGTGAAGATTTGGGATTATTCTTGAGTTATATACTTAAGGACAAGCATTATCTTAGTGAAGGGGAATTTGTTATAGTGCATTTCATGCGCTAGTTTTGTTTTGTTTACTCCATTTATTATCAATGTTTTACACTTAATAGTTGTGATTTACTTGTGTTTTATTTTTGTAGGTGTAATTCTATTGATTGGTGCTAAATTGAGCTACAAGATAATGTTTAATGATGAATTGACTTCCTAAAGAAATTCTCAATTTCAAAAGAAGTTTGTTGATAAGGCGTGGGTGAGTGCTGTCAACTGCAAACTTGAAGTTTTATTTTAACGTATTTTTTCTTTTTGTACTCTTGTAATTTTGAATTTAAATTTTTGATAATATTTTAGATATTAGTATCTTTATCCTTTTGAAGAAAACTATAAAAAGGGGAGAAAAAGAAGGAAGAGGGATTAGATTTGGATAATCAATTTTTTTTTTATGGTTTTCTCTTTTCTCTATGAGGAACTAAACTCAATTTTTCTGGTTAAAGGTTAATGAAGTTTTTATTCACTAATACTGTGAGATCTTTCTTGTGTTTTAATTATTTTATTGCTTTTTGGATATTTTTTTATTCTTTGAATTATTGTCATGATTATATTTGTTAATTAAATAATTGGCCACTATTTAATTATCGATTTAATCTACTGCCAATTGAAAGATTCATCATATGAAGATTTTGATGCTTATGGCAAATAGCATAGCAGTGCGTTGTGTTATGAGAATAAATAATCTAATTTAAATGAACCATCGTATGTGCTTGTTAATTAGGATTTGAGTCTTTCTAATTTTCAGGCTGTCAATTGATTAATCCCTATTATTGTATATAGGGTTGTCTATTGATTAGGGAAATAACCAATGGTCGTACCTTGGTTATCGATTAATTAAGAAGAGATTGGCTATTAGAGTGTCTCAATAAGTATAACCGGTCTATTCATAAGCAGTAATGATTTATAGTTGTATCGATGATCAGTAGTCGAATCAAAGCTGAGTTAATTCCTTCAACCAGAGTTTTTCCATTTTGAATTACACTTTTAATTTACATTCTTATTAATTTAAATTGATTTTCATTATTGTCAACAATCCCCCAATTTTACATTTTCATTTTAAAAAGAATTTAATAATTACCAGTCTCTGTGGACACGACATTGCTCGATCACTATACACAATCTTATTTAGAGTATGTTTTTATATTTGCTAGCTTCGACACCCATCAGTAAACCCTGATCAGAGTACACATCTTCCGATGACCGATCAAACAGTATGCGTGGAGCCACATCATTAGATCCAGGAGATATTAGCCAGGTTCTTGTTCGCGTTGTTTTAAACCAAGTTTCTTGAACCAGGGCTAGTCAGTCATCACACCAAGAAACACCTCTGTGATGATATGGCAATATCACATACAACAACAATAAGTATATTTGCGGAGCAAGCTCTAACTGTGTTACGTAATTCACTAAGGCCACATTCTAGCAAATAAAATCTTTCTGGAGATATTTACGCAGAGTCAGAAAATCTCTTCATTGAAAAAGCAAAAACATATATGTAGATAGCTAGCACATTCATGACCCATACCCGAAGCGAAGATCAAGTTTATGTAAGATTTCTGGTTCTTCTGGCTGTGTATAAATTATATCACGTGGACTAACTTCTACTTTTGCATCACCTCCATCCTGTGTCTCTACCCTATTATCACCCCAATAGGATCCGATGCTTAGGATTTTACAGTCTACTAAGATTAGTACATATGCACACAACCAATGTTTGATTGAATTCAAAATTACAACATACCAGTACAATGTAGATGGCTTATCTTCTCTCCAACCAATCAATTGCATCCCTTCTCGAACGCTATTGTAAGCAATGGGAATATTTTCAACAAGGGGCACATCACAAAGCTGTCTTACAAATTTCCCTTCAGCTGTCCACACTTGTACCTTTTGTGGAAACTTTGTATAAGACACCGTAAAAGAATATGGCCTGTGAATTGAAGTAATCAAAACGTGCTTCTGATCTGGAGAAGGTTCCACTGCTGTGTATACGGCTGGAGGCCCATAATCTTTCACCGTGCCATCCAGAGTAGCCAAAACAAGTTGTGTGGTGGTATAGTGCTCAAACAAATACTCATCATACTCATCCTAAAGCGGACCCTCAGTATATCTATTTTGAATAACATTTTGCTGTTCATTAGATTGTATCTTGGGGCCTAAGAGAACCAAAGGTTTCTTTGGTGGGTCTCCACATGGTAAAGGGATTGTGTAAACTAACAAAACAGAGTTATTTACCCAAACAAAACTCCCAAAAACCGCTCTTAGACACATATCAGGTGACTCAAACAATGGTTTAGCTTTCCCAGTTTCTACATCAGCAACCCAAACTCTAAGCTTTCCATCCTCACCATCATCATCACCAAGATCAAGTCGGACGCTTAATGCTAAATGCTTTCCATCTGGTGACCAGGTGACAAAATTGATCTTTGCACCATCAGGAAGTCCATGTACCTCCTTTTCTGGGCCAAGGCTGTCATCAGGCAGTATCTGATGTATCCCAAGACCGGCGTAGAATGGTATTCTACTCTTGGTATTGCATCTCCCATCGATTCGAATACCAGCCAACTTATCTTCTGGCCTTGCTAGCTCCACCAACGGAGGCAAAGCACTCCGCTTCAGAAACAATATTTTATCCCTTTGCGGCGAAAAGGACAGTACCGGAAGTGATGAAGCGTCTACTATTTCTCTAAGCTCTGCTGGAGGAAGCTGATATCTACCTCCTCCCAGTGCATTCTCTGCATCACATGAAAATTTACTCACTCAATTCACCAATAACACAAAATTAGCATACATGCAAAGTGATATAAAATAGCAATTTGGCGTACAATGTACAGTCACTTCCTATCCAAAATACAAAAGCTTAACATTACTCGTACAGAAAATCATTCAAATTTTGTAAATCCTTAGGATTGTAAAAAGTAGCTGTAGTGTCTGACTTGCTTTTCTATTCCAACAAACCAGACTCCACCAAGATCCTTACAAGCAAGTTGCATATACCAGATTAAGTAGATTGGACAAAACAACGAGCCCCACACAGTAAATCAAGCAAAGAATCAACAATAACAAAAAAGATTAACACAGCTGAGCAGACTAAGAACACTTAACCAAAACACTCAGAATCTTAACGTGGTTCAGCTATTAATGGCTTACATCCACGGGTGAACAATCGAGCAGGCCTTTATTGAAAGATTCAAGATGATTGTTACAGAGAGATGAGAACAATTGAATCAAGAACAAGACTCTCAGCTTTCCCTCACTTACAATTCCTCTCAACACTCTCTAGATCTCACTATGTTGCTTCCTCTGTTTTCCAGCTTATAAACCTAGCTTCGTAACAAACTTAACAACCCAGAACGTACAACTTTTAAACACGTGTGCATCAATTCGTTATAACGAACTTTGCTTTATTAAACATCATGTGCTTGCTCGCGTGACTTCATTAAGTAATCAAAGAAGCTGGAAACGCTGCCGTTTGGACAAGGTGTTTTATTCACCTTACAGCCAACAGTAGCTGTACCTGCACTAGCGGTTTCCATTGTCTTCAATTCCTCAAAACAGAAGTCTTCTAGATGAGCGAGTTCTTGCTTCTGATTTGATATAGAGTAGCCAATACCGCCAACGAGGACATGGGACCGTGGCACTACTTCAAGAAGGAAAATAATCAGTGAAACATTTGATTATTTCAGGAATTCCGAAATTGAAAGGGAAAAATTGGTATTTTTCTACGGTGCTAATGAAAATATAGTAAAATGAGATTTTGTTGATATGCAGTAAGAGGAAAATAATAAGTGATGGAACCCTGATAAAAGAGTGACAAGAACTCACCCACCCAAAATAATGACACCGTTTTAGGTGAGTTTTTTATCGCATTTTGTGAGGATTAATTTAATACAAAAACTTGAAGCTGCATGCATGTGGAAAAGGCTTATTCATAATTGATACGAATACCAGCTGCAGCGGTTTCCATTTTTCTTCAATTATCAGAACACAAGTCTTCTAGTGGAGCACGTGCTTGCTTCTAATTTGATATGATACCTATCAGCTAGTATAACAATGACATCATTTATATTAATACTTCCATTAATAAAACGACAAGATAATTATTTATATTTCTCTCCCTCTCACAACAACCGTTGAAATTCTCCTCTATTTCTTATCTGCTATCTCTTACTTTCTTGAACTAATTCACAAATTTATTAAATATTAACTCCTAAGAATCTCAAATTTAAATCCTCCAATTTTAGACGTGGTAACATCACCAAGAAGTAAAATTTCCACAAACATGTGGATAGACGAATAATTCATTTTTTAGGTATGCAACGATGATTTTTAGGGGTGTTCAGAATCTAATTCGATCCGCTCAATTCATCTGATCTGTAGAAATCTGATCTGTGAATTGGTGGACTGGATTGGATTGAAAATTTAAAAATTCGCAATCGATGGATTGGATATGGATTTACTTATGTAAATCCGTAAAAATTCACGAATCCATAAAAAAATAAAAAATATTTATTTAATTAAAAAATTAAACTTGTAAATATAACATTAGTACTTACTAATCAATAAATAAGTTAAAATATAGTTATATTAACACGATCTTATAAAATAAAGTTACATTAACACGATATTATATCTTATCCGATAATAATATAAAATAAAAAATAAAAAATAAAAAAATAAAAAAATATAGCTTCCTAAATAGTTAATTTTCACGTACTGATCTAAACAAATGAGATTTTTTCTTTTTGGTGTGTTATACTTTAAAACTTTGAATGTATTTTCTAGTTTTATTCAAATAATTAATTTATTTAAATCTTATTTAATTTTGAATTTGATCGGTAGTAAAGTTATTTTTATATTAAATTTTTTTATTTAGTTAGTTCATAGATTGGAAATAATTAATAATTTTTAATCCACAAAATGGTGGATTGGATATGGATTTGGTCAAATCCGCATCCGATCCACAAACGTATGGATTGGATTTGAATTAAGTTTTACTGATCCATGGAATGGATTGGATTGAAAATTTATAATTTGTAAAATCGTAGATCAGATATGAATTTATATCCAATCCGTAAAATCTGATCCGCAAACACCCCTAATGACTTTGGCACTCAATGATTTTATTAATGATATTTAGTACAATATATTATTTTAGTCTTCCCTCCTTCAACGACTACAAACAGCTGTATGTACGTAAGTATCTCTCTCTCTCTCTCTCTCTCTCTCTATATATATATATATATATATATAGCGACTGGCAGCTGCTAAGTTACATATAATATAACTTACAGTCACTTAATACTAAAAAATGATAGTATGTGAATTAAATGGGAGGTCATGAATAACAACTTTTGAGTTTGCTGTAGGTTGCAGATATAATGTAACTTAACAAGACCTTTATGTGTGTGTGGAGGGCTACCTTTGATAATTTATTATTTTTAAATTCTCCATTAATTGAAATAGAGATGAGTGAGAGTATGTGATCATAACCGTGTTCATCAGATGAATTTAGTTAATTTTTTTTCTTATGAATTGGATGAATATAGTTTACATGTTAATGAATGTCCATCAATTCGTTAATTTTCATCTTAGCCTCTGGGCCTCGTGATTCAGTAGTTTGAGTCCGTAGGTTCAAGTCGTAACACTAATATTGGACTCTAAAAGCTACGATAAGAGGCAAAATCAAGTACAAATTTGGGTGGTGGTCAGCCCCTAACTTTTTGAAAATTTGTGAAATGCAGGGTAAACTAAAAAGTTTCCAAGGAAATCTCCAACTTATGGTATAGTTTGAGAATCTCCAAACTAAAATTTTGGTTTCGCCACTGAGTTTACGATATAACTTACTAAAAAATTATTAGTAATTTTTTGTTAGATTGTTTTCTTTGTCTTATTTTCATAAAATTTCATCGAAAAAAAAAAGAAAACGAATTTACCAAAAACTACTTTAATGATGGGAAAAAATCCATTATTTTTAGGTGGTCTTGGAAATGAAAAATTATAATTCCCAATTTAAATTTTTATTAAAAAAATTAATAAAAGTTTTCTAAGTTATTTTAAAAAAAGAAACTTAAATAATGCTGAAATTTTAGTAGAAAAGCAATTGTATTATCTTAATTAACAAACGGTGTGATCCCTATTGATATTATTGATTTTAATTTGCACTTCCGCTTTGCTGACATATTATTTTGAATTATATAGTTCATCAGTGAGCCACGATTCTCCCACATAAAACATCAGCCGTTGATGTGTTTGGTGTACCGACCAGGCATTGTTTTGCTTTTCAAACCTTTTTGGGGAAAAAAAAATAATGATTTGGGAAGAATGTTAAGGAACGTGTCGGTTGCCATTAATTTGTCTGGTAATGAATTGATGAGAGCATCGAGTCAAAAAGTATATCCATTTCTTTGTCCTATTATCGCGTCACTAACATTATTGAATTATTATCGACAATAATTGGGCGCTCCCACACGTGATTCGCTCAATCATAAGTCTTAACTTGAGTCTCTAGCTGTTGATCTGGCCGTTATGCCGAACATTTGTTTGTTTGCGATGTCGCAATCAGCCATGCACGTTGCCTATTTGGTCTACGGTTTAGAAACACCCACGTAATCTAATTTTACTTACTGATTTGGTTTTGCTACGCCACAATCACCCACGTTGGCACCTATAAAGACTGTTTTCATTAGTCAGAAATTGAGATTTTTGATGTTATTAGTCTTATAGTATTATTTAAGAAAAAATTAATGTTGTAATCTCATTATTAATATAGTAAAAAGTTATATTAGAATACAGTTTTGTAATTTTTTTGTTTTAAATTTTTCACATAAAAATTTATATTTTTTTATAGTCAATTTATTATTTTAGATTATATTAGTTTATTTTATTTATTTATTTATATTATACATTCTATTTTAATCACATAAAAAAGAAAAAAAAATTATGTTTCCATTTAATTTACAATTGGTTGTATGGTTACTTTCCCGACAAAAATATTCAAGAAAAGAGAAAACATAATTAATACAATATGGCACGAACAAAATATTACATGATATGCATGATAACCTCATTTATTAAGAAAGAAAAAGTACATGAACCCAAACGAGAAAATCTCTTGCTCAAGAGATCTTACTAGTTAAATTCAAATGAACTTACATTCAGGCGAAACCGTTGGCAGGTAATGACAACGTACGATACCCATCATTTATTCAATTATTATATATAACACATGGAAAACATTAATACTATTTATATTTAACCAGCATGATTAGGGTCCCTCCCATATTGAGGAATCACAAGAAAATCAAGATTATGATCCACAATCTCATCATCAGCAACACCTCCAAGATATGGGTCGCCCCAACTTTCAGTCCATTCGCTATTACCTAAAAAGTTCATGCTAGAAAACTTAATCATAAATACACATATTAAAATAAAAATTATAAACAATATTCAATTAAAAATGCATGGCCTATAAATAAACCTGCGCAAGGAGCTTCCATGATCTTCAAATCAGAAAGGGGAGAGATCTCTGCTTGCTTCCGGTGAAACGCATTCAATACTCAAGAGGAAAGTAGTTGAGCTTGAGTGATTTCTAATTTCTTGTTCGATCTTATAAATAGACCAAGTGGCCGACACTGCACTGCCAACGTAGCAATCCATGGTATGCTACGGATAATGGATCAACGGCTCAGGTTTCACCCTACAATAAGCTGGTAAGATTAACGGCAAGTGCTATTGCATGTGCGCGACATGGTCCGCAAAATAAATAATTATAATAAAGGAAAATTTTATAATGCCGTAATGAAAATTACGGCATCAATATCGTGATAAACATAAATATTATAAATTACACATAAAATTAATAAATTTAAAGTAAAACTAGTAAATTCATATAAGATTATTAATTATTTAAAAAATTACCATTGTTTCTATAGAATTTTAATGAAAAGTATTTTATTCATTTATACAAAATTATTTTCTTTAATTAAATAAAAAAATTATATTGAAAAAAAGTGGAATAAGTTTTTATTAATTTGGTTACCATAATTTTATATTTATTCTAGGGCATTTGTATACTTTTTTTTCCATTTTCTACAATGACATCTATTTATTATACATGTTAATTAAGCGCAATTATTTATCTTGGTGTGGATCAAGTAAAAATAAAATAAAAAAAATATTCTTATATTACTAGACACATATATGATATATCAATAAAATTAGATCTAATTTTGACTCTTATGCATACTTTATGTAGTCTCAAACTTTTACTTGTATTTGAAAACCATTTAGGGTTGTTGAGGAAGTATAGAAAGATATAAAATAACCTCATCTTATAACAACTATGAAAGATATTAAAATAATATTTTTTTCAAAATCTAATGTTGAGCATAAATTTCATCTTTAATAAAGCATCACATGTATCAGATAAATATAAAACTAACATTATTCAATTTAAATAAAAAACCAATAAATATAAAAGATAATAAACATTATAATGAGTTTTTATTTTACAATTATGAACTTTTTTTTAGCAGTAACTCTTATATCAATTTACTTATTTTACCTTTTATTCTTAAATTTTAGGCATAATCTACAAACTTTATATTTTATTTTGCACTTAATGTTAATTTACGAGTTTTATGTTATATTTGCAAGTTTTTATTTTTTTTACTAATAGTACATTAATTTACTAGTTTTATATTAATTTACTCATTTTACCTTCTATTTACAAGTCTTTTGTTTCATTTTCAAAATTTATGTTTTATTTTACAGTTAGTGTTGACTTACTAGTTTTATGTTACATTTGCAAGTTTTTATTTTGTTTACCAATAATACATTAATTTACTAGTTTATATTAATTTACTTATTTTACCTTCCATTTACAATTATTATGTTCCATTTCCAAAATTTATGTTTTATTTTGCACTTAATGTTGATTTATGAGTTTTATGTTATATTTGTAAGTTTTTGTTTTATTTACTAATAGTACATTAATTTACTAGTTTTATATTAATTTACTCGTTTTACCTTCTATTTACAAGTCTTTTGTTTTATTTTCAAAATTTATGTTTTATTTTATAATTAATGTTAATTTACTGGTTTTAATTTATATTTGCAAGTTTTTGTTTTGTTTACTAATAATACGTCAATTTACTAGTCTTATATTAATTTAGTTGTTTTATTTTCCATTGACAAATTTTATGTTTAATTTCTAAAATTTATATTTTATTTTACACTTAATATTGATTTATGAGTTTTATGTTATATTTACAAGTTTTTGTTTGATTTACTAATAATATATCAATTTACTAGTTTTATATTAATTTACTAGTTTTACCTTCCATTTACAAGTATTATGTTTAATTTCTAAAATTTATGTTTTATTTTACAGTTAATGTTGATTTACAATTTTTATATTAAATTTGCAAGTTTTTGATTTATTTACTAATAATACATCAATTTACTAGTTTTATATTAATTTACTAGTTTTACCTTTCATTTACAAGTCTTATGTTCAATTTCTAAAATTTAAGTTTTATTTTACAGTTAATGTCGATTTACAATTTTTATGTTAAATTTACAAGTTTTATGTTTCATTTACATAATTTATATTTAATTACGACATTGATGCAGTAACTTTAATCACGGCGTCATAGAATGACTCTAATTTATAAATGTCATCTTGTTAATTTGGATGTTGATCTTGAACGATTTGTGTTAGCTGTCCATGATGTTGAGCCATGGGACCCAGCAAGCTCCCACGTTATTCTCGCAGATTGAAGTATACCAAAAGACTAAAAAAAAAGAAGAAAGAAGAAGAACGTGGTATATTTCTTAATCTTTCCCACTGTATGCCTTGAGGAACATACAGCATACTATGGATATAACATCCAGCCATTAATTTTCAAATTATTTAGGCCATGAGATGCATGCGAGCCATTAAAATTTTTTTTCAGAAAACTGAAAACAACCACATTTTGGCAGTTCTGGCCTCATTTTTTAAATTAAGAAACCTATTAAGTTTAAAAAAATAAAATTTTTTTAAAAATTACCCATGAATAATCTTTATTATTATGGATAATAGTATCACTTATAAATTTTAATAAAACAAAATTCTTATAATTTAAAATTCATGGAGGTTTTGGCATTACATTGACACTTATCAAATTTTTGACAGATTATTTGAAAATACTCAAGAGGAATAAAATAAATTTTTATCTTCTTTTTCATACTATACTAAATTTGAATCTTGCCTCTTCTGTGTTGAAGTCGTGTTGCTTGTAAGTTTGTTTACCATTATGATGTATGTCCCAATAATTTAATCTATATGTTTATCCTCTAGAATATCCTCAAGAGTACCTTTAATTTTGAAGATCCAATAAAAAATATCCTCCAAATTAGTAAATCTATTATAATAGAAAAGATCATCATCATCTTATGTATATTTCGTTTTACTTTTTTTTTTTTTTTGGATTTTTTAAAAGAACGGAAAATTATAAGGAATATTATAATTAGAGAAAAGTAATGGGGTAAAATTAGAAATAAGTAAAGGTTTGTGTTGACGGCGACGATGATCGGAAAATTGGACTAGGATAGGTGGATCTGGAAGATTTGATGGTGATGAGTGTGATAACGATGGTGGTTTGTCTCAATTCGTTATGGGTTGACCGGAAAATTGAATTGAAGTGGCGGTTGGAGGCTTGGTTTCAGTTTCTGGTGAACAAGACGGCGCCTGGCTATGGGAGTTAGCCGGCGAGGAATGGCTAATTACGGGGAGTGATTTGGGTGCGGTGATGGCTGTCAATTCTTGGCGGATTTCGGTGAATCAAGCGGCGGAGATTGCAGTGGTTCGACGGCTGTTTTGGGGTGTTTTCGAAGGTTACGGTGGCGGTTTGGTGGCATTAGTGGCTTGGATATGGTCGGCAGCGTGTGGGCTTTCGGATGGGAGACAGAATCGACCAAAGAAAAGAAGAATGGTGGCAGCGGCAGTCGTGTGTGGCGGCTATGAGGGTGGTACGAGTTTGGTTATTTATTTCCTTATTTTATATAAAATTAACGGATGGTGGAGGAGAGAATTGTGTACAGAGGACCGTTGATGGCAGAAAAGCTTTGCTTGGTACAAAGAAATGTTTTAATACCACTTGATGCTACATGATAGTAATATTAAATTTTATTTTAGTGTACGATCATAGAAACTTAAGAAATAAGATTTCAGGAGAAAATATTTTAATTGATAAATGTTAAATATTATTGATGAGAAATTATAAACTATAAATAATAAGATTATATATATTAGTAGTTAAGTTAATCTTAATTTTTATTAAATAAAAAAATAATTTAAAATCTTAATTATATTAAAATTATAAGTATAATTTAAATATATTTAATAAAATAAAATAAATTATAATAAAATATTAAATATTAAGTTGACTCAAAATTTAAAATTCCTAATATGTCCTTTCACGTTTGCTTCCTACATCTGTAATTAGAAGTAGATGTATAATTTGAGGTCGAGTGAGTACTTGTTTCCGCCGGTTTGATCTGACACCGGTGTATACATAGATTCAAGTAGCCGACGGTGGCATCGTGGGTGATTGTGACGTAGCAATGAATCAGTAAGTAAAATTGGATTACTTGGGTGTTTCTAAACCGTAGATCAAATAAGCAACGCGCATGGCTGATTGCGACATAGCAAAACAAACAAATGCATGTTCGGTATAAAAGGCAAGATATACGGCTCAAGACTCAAGTTACGACTTATGACAGCGCGAATCACGCGTGGGAGTGCCCAATTATTGTAGATAATAATTCAATAATGTTAGTGACTCGATAATAGGACAAACAACTGGATTTGCTTTTTGACTCGATGCTCTAATCAATTCATTACCAGACAAATTAATGACAATTGACACGTGCCTTAATATTCTCCCGAAATCATTATATTTTTTTCAAAAGGTATCAAAAGCAAAACAATGCATGGTAGGCATACCGAACAGATCAACGGCTGATGTTTTAAGTGCGAGAATCGTGGCCCACTGATTAACTATGTAACGCGAAATAATGTGTCAGTAAAGCTGAATTATGCAAATTAAAATCAATAATATCAATAGGGATCACATTATCTGTTAATTAAGATAATACAATTGCTTTACTACTAAAATTTCATCATTATTTAAGTTTCTTTTTTTAAAACAACTTAGAAAACTTTTATTAATTTTTTAATAAAAATTAAATTAAGAATTATAATTTTTCATTTCCAAGACTACCTAAAATAATGGATTTCTTTCCCATCATTATAGTAGTTTTTGGTAAATTCGTTTTTCTTTTTTTCTCTTTTTGATGAAAATTTATGAAAATAAGACAAAGAAAACCATACAGCAAAAAATTCCTAATAGGTTTTTCATAAGTTCATGAAAAAAACATATCGTAAACTGGGTGGCGAAACTATAATTTTAGTTGGTAGATTCTCAAAATATATCGTAACTGGGAGATTTCCTTCAAAACTTTTTAGTTTACCTTGAATTTCATAAATTTTCAAAAGGTTAGGGGCCGGGCACCTGCCAACTTTGTACTTGATTTTGCCTCTTATCGTAGCTTTTAGAGGCCAATATTAGTGTTAAGACTCGAACCTACAAACTCAAACTACTGAATCACGCGCCCCAATGGCTAAGATGAAAATTGATGAATTGATGAACATTCGTTAACATGTAAATTATATTCATAAGAAAAAAAATTAACTAAATTCATCAGATGAACAACCGTTATGATCACATGCTCTCACTCATCTCTATTTCAATTAATGGAGAATTTAAAAATAATGAATTATCAAAGGCAGCCCTCCACACTCAAGGCTAGGGATAGCAATTTGACATGGCCAGAATTTTGGTCTGATTGACTCGACCCAAAATTTTTAGGTTTTGATCCGAATATTCGAGTTTCGGGTCGGGCTCGATCCAAAAGTTTTAGGCCCGATCAATTTCGGGTCGGCCCGACACTAAATAAAAAAAAAAATACTACATAGTTTTTTTTTTTAAATGTTTTGTTGTGGAATTGAATTATGTGGTTTTTTATTTGTATAAGATATGAGTTTTTTTTTTTTAATGTTGGGTTGTGGAATTGAATTGTGTGTTTTTATTTGTATAAGATATGAGTTTTTTTTTTTTTAATGTTGGGTTGTGGAATTGAATTGTGTGTTTTTATTTGTATAAGATATGAGTTTTTTTTTTTTTTAATGTTGGGTTTGAAATTGAATTGTGTGTGGTTGAAATGATTGTAAAATTACTTTTGGTGTTTTTAATTTAATTGCATTATGGGTTTTTAATGTTGGATTTTGAAATTGAATTGTGTGTGGAGTTGAAATGGTCGTGGAATTAGATTATTTTTTTTTAATTTAATTGCATTATATTTTTTTAATGTTGGATTATGGAATTAAATTGTAAAAACTTACTTCTATTAATTGGTTGTTTTGTGAATAATTTTATGATTAATTGTATTGTATATTTTGCCTTGTATTGTTAATTATTTTAAATTAAAAAAAATTATTTTTTTGTTTTATATTCATGGTGTGTAACTAGTAGAAAAAGAGAACAAATTAAATACAAAAATCAATTTTGACTGGGTTGGACTTTGATTGGGTTGGGCTTTGAAATTTAGACCGAGCCCGACCCGACAATTTACCATTCCTACTCACGGCCTTGTTAAGTTACATTATAACAAACTCAAAATAACAAACTCAAAAGTAGTTACTCATAACCCCTATTTGAATCACATACTACCAATTTTTAGTATTAAATGACTAATTTTAAGTTGCTGTAAGTTATGTTATATGTAACTTAACAGCTGCCAGCCACTACACACACATACATAAAGATAGATAAATAGATATATACATACAGCTATCCGTAATTGTGGAAGGAGGGAAGATTAAAATAATATATCTTACTAAATGTCGTCAATAAAATCATTGAGTGCCGAAGTCATTGCTGCGTATCTAACAAATGAATTATTAGTTTATCCACGTGTTTGTGGAATTTTACTTCTTGGTGATGTTACGGAGTCTGAAATTTGAGGATTTAAATTTGAGACTCTTACGAGTTAATATTTAATAAATTTGAGAATTAATTCATGAAAGTGAGACATAGCAAATGAGAAATAAATTTGTTACCAAGTCTTCTAATGCTTTTATATGGAACTATTGATATAAATTATGTCAATGTTATACTAGCTGATAGGCATCATATCAAATCAGAAGCAAGCACGCGCTCCACTAGAAGACTTGTGTTCTGATAATTGAAGAAAAATAGAAAACGCTGGAGCTGGTATTGGTATCATTTATGAATACGCTTTTTCCACACCCATGCAGCTTCAAGTATTCGTATCAAATTGATCCACACAAAATGGGATAAAAATCTCACTTAAAACGGTGTCATTATTTTGGGTGAGTTCTTGTCGCTCTTTTGTCAGAGTTCGATCACTTATTATTTTCCTCTTGCTGCATGTCAACAAAATCTTAATTTACTATATTTTCATTAGCACCGCAGAAAAATACCAATTTTTCCCTTTCAATTTCGCAATTCCTGAAATAGTCAAATGTTTCACCAATTATTTTCCTTCTTGAAGTAGTGCCACGGCCCCATATCCTCGTTGGCTCTATTGGCTACTGAATGCTATATCAAATCAGAAGCAAAAACTCGCTCTACTAGAAGACTGCTGTTCTGAGGAAGTGAAGACAATGGAAACCGCAAGTGCAGGAACAGGTAATTTTTACAATCCTAAGGATTTACAAAATTTGAATGATTTTGTGTACCGGTAACGCTAAGCTTCGTATTTTGGATAGAAAGTTACTGTACATAGGACCCCAAATTGCCATTTTATATCACTTTGTATATATGCTAATTTTGTGTTATTGGTGAATTGAGTGAGTGAATTTTCATGTGATGCAGAGAATGCACAGGGAGGAGGTAGATATCAGCTTCCTCCGACAGAGCTTAGAGAAATAGTGGACGCCCCATCACTTCCGGTACTGTCCTTTTCGCCGCAGAGGGATAAAATATTGTTTCTGAAACGGGGTGCTTTGCCTCCGTTGGTGGAGCTAGCAAGGCCAGAAGATAAGTTGGCTGGTATTCGAATCGATGGGAGATGCAATACCAAGAGTAGAATACCATTCTACACCGGTCTTGGGATACATCAGATATTGCCTGATGACAGCCTTGGCCCAGAAAAGGAGGTACATGGACTCCCTGGTGGTGCAAAGATCAATTTTGTCACCTGGTCACCAGATGGAAAGCATTTAGCCTTAAGCGTCCGACTTGATCTTGATGATGATGGTGAGGATGGAAAGCTTAGAGTTTGGGTTGCTGATGTCGAAACTGGGAAAGCTAAACCATTGTTTGAGTCACCTGATATGTGTCTAAGTGCGGTTTTTGGTAGTTTTGTTTGGGTAAAAAACTCTGTTTTGTTAGTTTACACAATCCCTTTATCACGTGGAGACCCACCAAAGAAACCTTTGGTTCCCTTAGCCCCCAAGATTCAATCTAATGAACAGCAAAATGTTATTCAAAATAGATATACTGAGGGTCCGCTTAAGGATGAGTATGATGAGTATTTGTTTGAACACTATACCACCACACAACTTGTTTTGGCTACTCTGGATGGCATGGTGAAAGATTATGGGCCTCCAGCCATATACACAGCAGCGGAACCTTCTCCAGATCAGAAGCACGTTTTGGTTACTTCAATTCACAGGCCATATTCTTTTACGGTATCTTATACAAAGTTTCCACAAATGGTACAAGTGTGGACAGCTGAAGGGAAATTTGTAAGACAGCTTTGTGATGTGCCCCTTGTTGAAAATATTCCCATTGCTTACAATAGCGTTCGAGAAGGGATGCGATTGATTGGTTGGAGAGCAGATAAGCCATCAACATTGTACTGGTATGTTGTAATTTTGAATTCAATCAAACATTGGGTGTGTGCATATGTACTAATCTTAGTAGACTGTAAAATCCTAACCATCGGATCCTATTGGGGTGATAATAGGGTAGAGACACAGGATGGAGGTGATGCAAAAGTAGAAGTTAGTCCACGTGATATAATTTATACACAGCCAGCAGAGCCTATAGAAGGCGAAGAACCAGAAATTTTACACAAACTTGATCTTCGCTTCAGGTATGAGTCATGAATGTGCTAGCGATATATATATATATATATATATATATATATGTTCTGCTTTTTCAATGAAGAGATTCTCTGACTCTGCATAAATATCTCAATAAAGATTTTATTTGCTAAAATGTGGCCTTAGTGAATTATATAACATAGTTAGAGCTTGCTCCGCAAACATACTTATTGTTGTTGTATGTGATATTGCCATATCATCACAGAGGTATTTCTTGGTGTGATGACACACTGGCCCTGGTTCAAGAAACTTGGTTTAAAACAACACGAACAAGAACCTGGCTAATATCTCCTGGATCTAATGATGTGGCTCCACGCATACTGTTTGATCGGTCATCGGAAGATGTGTACTCTGATCCAGGTTTACCAATGATGAGAAAAACATCCACGGGGACTAATGTGATTGCAAAGATAAAGAAAGAAAATGACCAAGGGACTTACATTTTACTTGGTGGAAGAGGTGCTACACCAGAAGGGGACGTCCCCTTTCTTGATTTGTATGACATGTAGGTAAAGCTCTCTAAAATCTTCCTTTTGAATTTAATGCGTAGTTGGCTCAACATACTAACTTAAAGCAAAATGTACCAGAAAGACAGGCAGCAAAGAACGAATATGGGAGAGCGACAAGGAAAAGTATTATGAGACCGCAGTTGCTTTAATTTTTTACCAGAGCGTAGGAGATATAAATCTTAATCAGTTGAAGATACTGACGTCCAAAGAGTCAAAAACTGAAATAACCCAGTATTGGATCCAGAGCTGGCCACGTAAGAAATGTTGTCAGATTACAGATTTTCCTCACCCATATCCTCTGTTAGCAACATTGCAGAAAGAGCTGATCAAGTACCAGAGAAAGGATGGGGTTCAACTTACTGCAAAATTATACTTGCCAGCAGGGTATGATCCATCAAGAGATGGCCCTCTTCCATGTCTGTTCTGGGCTTACCCTGGAGAATTTAGAAGCAAAGATGCTGCTGGACAAGTTCGTGGATCTACAAATGAATTTGCAGGCATGACTCCAACATCATCCCTTATATTTCTGGCTAGGAGGTATCATTAATTCCACTTTCTTTTGGTTTGCTGTTCCTATTTCACAGCCTTTTGCATGCTTTTTACATGAAGAAGCTAGATCGGGTAGTTATAGTAAAATCATTATCCCGCAGGATTGCTGTTTTAGCTGGACCTTCAATTCCTATTGTTGGCGAAGGTGATGAGGAGCCAAATGATCGGTATTTGACACTCACACCACATATTTGAATGAGGTTTAATAGTCGTGATCATGCTTTCTATTATAAGGGTTAAAGTTGCACCATTTAACCCATTTAGTGATTAGGTTTGTGGAGCAATTGGTTTCAAGTGCAGAGGCTGCCGTTGAAGAAGTTATTCGACGTGGAGTAGGCCTTTCTAACCTCTATATAAATATTAGTGCTTAAATAAGTCCTGATTATAAAGTGGTGCTTAGATGCAGATGTCTGGATGAATTTAAAATACAGATAGAGTTAAAAGACAATAAAAACACAAGAAAAACATGGATTCGAGTCTACCTTTTTTTTTTTTTTCGTTTTCCTCTGTCTTTTAACTCCTCCAAGATGAACTTTTCGTACAGATGTCCGCATTTAAGTACGACTCTCTTATTATATATAGGTTTATAATTAACCAAACTTACTTTTTCTGGTGCTGCGCTTGTTGTTCAGGTGGCTCATCCAAGCAAAATTGCTGTTGGAGGACATTCCTATGGAGGATTCATGACTGCTAACCTACTAGCACACGCTCCCCATCTTTTTTGCTGTGGAATTGCTCGTTCTGGAAGTTACAACAAGACACTTACACCTTTTGGTTTTCAGGTAGCTAGCCTAGCAATTAAGTAGCAGCATAACCATATACGTTCACCAAATTACTGTTCTGTTTCTTACTTAATTTGATGCATTTATGACTTTCGTGTAGAATGAGTTCAGAACTCTTTGGGAGGCTACTAATACTTATCTGGAGATGAGCCCTTTCATGTCTGCAAATAAAATTATGAAGCCAATCTTGCTTATCCATGGAGAATGTGACGATAAACTTGGACTATTTCCCTTGCAGGTCAGTTGAAAGCCTCATCTTAAATCATCCTCTCCTCTTCTTTTTTTTGCATATTAAGCGATTAATAATCCAATATCTTCAGTAGCTTAATTAATTTTTGCATTTTCACTTGCACATGATGCAGTCCGAAAGATTGTTTGATGCTCTGAAAGGACATGGCGTTCCTTGTCGCCTGGTCATTCTTCCCTTCGAGAATCATATCTATGCTGCACGCGAGAGTATCATGCATGTTATTTGGGAGACTGATAGATGGCTTCAGAAATATTGTGTCTCAAACACTTAATTGATGTCTGTAAATATTGAAGTTGAAACCCAATAAGATCAAAAAAATAATGATCAATAGTTGAATTTGAGATCTTAGTATTTTAAAATTGTGTAAGTAGCAGAGGGACGGATGTAGACAAGTGGATCAAGGCGGTGGATTTTGAATCCAACATGGGCGGGTTCAATTCCTGTCGTTCGCCCATAGTTATAAACTTCCTTAGTTGAAACCCAAATTATGAATAAGCAGTTCTGGATTGTGAATACCATTTGTTTCCTCGTAAGAACGTCACAGCTGTTGATTCAAAACCTAAGTGTTGGAAATTCTGGTAAATCAGTTTTATTGACGTAGAGTTAGCAGGAAGCCAACTTAAAAGCTTAGATTCTGCTTTTAACCATGGGGTGATCCTTATTACTGTTTCACCGAGTTTCTTAATTGGTTGGTTTATTTAATCTGGATACATTACTTGTCAAGTGAGATCGTTTTAGGTCAAGCTTGATTAGGTGCGTAACAAATAACACAATATGAATAAAGTGTCTGGAATTAGCTACGTAACACTGATAAGTATAAACAATCAAAAACTATTAAATTATCCTAGATCAAAGTCCATTATAACACAACTTAAATTTTTACCTTTACTAATTTTTCTAACCACATATTACACTACAAATTTTCTTTTTCTGTTTCTTTTTTTTAACTTAGATGCTTTTGCTAGAAAAAAAAATTGCTTATCCTTTTGATAGACAACAAAAAGATTAAGATTTTCATTTACAATATTTATCATCACGCCATACGGTTGATAAGTGATATTCGCAATAAAAAATTTATAATAAAAGTTTAATTCATAAACGTATATACTAAAATTAGGATTTAAAATGGTATTCAACCGAAGCTGGCCTAAAAAGCCTGCGCCAAGGAGATTTCATACTCTTCAAATTAGAAAGCTCGCTAGCTTCTGGCGAATCGGAATCAAAAGTCAGAACTAATTAAGTTGCTTTTGCGAGTTCTTGCTTCAGGTTTGATATAATATACATGTATCTTAGTTTATAATTATAAAACCTTTAATTTATAAAAAATGATGATTTATTAAATAAAATCTTAAGCTATTCCAAATGCTAAATTATACATACATTAAATCATACCGGGTTTACAAAATTTGTAACGATAAAGTTCTTGATCGTGCCGTTTTCCGTTAAGTGTCTTGAGCTCGATTTTACTTGATTCACTTAAATAAATTTTGCCTTTAAAAAATTAATAAAATTGTGAAATATAATAACACATATTTGTTATCATCAAAATTACAATTTGTATAGCTCTCTAAGCTAACAAGTAAAGGCAAGTTGTACAAGTTGGTGCCTAAAAATTTTTTGCTCCCACCTAAGATCTTTGCCAGCAATATGTCAAACAAATATTAAATAGAACAATAAAATGATAAATATACCAATCACACATCACAAGATTTATGTGGAAAGTTCTTCTGCCAAAGTAAAAAATCACGGCCATCAAGGACGAAGAAATGAAAAATTATTACAACTTGATGCAGAGTAAGAAATTGAAGAAATCCTAATTGAGTTGAAATTTATAATGTTAAGGAATATTTTAGTTAATTTATATTCTAGTTTAAATTGGTTTCCTATTTAGAGTTTCATTGTTTAGGCATTGCTTATTTGATTTGTATTTCTAATTTAGGTATAAGTCTTATTAAAATAAGTTTTCTAGTTAAACTAAGATAAATCTTAGTTAGTATAAATAAGTGTCTTTTGTAGCTTTTACATGCAAAGATTTTGATTTTAGAATCTCTTTTGATAAAATCACCCATCCAACAATAAATTTTGAAAAACAACGAAAGAGTATCTTTTCAAAATTTAATTTTATGAATCACTTTTATAATTGATACAATTTCATATATATCATCATATATGTCATAAAAATCCAAAATTATCCATATTACTTGGGAAATAAAATCATTAATTTCAAAGAGTATATTATTATTACCAATTATATTAAAATAACTAAATAAAAAATAAAATTAATAAATAACATATTTATTTTATTTATCAATTATTATATGTACAGAGTAAAAAAAAATTTATATGCATGTTTAAATAAATTTTATTCAACATTATATCTAATATAGTCATTTATAATCTTACAATAGTTTAACAGTAAAATTTACTAAATACAAACGGCTCTTTTAAAATTCACAATACTTTTAAAATAAATTTTATTAAACGTTTGACTGATTCTCTTCATACTTAAAAATTTCTACAGCACAACTAATCATAATTAGTTTAAAAGTTGTAGCATTATCAAACTAGCCATGCCCAAACCACACATTGAAAATGTAACATCTCCCAATGGCTTCCAATGATTATATATACGTGTAATGCATATGATTGTTTCGAAAACAAATAAGAAATGACTTCTTATAAGCTTGTCAACAAGGTACTTACAAGTACTTTGTTTTCTAATATAAAATTTTCTTTCCTTCATTTTATTTAATTTTTTTTATAACATGTTAAGGAAGACGTTAGTTTTTTTATGTGCGATTTGGGCTTTGCTAAAGTAGTGATCTAAGTGGGATTGTTGTCAAGTAATGGCTCACCGTAAAGCCCAAATCCCACATCGCAAAATGTGACATCCTCTACGCCCTCTAATGACTATATATAGGTGTTATGCATATAATTATTTTGAAAATAATAAGAATTGACTTCTTATAAGTCCATTAACAAGGTTCTTATAATTAATTTGTTTTCTAATATAAAATTTTCTTTTTATTTGATTTATAACATGACCCCTCTCTTTTAGAGGAAAAATCTATAAAGTCCCCCAAAATTTGTTTAAATATATACATAGAAACTCTCTTAATTTTATATGTCCGCTGCTTGGGTCGGCGAACGTTGGATTTTTTGGCGAAAAAATTTTCAAATACATTAATTAAAATCTACCGGTAACGACATCGTATTCGTCATTTCTGGAGAACTAACAAGTAACAATATTCATTGCAATTGACTTGACCCTATACAATTAACACAATCATCATGAGGTTCTTTTCTGTAATAAGTTGCTGCTGCTGCTTAAAACAAAAATTTTAAATTATCAAATGCTTTTAATTTTTGAATTTTTGATATTGTTGGTTAATATTATCCCTCAACATTTTTCGTGGAAAAATGAATTGGCTAAAATGTCAGAATATTGCAGCAGATGCTCGAAAAATTGCAATAATAGAAGCTACATGTACAAAGGTTCTCAAGTTGTGTAACGGGGGTTGATCTCCATTTGTAAAACGTCAGATTATGAAGTCAAGGACCCATTTGACTTTTGTTATGGGTCTTGACCCCTTGACCAATTTTTTTCACTATTGGACTCTTGATCACATTAAAAAGACTAAAATACCCAAATTTAGTTAAACCTTAAAAATTATATACCCACACACAATGGTATCATGCAAATCCCTAAAACTGGTTTTACTCATACACAGCCACCTCTTACAAAATCCTTGATTGCCATCTTAGTAAATTACCCTATAATTATAGTGTAGTGCAACACATGACTGTTTCGTGCAATACGTGACACTATAATGTAGTACAAGATAGTATCATGCAACATATGATAGTATCAGGCAATGCATAACTGTATAGTGTAATACATGACTTCATCGTGCATGTAGTTATGTTACACAACTCTGTCGTGAAACATAAACTCTAAATATAGATTTTGAAAAGTTTATCAAAAGTACCAAAACCAAACTTACGAATGTGGCTAAATGTATAAGTGAGAGCTTGTAAATTGTTGAATTAGTATTGGTCAGTTATTGAAAGGCTTTGTGAGTTTTAGCTTTTAAGAAAGACAAGCTAGAGTTCTTAGAATTGAGAGTGAATGAGAATAGAAAATTTACAAAAAAATCCCTTTTTATAGCTTCTTACAACAAAAAAGGCATTGTAAACATTTAATTGACTTTGCGGTCTGAATTTTACGGTAAGGTCCAAATATCATGACTAGATGGGTCCTTTTAAAAAAATTTCTCTTTGTAATTATGCTTAAGAAGACACGGCTTTAGTACAATATTGGGCACGTGACTTTCTTTATTTTCCTCTTATATATTTGCTTATTTTCATCTTGGAAGGCTGTTTTGTTCAGTTCTCCGATATTTTCCATCATTTCCCCTATCATGCATACAGTTTTAGATTGCAGCAATATGGAAGATATTTTTGCAATTCGTGGTGAAGCAATATTTACGCAATTGAGAGATAGAGCTTACACAATTAAAATCTTTAACTCTGCAAGATCTTCCAAAGCTTACAAGTTTTTGCTGTGAGGTGAAGACACCTTCCGTATCACCAAATAGACAAGAGCCGCAAGATGAATTGAAAGGTGTTACATTGTCCAATAAAATCAGTTTGAAGGAAGGACAATCTTGACACTTGGATACCGTCATTCAACGAGAAGTTAGGCCAGCCATTGTTATTCTTTGTTTTGTTTTGTTTTTTCCTGGCCTCACCAAGCATTCGCATTTGACGACACGCATATTTTGAAAATAAATCATTTAGAGAAAAAGGACACGCTTGCTAAGCTCTCATCATATAATCAATATAAATTAGATTGCACACTCAGCTGACACTTTGAAGATGATTTTGATTTGCATTTTCAATCAAGGAAGAAAATTCTAACAAGAAGTTTATCTTTAGATTGTGTTGCCCAATTTGGACGCTTTGGAGCTGTGTCAGATTAATAGAGAAAAGATTTGGGACAATCAACGTCCAGCCGTGTTTCCTGGCTTTCAAAGGTTCAGCAGTATATATGATGTCTCGAGAATTTCACGCAATTCTCTGTGGCGACTGGATTTTAAAGAGGTTGAAAGGTAAAGGAAAGACATAAATCTAGGAAGTTATTAGAATCTCATAGAGGGGATTCGTCTTGAGAACTCTTAGGTTTCAGTGATTTGGTCTATTGTAGATTTCAGCGATACAGCTTTAGCTGGTTGATGCTATACTTATAATATCCCAACTCAAGGAGTTAGGGGAAAGGAGAAAGATGGTTTCATTGGGTATATGTAGCAAACCAAAGAGTTCCAAGAAAGGGGTTATGGAGTCTTTCCATACTGAGAATTTTGCACGCAACCTGTTATTAAGATGAGCAAACATTGTTGTTCATATGAGGTTGTTGTGCCCTCATTTTATAGACAAAAATAACAATGACTCAGCCATTAAGTTTCGTTTGGAGTGTTGGAAATTTGTCTTAGTTGCTTCAGTAACAGATTTGCTAAATAATTGGTCAATTGACCAAGTCCTTAGGAATATTTGGGTAGATGCGGCTTGATATTTTGAAGATATTTTATTTTTCTGTTATGTTTTTCAGCTCTATATAAAAGAGTATTGCAGTGAATAACAGTTGTATTCTGAAAAAAATCTCTCTTCCTTTCTTTACTTTCAAATATTTCTCTTTTGTTGTTATAAATTTTCTGCCTTGTTCTTTGCGATATATCAACATGGAGACCAAAACTAAAATTGACTTGGATATAAACACACACTACATTATTTTGTCAAAGGATGGCAATTGACTTGATATAAAATATGAACAACTATCTGCCAAATATTGATGCTACTGTTGTAATATCACCATTTTTCAGTTGCATTTGCAAAAGCTATGTGTATAATTTTTGTCCAAGCTCTCTTGCTGCATCAAGAAAATATACTTTATTAAGTTGTGCCTCACTAGAATTAAGGCATTCAAGGATGCAAGTCTTGAGTCTAACAAAATTGATTTTTTTCTGTTGATATTACAGTTTTCCATAGACATGAGCTCCTAACAAAATCCTAGCGAGTTTATTCTGTAACAGTCCGTTGGAGAGGATGGCTTCTTGGCTGTCGACTACTTCACTTTTTCGTCGAGCATTGCAGGCCATCTTAGGTCTGCATCTCTTGTAATCAGTCATGCTGGTAAATTCTAGACAGCTCACTTCATTTTCCTTGTCTCCTTTTATCATTATCATCATTTTCAATTTCCCTCTCAAACTTGCTACTCTCTTGTTTCTTCATTGTGCTATATTACGTTTTGAACGTCTGAGCTGACTATATAGTTGGCTGGGGTCTTTTTTCTTTTTTCTTTTGGGCGAGAAGTACACAATAATTTCCTAAACACTTACCATTTTGTTTGATTTCTTAAGAACTACATAATTTCGGAAAATTGTGGGATGATATTGCACATTTTGTTAGCCATCTATAAATGTTCTCAAACCCCCCAAAAAAAAAGAATCATGATTAGTTATGTTTTGCCATAATCTTTGATTAGTTATGTTTTGCCATCATCTTCGATGGTCCCTGACTTCTTTTCTTCTGATAAGCACAAAAGCAAGTACTTTAATGGGGTAATGGCATCATCTTCTATGCTCCTTGGCTTCTTTCTTACTATGACCTTCGCTTGCTTCAGCTGTTTTGCCCTGATGGCAAGATTGCATTACTGATTCACGGATGACCACTACTGATTTTTTTGTTTGAATCATACTTTCTATAATCCAACGGCATAGAATTTTGTCATATGATGAGTATTGTGTAAAGTAATTCATATAACTTTCCCCTTCTTACATATGTGTATTGTTAGTGATCTGAATCGAGTTATCTTTATATTCATTCAGTAGTAAGAGTTGAATCAAATATCTTTCCCATTTCATTGAGCATTTTTTTACGGTAACTTGACAACAAAACAATAGCCCAAATTCCTAACAGCTACCCCTCCGATTTATTGATCATCGAGTGCAAGGCAGAATCAGGCAAGTTAGAAGCTGCTAAGTTATCCAACCCGTCCATTTGCCACTCCTAGTTAGAATGGTAGGGTTAGAGTGAGCGCTCTATCATTTTTTTTCAGCAATGATGATGTCATACATAAATACAAATTACTGCAGGTCACACATCTATGAGATGATGAATTTTATAAAAATTACTTATTTACCATCCAATAGATGAGTTTCTCAATTTTAATAGTAATTATAATACCAATTCCAACTATAACTATTAATTGCATATAGGATTATAATTATTATTATAGTAAAAAGATGATAAACTTCGGTCATATAAATATACTGTTGTACGATAGTATTGTAAACTTGAAATCTACAAACTTCATTTTCTTTTTCATATTTGATGTATATCAAATTCTTCGAGAATACTCTAAATTTAAGAGAAAACTAAGTCATGTGAAATATTCTTATTGAAAATTATTATTAAAAAATATGCTTATCAATTAGTTGAGGATAGTTTTGGGTGCAAAGTGAAAAAGAAAAGTATGAAATCTTTTTTAGAGCCAAATATTATATAAAAAAATACGATTAGTATTATGGCTGGCAGAACTAAACTTGTTCCAAAGAAGCCGTTACAATTCAATTTTCTAGATTCTGTGTGGTATTACTGTTATTATTATTTTAGTCATTCTCTTACACAAACGTGCAAATAGGAATTCGTTATTGCACTTTATTATGTAATAGTGTTAGTTGAGCAAAAACTATAATACCATATGATGTAAAAGTGAATTCAAAAGAAATCCATATTTAGGCATTCATTCTTGAGAATTATTATCTATATATATATATATATATATATATATATATATATATATATATATATATATATATATAGTACTAATCTAGTCTAGGATCTTGAACTTTACTTATATATATATAGTACTAATCTAGTCTAGGATCTTGAACTTTACTTAAGTCTGGAAAAGCTATAATACCATATAGTATAATAATGTAAAGCATTAAACTATTAAATCATATGGTATAATAGCTTTCTCAAACTTTAACAAATCCAGAATCCTAGATCAAATTGGAACTCTCTCTGTTTATATATATATATATAAATATTCCAATCTAGGATCTTGGACTTTATTAAAGTCTGGAAAACCTATTAAACCGTACAATTTAATAGTGTAATGATTGTGAAACTATTAAACTATAAGGTTTAACAGTTTTTCTAAACTTTAACAAAGTCCAAAATTCTGGACCAGGTCAAGACTACACACACACTTTCTTTATGTACACATACACACACACATGTATGTATGCACGCACGCACGCGCACACAGAGACACACACATAAAGAAAGTGTATGTGAGAGAGAGAAATAATCCCTCTCTCCTGCATGTGCCTCATTTTTTTCACCCAGACATATTATTAAGTAATATAATTTAATAGAATTAGTTTTTATTTAATTGTTAGATCATATGGCTTAATAGCGAGTCCATATGAGAAAAATGATCTTGGACTTTATTACCATTATTGCACTCTATATTTTAAGATCTATGCAATGATGAGATCTGTTAAATGACTAACAGATTAAGTTGGTGCTTTGCCTCCATCAAAATCATCATTGGTATCGTTGTATTGCCGCTGGAGACACATGCCATGATCTGACCTTTTTGAAATTTTTAATTTGTTTTCAAAAAGGTGAAGCTATTTGTACTCTAAGAATGATTTTGAATGCTCTATTACTTTGTATGCTCATGTACTAATTTTTAAAAAAATTAAATTTTACTTTGTATACTCATTAAAATTCCAAAAAGATCCTTACTCAAACTATTTAAATTAATTAACTTTATTTATTTAAAACACCAATAAAGATATTCAATACACCCAATTTCAAGGGATTTAATAAATTTTTACAACAATATAATCAAGTCAAGTTGTAAAAAAATTTATTTAACAAAATTTTTATTTTTTTTGTTTATTTATAATGTAATCTATTATATTATTAGATTATTCATGTTTTAATAAAGTTCAGGATCCTAGACTAGATTATTACTCTGTAACAACTAATTCCAGAATCATGTGATAGTGAAAGAGTGTATTTCATTAATATATATAAAAGGATATAAATCAAATCTGACCCATTACTTAAAGTAACATCTTAATCTATGAATGTAATCTTGCTAATTTTGATGTTGATCTTAAATGATTTGTGTTAGCTGTCCATGATCATGAGTTATGTGACCCAGCAACCTCCCTCGTAAAAGAGTGTTTATTTGTAATGTAATGCTATCGTACTAATACTGTTTTTTAACTTTAATAAAATTCAGTATCTTAAACTAGACAAGTACTCTCTCTCTCTCTATATATATAGGCTTCGGATTGCAAAAATTAGTACGAGAATCATGTGAAATTGAAAAGAGTGTATTTCATTAATATATACAAAAAGATGTATATCAAATCTGACCCATTAATTGAGTAACATTTTAATTTATAAATGTAATCTTGCTGATTTTGATGCCGATCTTGGATGATTTGTATTAGCTGTCCATGATCATGAGACCCCGCAAACTCCCATGTTATTCTCGTAAATTGAACTATAGCAGAAGGAGCCGGGAGGGGACGGGGGGGGGGGGGGAGAGAAAGAAGAAGAACATGGAATATTGCTTAATCTTTCCCACTTTATGCCCTAAGGAACAGACAGAATACTATTTGATATATTATTATTATTATTATTATTATACTTTGTTGGCTAGCCCTTGATCCGTTTTATACTAATCTACAATTAAACATCCAGCCGTTAATTTTCAATTATTGAGGCCATAAGATGCATGAGCCATTAAAAAAATGTTTCAGAAAAGTGAAAACAACCACATTTTGGCAGTTCTGGCCACACTATTACATGTATATTATATCAAACCAGAAGCAAGAACTCGCAAAAGCAACTTAATTACTCTGAGTTTTGATTCTGAAGGCTGATATCTTTTCAGATTTGAAGAATATGGAAACTACCTGGGCAGGTTTTTAGGCCAACTTTACTTCATTTTAATATCATTTATAATTCTTACTTTAATATATGCATTTGTTGATGCATTTTTTACTATAGAATTTATAGGTAATAATGATTGGTTGGTTGGATGGTAAGCAAGGGATTTTTGGAGGCGATTCTATTGATGATGACATTGCGAATAATGTCAATCTTGATTTTCTTATTGTTCCTTAATACGGGAGAAATATTGACCACATTGGCTAGGAGGAGGCAGTGTTACTCTTTTGTGGTTTGCTTATTTAAATAAAAAAATGAGTGCTGTTATTACTGATTAATGTATAAATGTTGGTTTGATTTAGTTCTACTTGATCAAATCTCTTGAGATGTACAAGACATGTTTTTATATTTACTTTCTCTATTAAGGGTTTTATTTGCATGATTTTAGAATATTGCAGGCTCTTTGGCATGATTTTTGGATGTGTTTAATTTGTATTTATTGAGTTAACTATTGTTAAGTCTCATTATTAACCCAGGATACAATAATTGCACTGAATAGTTTCTGGATAGTATGGATATTTCTTAATAAAACATATACTTTAAGGAGAATTCTTGAAGAGTATCTAACTTTTCTGTAAACTAGACATTCAAGACTTATTCAATAAATTTTGTTTCATAAGATTTGATTTTGTTTTTTATTTTATATGGATTTTCAAAGCCGACACTGTTGCACTAGAAAATAGATATTTCAACACAACGACCAACTTCAAAGAATTATTTGTAGTGCCAAGTACTTGAAAAATTCTGAAATTTCAAATAGAGATCACTATACATTTCTAGTATTTCCAATTTTAATTTCATAATTTTCTGAATAGTAAATAATTTTATAAAAATCTTAGAATCCAAACTGTTTTTAAAGGCACTTTGAGACAGATTTAACTTGTCAATTAGAAACAAATAGTTTTGAAAATGTTTTTGGTATTGGATCTTCCTGAAAATTTTATGGGCTGAAAATTTTATGGGAGATACCGATAGAATAATTTTGTATAATATTGTATCATTTTGGTTATTAGATTAAGAGTTGAATTTAGAGAATCAGACTTGTACGGTATGAATTAAAAAATTAGATTTTTGAAAAAAGTTGTTAAGAGTTATATCTTTTATTTGTTTAAGGTGTTTGAGGTGTTCAAGCCATCAATTTTCAAACTTCTTCATCAATCAATTTCTTTCCGCAATTTAAAGGAATCTGTGAGTTAGCATTACAAGCGGAAAGAAATTGATGGCTTATGGTGTTGACAAGTAATGCTGGCATTAATTAGGAAGTTTGATTTTAGAATTGGAAAAGGATTGGAATCAGAATCCAAATTGGATTTAGCCAATAAAGCGTACGGGATTCGGTTATAACTTATGGTCATGGGGCATTATTATATAAGTCTAATACTTTAGACAATTAAGGGAGGGAGAGGCAGCATTCTGCAGAGAGAACGACAGCAGCTCTAGTTCGGTTTTTCCATGCCTGGTTTTATTTATTTTGTTGCTCCCAATTTAAGTATGTCTAGCTAATCTTCTTATATCAAGGTTGAGGATGAAATCTTATTCAATGAAATAATTATCGTTTTATTTAATTAATTCTCTATATATGTTCTTTGATGATTATGGTTTTGGTTTCACGTGGTTGATTGAATAATTATCTTTTCATCTTTAATATCATGTATTTTTGATAGTTAAGAGATTATTTTGATTAAATCGAGGCTTTGTGAAATAATGATTGATGTGATTCTCTTCGATTATTTGTTCTTCAATAAATTGGATACATAGAATGCTTAGGAAACTTTGATTCTTTGTCTTTTAATAAAATTCATATAATGCTTAGAAATCCTACTTAGAAGCAAAATAGAACCTACACATATTAATTTTAATTGGGCTTCATTGTTATATTCATGAGATGACATGGATTGATTTCGAGTTGTCACTCTAAAATTGAGGATTAATTGATAATTAGATAATTGCTAGTTGAATAGTGGTGGATTATAAAACCTTCGTAACCTTTGTCTTATTGAATTTTCCTTTGCTTTAATTGTTTTCTTAGTTTAACTAGTTTAATTTCTTTTGAAAGTCAATTTGCTCAACTAGGTTAGGATTAATATTAATTTTAAATTTAAATTAGACTTTCTAATTTATAGAAATCCTTGTGGGTTCGACTTTGTTACCACTACTCTATTTCTAGATTTGTGCACTTGCGAGTATATTAAAATTTTGCACAATAACGTACTAGATATGTATGATTTTTTTAATACTACTATAAGTACATTTATTTTTTTATAGTTCTTTAAAATTTAATTGTTTTTCATAAAAAAATTAGTTTATGTAAATGTTTTCAAATATGAAAATTATGTTATTTTTTATAGTTTTAACATAATATTGTAAATACCTTCAAATATATAATTTATTTTGCTAAGTGATTATCTTTTATGAAATTGTCTATAAAATTTTATAATGGAATTTGTTTTTGCAACCCTAATTCATGGTTATGATCTTTTATGAATGTGATAAAAATTTAAATGTTTTAGCTCATTGTCCATAGTCATTCTGATTTTGATCATATTATACGATATATATGTTCTGAACCAATATGCTATAGGATTTGCTTCCATGATTAATTATGTTTTTAGTATTCTGAATTATGTCATCTTGTTGTAATATGTCGTTTTATGAAATTTATCACCTATAATATATGCTTTAATAAATAGAAGGCTTGCAACATCTTTGGTACCTGATAAGTCTAGTGTGTTGGGAATAGTTTTACTTACTGAATTGACAGCTGACTCCCTGTCATTCCCTTTTGCCGATTGAGTAGCTTCTTAAGAAGTGTGCTTATCTTTGGAGCTAGAGATTTATTTACTTTTCTTAGTTGAATAAGAGAAAGATAAATTTATGTTTTTCTTAAGTTTGTCTATTTATGAATTTATATTTAAAGAGTTATTAATACTTTTTGTTACATTTACTTTTTGTTACAAATCCACTTGTGGATTTGTCGATTTGATTAATAAAATTTGAGCCATTTCAATTTGAGGTTTTTGGTGTAAGAATTTTGATTTGTAAATAACCCTCTTTACCATATGCTCCACACGTGTTAAGTTTGGAGTATTATAGCTAGCAATTGAAATTAGACCGTCGAAAGAATGTCTATGTTTCCTAAATGGGGTGTAACATCATGATACACTCAACTTCAGTCTTGAATGTTCGATCAGTTCTTTGTTATATGAGAATGGAGATGTTTTTGTGCTCAAGATATAAAGTGAAACAGTTTGGAGTTTAATTAAAAGCTTCAAAACCAAAATTTCATTCTCCGCATATACTATTACATGTATATTATATCAAACCTGAAGCAAGAACTCGCAAAAGCAACTTAATTAGTTCTGAGTTTTGATTCCGGTTCGCCGGAAGCTAGCGAGCTTTCTAATTTGAAGAGTATGAAATCTCCTTGGCGTAGGCTTTTTAGGCCAGCTTCGGTTGAATACCATTTTAAATCCTAATTTTAGTATATACGTTTATGAATTAAACTTTTATTATAAATTTTTGATGCGAATATCACTTATCAACCGTATGGCGTGATGATAAATATTGTAAATGAAAATCTTAATCTTTTTGTTGTCTATCAAAAGGATAAGCAATTTTGTTTTCTAGCAAAAGCATCCAAGTTAAAAAAAAAAAGAAACAGAAAAAAAAAATTTGCAGTGTAATATGTGGTTAGGAAAATTAGTAAAGGTGAAAATTTAAGTTGTGTTATAATGGACTTTGATGTAGGATAATTTAATAGTTTCTGATTGTTTATACTTATCAGTGTTACGTGGCTAATTCCAGTCACTTTATTCATATTATGTTATTTGTTACGCACCTAATCAAGCTTGACCTAAAACGATCTCACTTGACAAGTAATGAATCCAGATTAAATAAACCAACCAATTAAGAAACTCGGTGAAACAGTAATAAGGATCACCCCATGGTTAAAAGCAGAATCTAAGCTTTTAAGTTGGCTTCCTGCTAACTCTACGTCAATAAAACTGATTTACCAGAATTTCCAACACTTAGGTTTTGAATCAACAGCTGTGACGTTCTTACGAGGAAACAAATGGTATTCACAATCCAGAACTGCTTATTCATAATTTGGGTTTCAACTAAGGAAGTTTATAACTATGGGCGAACGACAGGAATTGAACCCGCCCATGTTGGATTCAAAATCCACCGCCTTGATCCACTTGTCTACATCCGTCCCTCTGCTACTTACACAATTTTAAAATACTAAGATCTCAAATTCAACTATTGATCATTATTTTTTTGATCTTATTGGGTTTCAACTTCAATATTTACAGACATCAATTAAGTGTTTGAGACACAATATTTCTGAAGCCATCTATCAGTCTCCCAAATAACATGCATGATACTCTCGCGTGCAGCATAGATATGATTCTCGAAGGGAAGAATGACCAGGCGACAAGGAACGCCATGTCCTTTCAGAGCATCAAACAATCTTTCGGACTGCATCATGTGCAAGTGAAAATGCAAAAATTAATTAAGCTACTGAAGATATTGGATTATTAATCGCTTAATATGCAAAAAAAGAAGAGGAGGGGATGATTTAAGATGAGGCTTTCAACTGACCTGCAAGGGAAATAGTCCAAGTTTATCGTCACATTCTCCATGGATAAGCAAGATTGGCTTCATAATTTTATTTGCAGACATGAAAGGGCTCATCTCCAGATAAGTATTAGTAGCCTCCCAAAGAGTTCTGAACTCATTCAACACGAAAGTCATAAATGCATCAAATTAAGTAAGAAACAGAACAGTAATTTGGTGAACGTATATGGTTATGCTGCTACTTAATTGCTAGGCTAGCTACCTGAAAACCAAAAGGTGTAAGTGTCTTGTTGTAACTTCCAGAACGAGCAATTCCACAGCAAAAAAGATGGGGAGCGTGTGCTAGTAGGTTAGCAGTCATGAATCCTCCATAGGAATGTCCTCCAACAGCAATTTTGCTTGGATGAGCCACCTGAACAACAAGCGCAGCACCAGAAAAAGTAAGTTTGATTAATTATAAACCTATATATAATAAGAGAGTCGTACTTAAATGCGGACATCTGTACGAAAAGTTCATCTAGGAGGAGTTAAAAGACAGAGGAAAACGAAAAAAAAAAAAAACTAAAAAAAGGTAGACTCGAATCCGTGTTTTTCTTGTGTTTTTATTGTCTTTTAACTCTATCTGTATTTTAAATTCTTCCAGACATCCGCATCTAAGCACCACTTTATAATCAGGACTTATTTAAGCACTAATATTTATATAGAGGTTAGAAAGGCCTGCTCCACGTCGAATAACTTCTTCAACGGCAGCCTCTGCACTTGAAACCAATTGCTCCACAAACCTAATCACTAAATGGGTTAAATGGTGCAACTTTAACCCTTATAATAGAAAACATGATCACGACTATTAAACCTCATTCAAATATGTGGTGTGAGTGTCAAATACCGATCATTTGGCTCCTCATCACCTTCGCCAACAATAGGAATTGAAGGTCCAGCTAAAACAGCAATCCTGCAGGATAATGATTTTACTATAACTACCCGATCTAGCTTCTTCATGTAAAAAGCATGCAAAAGGCTGTGAAATAGGAACAGCAAACCAACAGAAAGTGGAATTAATGATACCTCCTAGCCAGAAATATAAGGGATGATGTTGGAGTCATGCCTGCAAATTCATTTGTAGATCCACGAACTTGTCCAGCAGCATCTTTGCTTCTAAATTCTCCAGGGTAAGCCCAGAACAGACATGGAAGAGGGCCATCTCTTGATGGATCATACCCTGCTGGCAAGTATAATTTTGCAGTAAGTTGAACCCCATCCTTTCTCTGGTACTTGATCAGCTCTTTCTGCAATGTTGCTAACAGAGGATATGGGTGAGGAAAATCTGTAATCTGACAACATTTTTTACGTGGCCAGCTCTGGATCCAATACTGGGTTATTTCAGTTTTTGACTCTTTGGACGTCAGTATCTTCAACTGATTAAGATTTATATCTCCTACGCTCTGGTAAAAAATTAAAGCAACTGCGGTCTCATAATTCTTTTCCTTGTCGCTCTCCCATATTCGTTCTTTGCTGCCTGTATTTCTGGTACATTTTGCTTTAAGTTAGTATGTTGAGCCAACTATGCATTAAATTCAAAAGGAAGATTTTAGAGAGCTTTACCTACATGTCATACAAATCAAGAAAGGGGACGTCCCCTTCTGGTGTAGCACCTCTTCCACCAAGTAAAATGTAAGTCCCTTGGTCATTTTCTTTCTTTATCTTTGCAATCACATTAGTCCCCGTGGATGTTTTTCTCATCATTGGTAAACCTGGATCAGAGTACACATCTTCCGATGACCGATCAAACAGTATGCGTGGAGCCACATCATTAGATCCAGGAGATATTAGCCAGGTTCTTGTTCGTGTTGTTTTAAACCAAGTTTCTTGAACCAGGGCCAGTGTGTCATCACACCAAGAAACACCTCTGTGATGATATGGCAATATCCCATACAACAACAATAAGTATGTTTGCGGAGCAAGCTCTAACTATGTTATATAATTCACTAAGGCCACATTTTAGCAAATAAAATCTTTATTGAGATATTTATGCAGAGTCAGAGAATTTCTTCATTGAAAAAGCAGAACATATATATATATATATAGCTAGCACATTCATGACTCATACCTGAAGCGAAGATCAAGTTTGTGTAAGATTTCTGGTTCTTCACCTTCTATAGGCTCTGCTGGCTGTGTATAAATTATATCACGTGGACTAACTTCTACTTTTGCATCACCTCCATCCTGTGTCTCTACCCTATTATCACCCCAATAGGATCCGATGGTTAGGATTTTACAGTCTACTAAGATTAGTACATATGCACACACCCAATGTTTGATTGAATTCAAAATTACAACATACCAGTACAATGTAGATGGCTTATCTTCTCTCCAACCAATCAATCGCATCCCTTCTCGAACGCTATTGTAAGCAATGGGAATATTTTCAACAAGGGGCACATCACAAAGCTGTCTTACAAATTTCCCTTCAGCTGTCCACACTTGTACCTTTTGTGGAAACTTTGTATAAGATACCGTAAAAGAATATGGCCTGTGAATTGAAGTAAGCAAAACGTGCTTCTGATCTGGAGAAGGTTCCACTGCTGTGTATATGGCTGGAGGCCCATAATCTTTCACCGTGCCATCCAGAGTAGCCAAAACAAGTTGTGTGGTGGTATAGTGCTCAAACAAATACTCATCATACTCATCCTTAAGCGGACCCTCAGTATATCTATTTTGAATAACATTTTTCTGTTCATTAGATTGTATCTTGGGGGCTAAGGGAACCAAAGGTTTCTTTGGTGGGTCTCCACGTGATAAAGGGATTGTGTAAATTAACAAAACAGAGTTATTTACCCAAACAAAACTACCAAAAACCGCGCTTAGACACATATCAGGTGACTCAAACAATGGTTTAGCTTTCCCAGTTTCGACATCAGCAACCCAAACTCTAAGCTTTCCATCCTCACCATCATCATCAAGATCAAGCCGGACGCTTAAGGCTAAATGCTTTCCATCTGGTGACCAGGTGACAAAATTGATCTTTACACCACCAGGGAGTCCATGTACCTCCTTTTCTGGGCCAAGGCTGTCATCAGGCAATATCTGATGTATCCCAAGACCGGTGTAGAATGGTATTCTACTCTTGGTATTGCATCTCCCATCGATTCGAATACCAGCCAACTTATCTTCTGGCCTTGCTAGCTCCACCAACGGAGGCAAAGCACCCCGTTTCGGAAACAATATTTTATCCCTCTGCGGCGAAAAGGACAGTGCCGGAAGTGATGGGGCGTCCACTATTTCTCTAAGCTCTGTCGGAGGAAGCTGATATCTACCTCCTCCCTGTGCATTCTCTGCATCACATGAAAATTCACTCACTCAATTCACCAATAACACAAAATTAGCATATATACAAAGTGATATAAAATGGCAATTTGGGGTCCTATGTACAGTAAATTTCTATCCAAAATACGAAGCTTAGCGTTACCGGTACACAAAATCATTCAAATTTTGTAAATCCTTAGGATTGTAAAAATTACCTGTTCCTGCACTTGCGGTTTCCATTGTCTTCACTTCCTCAGAACAGCAGTCTTCTAGTAGAGCGAGTTTTTGCTTCTGATTTGATATAGCATTCAGTAGCCAATAGAGCCAACGAGGATATGGGGCCGTGGCACTACTTCAAGAAGGAAAATAATTGGTGAAACATTTGACTATTTCAGGAATTGCGAAATTGAAAGGGAAAAGTTGGTATTTTTCTGCGGTGCTAATGAAAATATAGTTAATTAAGATTTTGTTGACATGCAGCAAGAGGAAAATAATAAGCGATCGAACTCTGACAAAAGAGTGACAAGAACTCACCCAAAATAATGACACCGTTTTAAGTGAGATTTTTATCCCATTTTGTGTGGATCAATTTGATACGAATACTTGAAGCTGCATGGGTGTGGAAAAAGCGTATTCATAAATGATACCAATACCAGCTCCAGCGTTTTCCATTTTTCTTCAATTATCAGAACACAAGTCTTCTAGTGGAGCGCGTGCTTGCTTCTGATTTGATATGATGCCTATCAGCTAGTATAACAATGACATAATTTACATTAATAGTTCCATAAAAAAGCATTAGAAGACTTGGTAACAAATTTATTTCTCATTTGCTATGTCTCACTTTCTTGAATTAATTCTCAAATTTATTAAATATTAACTCGTAAGAGTCTGAAATTTAAATCCTCAAATTTCAGACTCCGTAACATCACCAAGAAGTAAAATTCCACAAACACGTGGATAAACTAATAATTCATTTGTTAGATACACAGCAATGACTTCGGCACTCAATGATTTTATTGACGACATTTAGTAAGATATATTATTTTAATCTTCCCTCCTTCCACAATTACGGAGAGCTGTATGTATATATCTATTTATCTATCTTTATGTATGTGTGTGTAGTGGCTGGCAGCTGTTAAGTTACATATAACATAACTTACAGCAACTTAAAATTAGTCCAAGTTACGATATATTTTGAGAATCTGCAATCTAAAATTATGGTTTCATGAACTTACTAAAAACCTTAGGAATTTTTCGCTGTATGGTTTTCTTTGTCTTATTTTCATAAATTTTCATCAAAAAGAGAGAAAAAGAAAAACGAATTTACTGAAACTACTATAATGATGAGAAAGAAATCTGTTATTTTAGATAGTATTGGAAATGAAAAATTATAATTCTTAATTGAATTTTTATTAAAAAATTAATAAAAGTTTTCTAAGTTGTTTTAAAAAAAGAAACTTAAATAATGATGAAATTTTATTAGTAAAGCAATTGTATTATCTTAATTAACAAATAATGTGATCCCTATTGATATTATTAATTTTAATTTGCATAATTCAGCTTTATTGAAACATTATTGGGCATTATATGGTTAATCAGTGAGCCACGATTCTCCCACATAAAACATCAGCCGTTGATATGTCCGGTATACCTACCATCATTGTTTCGCTTTTGATACCTTTTAAAAAAAATATAATGATTTCGGGAGAATATTAAGGCACGTGTCAATTGCCATTAATTTGTTTGGTAATGAATTGATTAGAGCATCGGCTCCCGCTACAATACCTGCATGTATGTGATACATGTACAAACAATGGCCGTTGAATTCAATATAATGAATCCAATGGTTGAGATAAATATGTCAAAAAAATGATTAAAATAAATAAAAAAATTTGAAACCTACAGAATCGGTTACAAGCACTAAAGCCCAACCTTTTCTTTCCCTCCTTCTTCACAAGAAAAAACAGTCCTTTTCCCTCCTTCCAGTTATACGCATGGTGGGAAAATTTTTTTTGCCTCCTCCTTCTTCATCGTTCTCTCTCTTCACTCTCTCCCTCACCTCATGGTTCCCTCTTCAATTACTTGCTCTCCTCCACCCTTTCACAGCAGGCCTCACTAAGGCAAGTAACGACAGCATTTGCTTAGGTGAAGGCAGCAGCTGATCTGGACTGGCAGCAACGATTTGAGCCCATTCTCAGCTCCTCTGAACTCATTCTCATCTCTCTTAAGGTTGTTTGCACAGTCCACAAAAGGTAAGGAGACATGGGGATTGTGGGCTTTGATTTGTATTATTATAATTGTTGATTAAGTGTCTTAATAAGCTTGAATCACCTGTCAATTTCATTATTATTTTTTTAGTTTTCTATATCATGATGAATTTGATTTCGAGTTTGTTGTTATTGCTTATGAAGTTACCATTTGTTCATGTTAATATTTTCTTTATTTATAGCTGTAGCGCAAGTGATGATGAAAGTTATTGATTTATTTATGTATTTGTTTTGTTTTTGCCTATTGGATTCTTGTTGCAGATCTATATGTTTTTGATACATTGGGAAACATTATTAGTTTGAAAAGCTTAAGTTTATTAGGAAAGAGATTTTTCTTCTATGCATGTGGAGAGATTAATTGAAGAATGAATCTATTGTATTGGTGTTTCGTCTATTAAGAGTGAATCCAATTGGGATTCATATGAATTTGGCTTATTTTAATGAAATGTATTAGTTTAATACATTTGCATGCTTATGAAATTATCATTTGAACTTAACTTGTTTTCATGGAATGGGTAAATATGGTATTGTCTGTGTTGATAATCGAAGTCTGTAACAAATAAATGAAACTATCATTTCCTCGTTCTAATTCTTTACTGATGTTTATGCTTGTCTTAGTTCATTTATCTATATTGATATTGCATTTTTGAATGAAGTTTCCTAAATTTGGTATCTATGTTTACTGTTATCGTTGGGCATACATTATATTTGTTGTCTATGAATATAATGTTATAAATTTTAGCATTTACTGTGTAAGCTTGTTAGTGCATAATGTTTGGTTATCTAAAATATCTATATGCATTTAGAATTTATGAAGAGGGTTACATAACATTATTAGTGCGTATTGGGTACAATGGTTAAGCGTAAAGTCAATGCCGCAGACGACATTGATATTCAGTCTTAGAAGCTCGAACCTTTGAGGCCAGACAAGCATTCGTACACATACTACTTGTAAGTTAGTAATTCATTAATGATATTTTTGTTGTTTACAGTTTGTAATGATTTGAGTGTAATAATGCAATAATTTTAGTTGGCAAATAAGGAATTGATATTAGTTTTATCCACAACAAGATAGAATCCCAAAACTTGAAGGAAGAAGGTGTGAAGGTGGATGAAACGATTTGTAGACAACTATTCTGTATTGCATCATAGTTAATGATAGTTTCGTTGATGACTGATCAATGACTATGGGTGTAGGTTAAGAGGCATATACGTGACAAATGGTTGAAACTTAGCTCAAAAGAGAAAGCCCAATTCATTAATAGTTATAATGAAAATGCAGAAGTTAACATGAAAGGGGTTAGTGGATTATTACACGAATCAATTATAACAGCGGAGAACAATGTTGATAAGGGTAATCACTTATCTCGATGTAGTGTTTTGCAGTTCTCAAACATTATATCTTCTTTATCTATTGAACAACAGAATGTTGTGAGAGACATTGGTTTCGGAAGCTTGCTAGGTATAAGATGTGGGTGACTTAGGTAAGATTTATATAGATTGGTAGCCAAACAATGTAATGTGGATTGGCAGTCCATACCACTTCATGGAACAGAATACAAGCTAACCTCAAAAACTTTTACTAGCGTGATGGGTGTTGGAGATGGAGGAGCGCTAATTGTGCTTGCTGGAGAAGATAGCCAGATAACTGAGTTATGAGTGAAGTACTACACGGTAAAGAAGGGCATCCCAATAGGTCTCGTAACTCAAAAATTAAAAACAAGCACTTTTGCAGATGAGGATTTATATATTATGTTTAGTCTTTTTGCGATTAGAACTATTTTGTGTCCCATTCCAAAGCCACATACATCAACCTATCATACCTTCATGCTTTAAAAGATGTAAGTAACATTCGCGACAAAGATTGAGCTACTTGGTCTTTCAACTTCTTATGGGAAGGAGTTTTAAAGGTCAATGAAAATCAAGTTTCGTCCATGAGTGGATGCGTGATATTTTTATTGGTATGGGTTATTTACTATATTTGTATTATTGTTAGTTAAACGATGATGGTACTATCGATCATTATTTTCGTAGTAACCA
Organism: Luvunga scandens; assembly: GCA_030449905.1. NCBI lineage: Eukaryota > Viridiplantae > Streptophyta > Magnoliopsida > Sapindales > Rutaceae > Luvunga > Luvunga scandens. The sequence continues at coordinate 271,404 of JASUUG010000223.1, forward strand.
ATGTTGTTATGGCTTGGCAATTATTCTACATGTCATCAACAAAGTTCCAAATTTCTTATGATGTTAGGAATTGATGTCCTCTTAGTGCATGGATTGATAGTGAAATAAAAAGATTTCTTAAGTGGCGACAAAAATTTGGTGATTTTGAGAGCAATGCAGTCTGTTTCGTTGAATATGTTATATGTTGTTTTATAGTTATATTAGTAAATGAAATAGATTATTTATGATTTTTATGGTTTACGCAGGTTCCGATGTGAGAAATTAGTTGCAGCACATTAGTTGATCAAAGTGAGGGACAAATTGATAGTGGTGATGCAGTAAGACATCATTCCTTCTAGGCCGTATTGCCAAAAATGAATAGAATGGAGGACCATATAAGAAGAAATAACGATTTGCTGCAAAACAAGGCCTTGAAAATAAAATGTCTTACTGAAAAGGTAGAAAAGTTGGAACACACATATTTTTGTAAGGAATGAGAGAAAGTTGTTGACGATAGTCAATCACCTTGTACCTACAATGGTGCGGAGGCAACTAATGGTCCAATGTTTTCCTCTTCTAAGATGGAAATTCACCTGCCTATACTTGCAGTTGTCACACTTTCATTTCTAGTACGTGAAAGCCGTAAGCCTGTCGAAGTTCAAGACCGAAAACCTGTGTATTTGAGCAGGTCCACTGATAAAGAGGCTGTTCTAAAGCAAAAGCTAGGAGGAGTACTGAAAGATGTGATAAAGCCTAAATTGGTACAAGAACTTCAAGACGAGGTATGCATACACTAATGGATTGTTAACCTTTGTCGAAACTGATTGAGATAGTCGAAAATGATTTAGACTTAATGTTATCTTTCTTTTTTCTTTGTCTTTAATAAATATAAAGTCTTCGACACAACAACTCAAAAGTTTTCAAGAGCCTCAAGATTTTAATCTGCTGTCTTTAGCTTTTCTAACTTATAAAGTTGTAACTTCCTCTACTCTGTTGCAGCAGTTATATCCATGTTTAATTACTTGATTGCCCAATATGCCTTGTGCTTTAACTCTAATAGCAAATGACAAGCTTTGCTGTAGACAATTTTGTATGGGGACATGCCAAGTGGGGTCTTGTAGGCTGTTTTATAAGCCCATTAGGAGTCATTCAATCTAACTGATTGGTCTTTTCTATTGGGACTCACAACTTTATCTAAAATCTTTTTTATTTCCCTGTTCGATACCTCTATCTATCCATTTGTTTGTAGATGATATGCTGTAGCAACATTATACTTAATTCTATATTTAGCCAATGTTGCAGCAAACATCCTGTTGCAAAAATGGGTTACTTCATCACGAATGATGGCTCGCAGAGATTCAAATCTTGAAACAATTTTATTCTGGAGGAACTTCACCGCTGTTTTGGCATTGTTTATTGGTAATACTATAGCTTCCACGCACTTTGATATATAATCCACAACAACTAAAATATATACATTGCCAAGAAAGGGTGAGAATGGTCTCATAAAATCTATCCCCCATATATCAAAGAGTTCTTCTTCTAAAATTTTGGTAAGCAGTATCTCATGCTTCTGAGAGATGTTTTTGGTCCTTCGACACCTGTCACATCATTCAACAAATTCATAAGCATCTTTAAAAATAGAGGGCTAGTAGTAACCTGATTAAAGAACTTTTATTGCTGTCTTGTGTTCTCCAAAGTGTCCACTATATGTTGCAGTACAAGACCGTAAAATGCTTGAAATTTCTTCATTTGGTACACATCTTCTGATTTCATGGTCCGAATACAACTTGTATAGGTAGGGCTCATCCAACTGATAACTTTTGACATTATGAAGAAACGTCTTTCTCTGCTAATAGTTTAAATCAAGCGGTAACACTCTACTCGCTAAATAATTGACAAAGTCTGCGTACCATAGAAATCTTGATTTCTGCAGCATCTGTAAGTGCTATAGCATTAACAACTGCTCATCCCGAAATGTTTCTGTGATGTCTTACGTAGTCAGAGTGCTTGTATATGCTTATAGTCTTGATAAATGATTTGCCACTTGATTCTCAGTCCCTTTTGTTATCCTTAATTTCCAATTCAAACTCTTGTAGCAAAAGAATCCACCTGATCAGCCTTGGTTTGGCATCTTTCTTAGAAATCAAGCACTTTATTACTGAGTGGTCTGTGTAAACAGTCACCTTGGTACCAATTAAATAAGCTTTGAATTTGTCAAATGCAAAAACATAAGCATCAGTTAGGGTCTTGCTGGTATAATAAATAAAGTTAAAAATCTTGCCTCTCCTTTGCCCTAAGATTGTTCTAACAGAATGGTCATTGGCGTCGCACATCAACTCAAAAGGCATATTCTAATTCGTTACTACAACAATTAGAGCTGTAACAAGAGCTCTTTTTAACTTAACAAAGGCCTTTAAACGATTTTCATCAGAATTGAAGGGTCTGTCATGCTCCAGCAACATGTATAAGGGTTTGGCAATTTTGTAAAAATCTTTAATAAAGCTTCTATAGAATCCAGCATGTCTTAAGAAACTCCTTATGTTCTTGATTAAAGTTGGGGGTGTGAGTTTATCAATCACCTCTATTTTTGCTTTGTTCACCTCAATTTCTTTTTTAGAGACCCTATGACCTAGGACTATCCTTTCTTATACTATGAAGTGGCACTTTTCCCAACTCAACACTAACTTTGTCTCTTTACATCTCTTAAGCACATTTTCTAGATTATGCAAACAGTCGCCATATGATTCTCCAAAGATTGAAAAATTATCCATGATTACCTCAAGTGTTTGCTCAATCATGTCCAAAAAAATTACCATTATATACCTCTGGAAGGTTGTTGGAGCATTTTACAAGCCCAATGGCATTTTTCTGAAAGCAAAAGTTCTATACGGATAAGTGAATGTTGTCTTCTCCTAATTTTCTAGTGCTATAACAATCTAGTTGTAGCCTAAGTATCCATCTAAAAAATAGTAGTACTCTTTTTCAGCAAGTTTGTCCAACATCTGATCTACAAAAGGCAACATGAAGTGATAATTCCTTGTTGCTTTATTTAACTTTTTGTAATCTACGCAAACTCTCCACCCCGTGACTGTTCTTGTGGGAATGAGCTCATTCTTTTCATTTCCTACAATAGTCAGTTCATCTTTCTTTGGAACATATTATACTAGGCTTACCCATGAGTTATCTGATATTGGGTACATGATTCCAACGTTAAGCCATTTGATGATCTCTTTCTTTACAACTTCCTTCATGATAGGATTCAATCTTCTCTGTAGCTCTACCGAGTTATTGTAGCAATCCTCTAATGGAATCTTATGCATTCATATGGATGGACTAATTCTTTTGATATCTGCTATGGTCTATTCGATGGCCTTCTTGTATCTCCCCAATATATTCACTAAGCACTTTTCTTGATTTATATTTAAAGAAGATGAAATAATTTAAATGTGAAGATAAAAATTTTAATTATAAAATAAGTGGTGACTCAAGAGAGGGAACAAAAGATTTTACTTCCCTATTTGAAAGATCAAAAGGTTCAAAATGTGTCTATTTTGAATGGTTGCTTTTCTCATAATCATGCTATGTTAGCTGTGTCAAAATCTTCCTCTACTAGTTCTTCAAATGTTCCAGCTTTGATTTCTTCATTACTGCAGCAACTATTTACCTGTTCTACTACAATGAAATCCACAACACTAATGAAATTACAGTCTTCAATCTCATTGGGGTCTTTATTGCGTCTTGCACATTAAAAGTAACTTGCTGATCATTAACTTGCATAGTCAGTTCTCCTTTTTACACATCAATTATAGTTTTTTTTATGGCCAAAAGAGGCCTTCCTAGAATGATTGGTACCTTTTAGATTGCCTCAAAGTCCAACACTATAAAGTCTACTGGAAAAATAAATTTATTCACCTTTACCTAGACATTCTCAATCTTGCCTACTAGATAAGCATGAGATCTTTCAACAAGTTGTAAGGTCATAGTTGTTGACCTCACTTATCCAACTACAAATTGCTTGTAAACTAATAAAGACATGAGGTTGATACTAGCTTTTTGTGATTTGCCACCGTATTTCATTCCTATAGAACATGGGATTGTAAAACTTTTTAGATCCTTTAACTTCTGCGGTATCTTATTTTGAAGCATATGGTTGCACTCTTATGTTAGAGCAGTTTCAAACTCTCCAAGCCTTCTTTTCCTTGCCAAGATATCTTTCAAGAACTTCACATAATTTGGCATTTGTTCAAGAGCTTTCATAAAAGGAATGTTGATATGTAGCTAGTTTAACATTTATAACAATTTGCTAAATTTATTGTTTCTATTTCTGTTTCTGGAATCTTTGTAGAAAGGGTGGTAGATGCCTACATTGCGTGCTATAGTAGGCTGTACAAACTATTTCTCTTTTGCCATGCTCTAGTCTGCTGTAATTGGTGCTGCAATATCTTCATCAATAGGTGCTGGATCATTATTTTCTACAGATGTTGTGGCTTGGCTGTTCTCACCAGTGTTTCTTCATATAGCAATTAAGATATGAACATCTTTTCCAAATCTTAGATTAATCACCTTGAAATGTTCTTTTACTTCTCTTCTCAGATCCTTTGTGTTACTGGGTAAACTACCTTAAGGTCTGTTGCTTGATGTTATAGCAAGCTATCCAACCTAATTCTCTAAGTTTCTTAAAGATACAACTTGGCTTTAGATAATTGTTTCATTCTTTACTATGTAATCTTTAATCAGAGCTTTAAGAAAACTGAGTTGATTGTTGTTAGTATTTCTTTGCCCTTGATTTTTTCTAGTGAAATTCAAGTGCTTGAGTAAGTCTATTTTGTTCACTGGTTGTTGCAGCATGTTGGTTCTGGTTGCTCTATGAGAAATTTTACTGTCTCCATCCTAGGTTGTAAGTGTTTGAGTATGGATTGTTTTGGCTTTGTTGGTTGAAGTTGCCGCATAGGTGACTGAGCATGGATTCCTAGGACGATTATCAAACCAATGCCCTTCTCCGCAATAGACAAAGAAGAACTCAACAACTTGGTTAACAGATACTGGAGCAGTCGTCAAAGTCTTCACCATATTTGTTAATGAGGTTATTTGGGTTGACAATTCTGTTAAAGCATCTACGTTGTGAACTCTTGCTGTAGCTTTAGTTGCAACTCGCCTAGTAGACGGCCATTGATAGTTGTTATTAGTTATTCTTTCTTAAATCCCATACACTTCATTATAAGACTTAGATAGCAAGGCTTCATTTGCCGAAGCGTTTACTATCAATCCAGTACCTGGGTTGAGACCATTGTAGAAGATTTCTAACTGTATACAACAAGGAATACCGTGATGAGGACATCCCCTGAGTAGCTCCTTGAACCTTTCCAATGCATCATACAAGCTTTCATCTTCCAATTGATGAAAATATGTTGTTTTATTTCTCAATTTTGCATTCTTGGTAGGTGGAAAATATTTCATCAAAAATTTGTCAGCCAAGTCATTCTATATAGTAATGGAGTTTGGTGGTAAAGAATTTAACTATACCCTTGCTCAGTGCTTTAAAGAAAATAAGAAGAGCTTGAGTCATAATGTTTTCTGTAATGCTCCAACAATTTTGAAAGTATCACTCACTTTTAAAAGCAGTTTAAGGTGAAGATAAGTTTCTTTTGATGGCAGTCCATTGAACTGTCCCATTATCTACAACATCTGAAACATCACTGCTTTGAGCTCAAAATTGTCAACTTGGACCTTAGTTCTAACTATTCCCAGATGTATGGCTTGAGGAGTCAACATTGTATAGTCTTGAGTGGCTCTGTCTCTATTATTTGCCATGTGGATAATATTGTTGTTCCCTGGTTGTCTATGAACATGCTATCCATTTTGACCTTCTTGTGCATTAACAGGTTGTAATTCTCTACGAGAGTTCAAATTTCCCATATCTTGCAAATCATCCATGTCTGTAGCAATTCTTAAATTCCTGTGTTCTTTCCTCAATCTTTTTGCTGTCTTTTCAATTTTTGGATCAAACTGGAATTGAATAGGTTTGTTTCCACTAATGCAAGGGTTACTAGAGCACTTCTGTCAACACAATAAACTAATTGAAAGAAAACTAAATTTTTTGCACCAATTAAAATTACTTCACAAATCACAATAAACAATCAATCCCTGACAACGGTGTCAAAAACTTGGTGTGTAATATAGAATCTATACGTGTTAGTGTGTAAGTGTACACAATAAGTAATACACTAATCAGTACTCAGATCATCTCCACAGGGATTGATGTTATCAGTTTTGCTACAATAATTTTAGCCGTGCAATATCAATTTAAATTAAAATAAATAATTAATGAAACTAATGAACTAGCTAAATTAAAAATGCAAGAAATAAAAATGCATTCAGAAAACTCTTAAGCCAAACATGAGGACAAATTTAATAGGAAAAGAGTAGTTGAGTGATAAAACTCCCTTAATGGTATTGACAATTAAGATTCTATTGCTACACCATTTATTACAGCACTGGGCAGAACCTCTCATTTATCCTCAGCTGTCGTTTGTTTGATATCTTACATCTATATGCAACCTAACAATGACCTGTTGTTATGCACAATCCTTATTGCCATACAATGTAAATATCTATGTTTAGTTCTTCACTAATTTTTAATCAAGCATGACTCTATTCAAATTAAGTTTAACTCAATTTGGGAAACTCAATTTAAAACCATTATTGTCTTAATATGTTCCACTAAGTTAGTCTTCTTTGAGGTACCTTTTTAGCGAGTACCTACTAAATTAGTGGTCAGTCGAAATAGGAAATTGCAATAAGTAAAATCAAGATAAAATGCTATAGTAAATATAGAGCAACACACATATATAAGTCAATTTACCACTAAGTTTGTTTATCACTCAAACACAACAAAGTTTAGTTCATCATTTAAAATAAAAAAGTAACTAGAATTGTTTTAACCATTAAATACATGCCTATAGACAGAAGAAAACAATAAAATAAGGAAAAGAGATTCAGATCCGCTTGATAATGTGATAGTTCCTTCCTTTTCTCCTTGAATCCTTTGTTACAGCCCCTCAATTCTCTCTTATTCTCTATTTTCTTTTTGCTTTTCTCCGTGTTTTTTTTTAATGATGGCTTTCATTTTCTTTTCATGCGTGCTCCTTTTATAGCTATAAATTAAGGTAACTAGAAGCGTGTGGCTGCGTTTTTGCCATTTTTGGAAACCTTGAATCACAATCTTTTAATTATCTCACACAAAATCTTCTCTGCATTTGGTGACCTTCGACCATTTAGTGTTTTGATTATGTGTGAATTATAGGTAACCAAAAGCTTAAGTTTCATGGATAGAATGCTGCTGTAATAAACTTGCAGAGATGACAAAACAACTTGGCTATAGAAGAATTGAAATGAATCTAGACCAGTAAAATACAAAACTTAATGCTCATGCAAAATACACTAAGTATTATTGGTTTAAGTCTAAAAGTGCTGTGATAACTCTCATTTCATAGAGTTATCACTAACCTAGCAATGAATCACTTGACTCGCATCTTCAATTACCTCAACTAAAAAATAGGAAAACTAGAATATCCAAATCTTTCTAGACATAGAAGAAAAGGCCATCTCCATCCCCAGACGAGCCCTAGTAGGATCCAGTCTATCCGCACCTAGAAACTACTCTAAAATATAAACCAAAGATAACTTATGCATCCGAATCAGTTGTTGTAATCTACAAACTACAGAGGCCTTGTTAATCCCTCGAATATTCTAAATAATGGAATTAATCATTGGGATAGGGAAAATCTAGAAGGTGGCATATACCTTTTAATGTTGCAATTCTTCCTATTAGTAACAATAAAAAAATTTTGAGAAGATCTAGCAACTCGCTGGCCATCAAATCTATCAATCACTGCATCAAAATGAGAAAGGTTGTGAGTATTATTAGGATAAAATAAAAATCTACTGTCATTGTTACCAAACTCCCCAATGCTAAAATCCATATATGAACAGGATAAGCCATGACGGCCATGGTGGTTGCTTTTTTAAACCATATATACCTAAGAAATATCAAAACTATGAGAATCTACGTGTATATTATTTGTATCATCAATAAGTCCCTGAATAGTATTAAGACCAGCCAGAGTATCAGTATCAACAACTTTAGGCTGATCTTGGCCAACCAAATCAATCTCATCAGTCCAAGTATTAGACACTGGGATCCTAACATCTACGGATGTATCTTTAGTACCAACAGGCCTCAAAGGCTAAACTTCTTCTCGTAAAACATACTGTTGTGCTAAATCAAGAGAATTAGGCCTTTTAGGCTGATTATCAGTAACTAGTATGTTCTAAGTACCAACAACCACCTTAGGCTGCACATGTACAATAGTTATAAGTTGTTTGCCATTATCTTTAGGACTTGTACCCTGAGCTTGGTGTTTATAAAGCCCAAGGTTAGCAACGTAACAACTATCTGTTGAGTGGCCTAAATGTTTACATGAATCACAATAAGCTAGAGCCTGCTCCAAGATAACGTCCTGTTAAAAACCTGAATCACCCTCACCAATCTAAATACACAGTAACGAAGGTCGCGAAACATCATACTCTACCAATACCTTAGAAACAGATGGCCTATTAACTAAGGCCATAACATGATCCACACGTAAAGGAATACTAACATCAGAAGCAATTGAAAATAAAGTAGGCTTACAGTGAACAAAATGAACAGGTAAATAAGGAAAAAATACCCAAACAAGAACAATGAAAGATTCCACGAGCAACAGAAATCAGTAAACCATTTAAAAATCTACATCCCTCTACCATTAACATACTAACTCTGCCTAACCTACATCTGAAGATAGCCTTCCTCAATTTCTAATTTAATTAAGATGTGTCTATTATCAAGTAAAGAAATCTAAGAGTTTCCTTTCAACCTCAAGGAAACAAAAATTTTATGAATAACATCCATGGGAGGGTGACCAAAGGAAAACTTACGTACAAGAGCCAGTTTAAAAGGCTCGGCCATCTCTCAAATTTCTATAGCAAAGAAATAGACAGCTGGTTCACCTCTGTGCAACTAAATCAATTTCACAGGAATTAATGAAGCATTAGAACCAGTGACGGCATCTACAAAAGACTTTTGTGGTCTTGAAGTTGCATTAGAGTTGAGGATAATGACAGAGTTAAGAGTAGAACCATATAAAGGCTTGGGATTGATGTTGGTGCTACGGTTTGGGGTGGGTTTGGTTGGTGGAACAAGTTTAGACAGCCACATGATTGAGATAATCACGATTACGAGTAGTTGGTGGTGGTTGCTGAGACATCAGTGTGGGTAAGGTTATGTTGGGTAGGTTCAAGAGTGGCAAAATCGGTTGTGCTTTAGCATTGCCGATGTTGAGAATGGGGTCGGCAGCGTGTCGGGTATCGCTCAACCTAAGTGTGTTGTTTTGATGAGGGTGTGAGTGTTTTGGATGTTGTCGATTAGGGTGTTGAACATTGGTGAAATCTAGCAGTGGATCATCACCATTGGTGGTCGCTAAAGCCATGGGTAGTTGATAATGCTCTTAGGACCTCAGAGTGTGAAATTATCAAATTGCCCTTTCGGTCAAAGGTGATTACTAGTCAAGCTTGGTGCCTAGGAAGCTCAGCTTAGACCCTCGAGGCCACGCTGAGTCCAATGATGGTGACCGTAAGCTCTCATGCTTGGGGGCAGTGGCAAATCAAGCTCCTAAAGTCGTGAATCTTCAATGGCTGATTGGTAGCAAAAACGATCGATTTGGTGCCTAGGGTTCATCGGAAAGTGAAGAAAGACTCGTTGGGAACCAAACCTAGGTGGTAGAGTGGTCGGAAACTGGCGAAATCAAGCTTAAATGAGATGGTTGTTGCCGAGGTTTTCACAAGCTCGATCAACGACCTTCCAACTATTTTTCAACAACGTTGACGGCAGGAAAACGACTGGAGTAGCTCAAACTTCTGATTGGTACCTCCCTTGGCCAGTGAATCTCTAATTTAGGCGTAAATCTTATTAAAATAAGTTTTCTAGTTAGATTAGGATAAGTCTCAGTTCGTATAAATAAGTGTCTTTTCTAACTTTTACATGCAAAGATTTTGATTAATTGTTATTAATTATTTTGTTGCAACAAATTTTAGATTTTGAGTTCAATAACATTCTCAATTTTCAAATCTCTGTGTGAGTATTTGATTTTAGTTAATTTTCAGTATTTTATGGAATCAACGAGTCTTAACCTTTAAATTCACTGTATTCTTTTGAATCAATGTAAATTTAGTTCATTTTTTTATTTCGGTATTCTCTAAAATTAACGAAATATTTTGAACACTAAACTTCTGCTGCATCACAACCACACTCTTAGATTATTTTATCTCACTCCTAAGCCTCAATTACACCCAAATCTTTCCATTCGCTAAGTGCACTGTCTTTCACAAACTCTCTAATTCACTTCAGTCTCTCCCGCTTTGCACTTCAGTAAAAGTTCTCAATTTATAGATGTTGGGGCTTCTTTATTGTCGAAGAAAAGTGGTCCAAATTTCGGATGAGCAAATCTTGTAGTCACCAAATCAGCTTAATAACTTAGACTAAGCTTGCCGACATTTTGCCATGCCTTTGATGTAGCATTAATTGTGCATGCAAGCAAGTCAGGAAATATTTGCCTGCATTAACACTCATCTGTTCATTTAAATACAAGAGAAGTCGAAGAGACCATGCCGAGATCACGCCAGCAATCAACGCCCATGCAAATTACAAGTTCTCTTTTTCAACTTTTTCGGTAAATGAATATCAAACTCCTTTAAGTCACTTTTATTCAACAAATCTCCATAATAGAAACCCCACCTTGACAAAAAACCCGGTTGACCTTATGCTTTCCAACAGCCGTGATTCCCAACGCAGAGAACCACTATACTCCACCTACTCTGGTTAATCAGTGAGCCATGCATTCTCCCACATAAAACTTCAGCAGTTGATCTGCTAGGTGTACCGACCATGCACTGTTTGCTTTTAGTACGTCTAAGTCGAAAAAAATGATTTCGGAAGAATAATAAGCCACGTGTCAGTTTCGGTTGATTTGTCTGGTAATGAATTGATTACAGCATGGACTCAAAGAGTATATTCGATTGTTTGTACTGTTATCGAGTCACTAACTTACTTTATTGAATTATATCATCTACAGCCATTGGGTGCTCCGACGAATGATTCCCTGAATCATAACTTAATTCTTGAGCCGTTGGTCTGGCCGTTATACCGAACAACCATTTGTTTGTTTTCCTACGTCGCAATCAGTCCTGCACGTTGCTTATTTGATCTACAGTTTAGAAAAACCCACGTAATCTAATCTTACTTACCGACTTGGTTTGCTTTGTTACAATCACCGACGTTGGCACTATCGGCTACTTGAATCTCTATATACGCCTGATGTAGGAAGTTGTTTTAGAAAATTTAAGATTTTAAAATTTTATTATTTTAGAATTTTTTATTTTATTAGACTCAATTATGGTATTTTATTATTTTAAGACTTTTCATTTTTATTAGAGTAAATTAAAGTATGAAATTTAGTTAATTTAGGAAAGTATCTTTTTTTTTTCCATTATAATTGTGATTTAGTTTCCCATTTTTAAGTTAACTTGGGAAAAGTATATTTTATTTGTATTATAATTGTAATTTATTTTTCCTTTTTAAATTAACTTAGGGAAGTGAATTTCCTCTATTATAAATATAGAGGTGTTATCATTGTTTTAAGAACTTTTCAACTCAATTATTCTATAAACTTTTATTTAGAGACTTGTTTTCTCTATTTTTTTTACAATTTTGCTTCGTCAACACCTGTAGCAGATTAAACCAACGGAAACAACTACTCCCTCAACCTCAAACTATAATCTACTTTTGATTACGAAGTTTGCAGAGATCTTTTTTGAAGGGTATGGAGACTCCTTGCTGGGCAGGTTAACTTTTAGGCCATGCATGTTCAATTAATATCACTTATAATTCTTATTTAAAATATGCATTTATGACTAATTAATTAAGTTTTCTAATATGATTTTTTTTCAGCCAAGAACGATTGGTTGGAGGGAGTAGCACTTGCCAGTACTGTTGATGATGAGATAGCAATTGATGATGTTGATTTTCTTGTTGTTCCTCAGTATGGGAGAAATCTAGATCACACTAGTTAGATGCACTAGAGTTACCCGTTTGTGTTATGTTTAATTTAATAAAAGGATGGGTATTATTACCTATTAATTGTGTGGGTGTCAGTTTAGTCGAGTTCAACTGATAAGGTTTCTTGAGATGTACAAGAGATTTTCATAGTTGGCTTATGTGAACTATGTCTTCTTGAAAAAGGAACTAAATAAATAAAATTGGGTGTCAATATCTTGGGTCGTGAATAATAATGATGATGATGATGATGATTATTATTATTTGATTATCATTTTTTTGCAAACCTTAATGGATCGAAGGAAATTTTATTAATATCAAAACGATATTACACCTAATGATGGGAATATGATTAATGATACTAAAAAAAAAAGGACTCTCAATGTACTCACTCTGGTACTAGAAAAAAATCACTCAGCTTGATTGATTAAGGATGATGGGGTTATATGATTTTTCATTCAGCAATAAACTTCCACCAAAAGGGCAGGCAATTTTCTTTTTCTAGAAATAAAGCATCCCAAGTTAAAAATGAACAAGAAATTTCATGATCTAATATGTGGTTAGAAAAATTAGTGAAGGTTGAATCAATAGCCACTCCTTAGATTTTGAAGCAATAGCCAGCAGTTGATGTAGAACAATGTAATGAAATCCTTCACGTGAAACTCATCGATCGTCTTTGATCATTTTTGTTATGGGAAGTTTCAGGATATGTAATTGATGCGTGTATAATAGAACAGCAATTCACAACGATCTTATATTGGTTAGTTGTTACCATTTATTTGTTTCTCTTTAATGCGAAAATTAGTTTATCATAGAAATTGTTTTCATACGTTAAACTTTGTTACACATGCAGTTCGGAAGCAATAAAACTACTGGTTCCATCGACATTGCAGATAATTTTCATTATTGGTAATAAAATTTTTATTACACTTCCTTAAAATTGATCGTCACATTTCTTTAATTTTGTGTTACAAGATACAAGTTTGTAAATGTAATGAAAATCTACGCAATGAAAAGATTACGTATTCTTTTGTGGGCTTGCAGAGTCACATTTTTTCTTTACTTATGCTTTCAAGTGATTGATAGAGGACTTTCATCCCAATGGCCCTTTTGCTATTGAGAGCTTTGGGCTCAAATAGTTTAGGATCATAATCAATGTAGACTTAATCCAAATCAACAGTTGAAATTACTTTCTTACTGCTAATGTTAGCTTGTATCATGTGTTGTGTTGGGTACCATTTATTATCATAGTATAAAGGGCAAGCAGTGAACATCTTCCTTGCAATCATTGTTGACATAAACAAGGTTAAGAAAACCATATTTGAACATTTCTTTTATCAATTTTGGATCAGCTTCTGGAATAAAGTTAATCTTTGGGTATAACCTTAAACGATCTAATATTACAGCCTGGCTAGGACTAATCGCTTAGGCTATTTTACTAATCTTTTTATAATCATAAGCATAGTCACTTCCTAATGGGATTTTAACTATTGGAATAGACTACTAAACAGCTATGAGAGCCTTGTTTCTTTATATATTGTTCTTTAAGATCATTTATCTTGAAAAATTTCTCTAGATGTGTGATCTTTAAATCCTGTGAATAACACTGAGTAATCTGCCCCTCAATTTAATCCTTAAAATAGACTTTTTTTAGCTTATTGCTAATACATTATTTTGAAGTTTGGACTTCTGGATGATTTTGCAAACTTTTATTTGGACAAAGTTTGCTCAATCCTTCATGGGCATCATCTATCATGGCAAGCCCATTATGAATAATTTCATTGCTTTTGAGAAGCAACTCTTGACCTTTACAGCACATCATTATGCCCTTTAATATTTTGGAAAGACTCCTCTCCATTGTATTCTCGGTTAAGGAAATTTGCAATATAATTGTTAAATCCTTAATAATACTCAATTTCAAAATCATATTCAGCAAAAAACTACTGCCATTTAATTAATCTTTTATATTGAGGCAGATTGGGCAATTTATTAAATATAGATCCTTTGACCTGAGTGTTATCAGATCTTATTTTAAATTTCATTGGTAATAAAAAGAAAGTAAATTTAGCTATTCTATTTTTAATAGCTAACAATTCCTTTTTATGACTATGATAATTTTTTTTCTGCGGGTTTAAATGTTTCTCTAGTATATCTACAGATCTTTTCTTGATATGTTTTTAGTACTACACCCCAATAATTATCTTAAGCATCAGTTTTAAGAATTAAATTATCACTAGTGGTTGGGAATCGTAATCTTAGTAGATTTTTACATTTTTCTTTTAATTTCTTTACTACTTTAGCACGAAGACCTTCCCAAGATTTTGTATTATTATTATTTCATATTCCTTGTAAAGGTTGTCTTTCTTTAGCTAAGTTTTCTACAAAACCTTCAGCATGATTAATACATCCTCAAAAAATTTGAATATGCTCTTTAAATTCTAACTAGTTAGGAAATAAATATATTTTTTCAGAAATATGAGGTTGCATCTTAATCCTTGTTTCATCTATTATCAATCTTTGGAATTCTATCTTATATTTCATTATCTCGGCTTTTTTTTTAGAAAGTAATATTCCATGTTTCTTGCAATTTCTACAAAAGAAATAAGATGATTAATATGATCAACTTTATTTTTTGAAAATATTAGAATATCATCTACATAAACAATCAAAATTCATAAAATTCTTTGAAGATTTTATCCATCCTCCTTTGAAATATTTGTGGTGCATTTTTTTAATTCAAATGACATCACACACTACAAGAAAGAAGGCAATAGATGACGGAAAATAACTGTCATAAAAGGGAGTGCATGATAGATAGTTTATCCGTCATCTATGTCATTGTCATTAATTTATGACAAGATATTTTCCATCATGAATTTATGATGGTTTTTCACAGTCAGATATCTATCACACAATATTTTACTGTGAAAAAATAATTCAATTAAAACTTAAAATTTATTTAAAATTTCTGCCTTTTTTTAAATTTTGGCAGGAAATTAAATTATCACTTGTAAATTCATTATTCGATTTTGACAGAAAATTATTTATGGCAGAATGTATGACGGCTATTTCCCTTCATAAATTTTTGATTTTTTTTTTTAAATTATATTACAATTATAATTTGTTGATGAATTCCTATTTACAAATTTAATTAATTAATAAAAAGAATATCACAGGAAAAATTAATATTAATTGACATCCATTCAATCCAACAAATTTATTTTAAAAGAAATACAATTAGTATCTAATGTGATCACCACCAATATGCAATTAAATTCCAATCAAACTCCAAGAAAAGCAATTGAAATTCCAGCTACCAAGGCAAGGTACCTAACAAAACTTCCAAAGACTAATGCAAGTATTCCAACAGCAAGCCTTCTATCAAAACTTCCAACAAAAATACCATATTCAAGCAGTACTCCAATTCCAACCACACACCTAGGAACACTCCAACTCATATGCAGCAACTGTCGTCTTCCAACAACACTCTAATTACAACCATATACCCAGCAACATTGCAACCCAAACCCAGCAAATCGGTCTTTGCAGAATCAATCAACCCAATTTATAAACTTAATAAAAGGCACATTGCACAATAGCATTCGCACATGAACTTTACATGCATAATCAAACATGGAATGTTGAAAATGTATAATAGAACAAATGATTGGAATAAAAGCATGAACTGATATAAACTACAAGCATATTTAAGAATATAATAAATTAGAACAAGGTACATCCTTATTTAAATTTTCTAAAATATGAGTGTCCATATTTTCAGGATTGCTTGAATTCTCCATAGAGTTATGAGTACACAAACCCAAAAGTTCACATTTTGTGAAATGCAAATATCTTCACAAAATACTCCAAAATTTATAATTGAAGTTAGAAATGCAGAATTTCACATGCATTAAATGGACAATCATTATTAAAAAATGCAGATTTTCAATCCTTTAAAAGTATAAACTAGAGCTTTCATCAATTTAACCCAACAATAGAACAGTAAATTAAAGGTTTTATTGATTTGTCACCACATTAAAATGTTTGTGTTCCAAACCCATTATTAAAAAATTATAGAGAAAACAGAGGAAACAAACACATTCTTTGACTTCAGCCTTTTATCTCTACAATAATGTTGCTTTAACATGCTTAAGAAAGCATGCAAAGAACCTCAAAGCTCAAATTTTAAAGTAAATAAATAAAAAGATAATCACATGTACCAAGAACATTTGCCTAAAAAGTAGAAACCTTATTCCCTTTTGCCCTTTTTTTCTTTTCTCTCAATACTTCTAGCCTCCAAACAAAATTTTAAGCTTAATAAAAAAACATAATCAGAAAAAAGAAAGAATATGAAAAAAAAGGTAAAATAAGTTTAAAAAATAAAATCAAACATTAAAAGAAAATGAAAAAAAAGACAACTTTTGCTTACAATAAACCTTCAAAAGGGAATGTAAAAGCAGGGCTCACAATTACTTTTGTTGAAGCAAAATGCTCTCACAGATACAAAGTATTTTATAAGATGACATTTCAATTTTCATGCATGTCAAACAAAAGAATTGCCACTACTTACACATACAAAATGAGACATCTACTGTACTATATGGATGGGATAAAATAAATGGGTTCTATTTTGGTGTCATTGAGTTCACTGTAAAAGGGACATTCATTATCCAAGCTCATTAAATTTGTACACAAGTTAAGATCACTGCAAGAAATAGATGTTGCCTGTTAAATGGGTTCCTTGTAATTTTTGAGTCCCTCAGTTGCATTTAGAGGTAGAACCTCTCATGAATAAAGGCCTATAACAGTTTTTATCCTTTCAGGCATTCAATCAAACACTTGCTAGGCATAATTCTGTAAAATATCACCATTTTAGTATAGAACTTATCTTCAAGACTTTGCCAAAAATTACATCTAGATGCAGTAAATAGTTCAAGCCTTCAAAGCTAAAACAAAAAATATAAATCGAGGCATAAATCATGAAAAAACCTTAAAATTATGTATATAATAACTTGTAATGAACCTGAGCAAGAAACATAAATCAAAACCCAAATGCATTTGCATTTATGCTACCCAAATTTACCCCACTTGTATTCTCTTTCCATATTCTTTCATCTCAAAGAATAAACGAATGAAGAATTGTGGGCAAAAAGGTTGAATAATTGGACTTACTATGAGGTCCCGTAATTGATCGATCCTTGTTGGGGCTATTTCTGATTGGTACTTTTGGTTGAATTTCCAAGTGTTTATTGATAACTCTATGAAATGAGAGTTATTATAGCACTTTTAGGCTTAAATCAATAATACTTAGAGAGTAAATAATGTGTTTTTATTACATTTTACATTTTAGGTACATTTTGCATGATCATTCACTCTAAGTTCAATTTTGATAAATTGAGTTGTTTTAAAGTAATTTATGCTTAGATTATATGTATAATTGTAGGTGACGGAAAGCTTAAGTTTTAGGGAAGGAAGGCTACTACAATTGACTTGCAAAAGCAATGAAAAAACTTGACTATAGAAGAATTAAAACAAATGTAGAATGGTGTAGATGTTGTAGCTGTTGCTGTAGCAGTCCTGGAGCATTGATAGAGAAGAATTAGTGCGAGATAGCTAAAAGATTGCGATATGAAGTTTCCAAAAATAGATGATACGCACCACACACTTTTGGTTGCCTTAATTCCAAGCTATGAAAGGAGTATACATGGAAAGAGAGAGAAGAGAGTCGTCACCAAGGAAAATCATAGAGAGAGAAACTATAACATATGCACCCAAATTTATTTAATTGAGTGTGATGTTATTTTTTTTATTTCGTCGCTAATTTTTTAAAATCATCGGATTGTTACAAATCGTTGTGGGTAATTAGACACGATTAATAAATTGATCGAGCTTGAATAATTTAAATTTGTCACGACACAAAATCGAGACATTTTAGACACAATTCAATGGCAGTGTAATCAGATTTTATTTTGGTACTCGGGTTCGGTATTAGCTTAATTTGTATTAAGCTTGAAAAAAAGAAAAAAAAGAAAAAAAAAGAGAATTACTGATTACTATTTAAGGAAAGAATGAGAGAGAGACGCATTTACTTTTCTTTCCTAAAATAAAAAGGGAGAGAGAGAGAGAGAGAGGAAGCCCATTGACTCGGTTTGATCAACCAAGATCCGTGCGCCCGACCCTACTGGATCTCGATTTTTCAGTCACCTCATCGGCCGATCTTGGTGCCGATCTGAAGCTTAGGAGCCTTCGATCACATCCCGACCATCATTGGTTCCTGAAACTGACCAGAACGTCGATGATCGAGCTCAAAAAGCCACGGCTAAATTGGTTTATCCTCGCCATCATTTTTACCAAAATTAGCCCGAGCCACCAATTGGATCTTGTTCCTCAGCTTCCCCTCATCATTTTCTGACCAACCTCGTCACATGAAACGATCGGATTGCAGCCGATCGATCGCCAGAAAGTTTACTGTTTTGGGGAGCTCGATTTGCCATCATTGTCACGCGTGGCAGATCACTACTGGTACCATTGGACTCACCGAGCTCAAAACTATGAGACCTAAGCTTCCCGTCACCGTTGACTAAGTTCCAATCATCGTTGACCATTAGGGGTAATTCGATAATTTCATAAACTTTAGGGGTAATTCTATAATTTTAAAATTGGTGGAAATTTTAGTAATTTCAGATTAGGGCAGTTAGGTAATTTGAGATTTCAGGGGTAATTCGGTAATTTACGTCATTAGGGGCATTTTGATAATTTCTCTTTTTTTTAGGGTAATTTCATAAATTCAAAACTTATGGATATTTTTGTAATCGGAATTCAGGGTAGTTTGGTAATATGTGATTTTGAGGATAATTTGATGAATTTTGATGTCAAGGGCATTTTGGTAATTATATGGATTCAATAATATTTTATTACGGATAAATGTCCTTTCAAGTTTATTAATTATGATTTGCATTTATGGATCGTAATTAAATTATTGCTTTAAATTAGGAGGGTTTACGAATGAGAATTAACCTGCGGACGTTGTCGATATCAAGTTTGGACATCATTATTATGAGTGGAATATACAAAACCTATTTTCATTATAGTTTATTATGATTTTAAAATTTGGTAAAGCATGTTTACGAGATGAGTTTTAAAGGCTTTGATTTAATGATTTTATAGAAATGGATTTTATCTGGGTTTTGGTATTTATTATGAGAAATGTGTTTTGATTAATGATTTTGGTTATTAATTTTAAATATGCATGATAATATTTTTAAAGAAAAGAAAAGCATATTTAAGGTATGTTAAATAAAAAATGAAATGAGATTTCGGATGAGATTATATGTTTATGTATATGTGTACAAAAGTATATGAATATGAGTATAATGATTGTTTTTAAAATCTTTAGACAGTACCCATCCCCTCCAAATATAATGATATAGATGAGATGAGATATGCATATAGTATGATGAATATAGAGATTCTGATATTGAGATACAAATGATACAGATGAGATACAGACTTTTGGGGCTCGTCTGAGTACACATAGAGGCTTTGGGCTGTGTACTCGGGCGAATTTGTCTTTTGGGGACCAGATTATGTATGCAAAGTTATGATGAGATATGAGATGATATTTTCCAATCTATTTGTATAGCTCCGGGGTGTGGTGGTACTCAGATAGTACGTCATTGCCCGTTCGTTGAGGTATATATATGATGAGATATGAGATGGTACTTCCTTGTCTATTCGTGTGGCTCCAGGGCATGATTGTACCCAGATAGTACGTCATTGCCTGTTCGTTGATGTCCGGATATGATGAGATTATTCCCCTGGGTACTTGTTGGTGATAGTTTTCGGTATTTAGTATTGATATTATAAGTGTTATGATTTTATTGATTTTATGCAGAATTATGTGATATTGTTATTTCAGTACATGATTTGAATTTAATAAGTTATTTAAGTTCTTTTGATATTTTGGTGTAAATGTGTTTCAATATGATATAATTATTTTAGATTAAAGTTATGTTAAAAAACTACTATCCACTCACTGAGCTCATTGAGTTTTATACTCATCCCGTTTTATTATATTCCCGCCCCCCTCACCCATAGGAGAATCGCGGTACAACAGTCGACCCGGCAATGATAATTATTTTGGAGTTATGGCCACGTGATCGAGTTAGAAGTCGTAGATGTTTTATTGAGATATTTTGGGATTGTATAATTTGATACATTTCTGTGATTGTGGAAAAATCTATGTATTCTATTTGATATTAGATATCAGAGTGATTTGATATTAGATATCAGAGTGATTTGATATTTTATTGAGGAGATTGGTTGTTTGGAGACAGTTGTATTTAAAATTATTTTGGGAGTGCTTGTTTTATAATTTTTACAGATTTGGTTATGTGATAATTATAGGGGAGACTTTACCGAATTTTAGGCAGAATCTTTATTAATTAAGTTATGTCAGAATGATTAAATAGAATTAGGCAGACTCGCCTTTGGATTTCGGGTGGGTTGTGTTAGAAACAAAAGAAAAACAGAAAATAAGAAGGATTTGAGGGCTGCAACAAAGTATTCACAGTGAACAAGAAGGAGAGATCAGAAGATTAAGCAGACTTCAACTCTTTCTCTTGTTTTCTTATTTTCTATTTATTCATGTGGATGTATTTCATGGTTGAAACTACATTTTTAACTTTTCTATCACAAATTATGAACTGAACTTGATTGTAGTTGAGTGGTAAATGATCTTAATGGATGTTTGAATGACATATGTGTATTGCTCTGTATTTGTTATTACACTTTGTTTTAATTGTGTTTATTTTAATTTTCGATTTCGGCTGACCACCCATTTATTGGATACTAATTGATAACTCTATGAAATGAGGGTTATCTATATCACTTTTGGTCTTAAATCAAGATTATTTAGAGAGCAAATGGCATATTTTAATTGTATTTTAGTTATATTTTGCATACTTATTTATTTTTAGTTTATTCTCAATAAATTAGGTTGCTTTAGAATAAATTGTGTGCTTAGATTATGTGCTTGATAGTAGGCAATGGGAAGTGCAATTTTCAAGGAAAGAATACGGTGCAACGGGTTTGCACGAATGAAGAAAGAATTTGGCTGGAGAAAAGTGTAAGTGAGTTTGAATCAGTGCATATGCTATAGCCAGTGCTGTAGAAACCATTGTTGTAGCAATTATGGAGCAACAAAGTAGAAAATTTTGCCCGAATCTAAGAAAAAATATGCGATCTACAGTTTCCAAATCTAGAAGATACGTGCCCTAGACGTCCAATTGCCCTAGTTTTCCAATATAAAAAAAGCACGCACCGTAGGAAAGAGAGAAAGCTGCCAATCATAAGAAATAACAAGAAAAAGAAAAGAAAATAGCAAAAAGACAGGAAATTCTAGGACTGAATAAGAGAGATTACAGGCATGAGGAAAAAGAAAACAAACATCACGAAGGGCCTTACGTTTCTATCTTTATCTTTCTTTTTTTTTTATTCATGATAATGTATTTCATGGCTGAAACATTTTTAGTTTCTGTTTTGTCACAAATCATGAACTAATTTTATTTGTAGTTGAGTGATAGACAAAACTTGATGGCTTATTGATTGAATTTTATGTGTTGGTACATGATTGTTATAGCATTTTTTTTTATAATGCTTAATTTAATTCACTATTTCAACTCACAACCCATTTAGTGATACTAGATAAGAGAGAGACACAAAAGGGCCTATCTTAGTGGAACATATCATAATAATACTGGTTTTAGATTAGTGGTTTTAGATTAGGTTTCTCAAGTTGGGTTAACTCAATTTGAATAGGGCCGTGCTTAATTTAAAACTAGTGATGAACTAGACATAGCAATTCATCTTGTAGGGTATTAAGAACCTTGATCGCGTAATGCTATATCTTGTGTTGGCATAACAACTGATCATTGTTAGGTTACATTTAGATATAACAATTTCAACAGGCGACAACTGATGATGTATTAGAGTTCTGCCCAATGCTGTAGTAATTACTATAGCAACGGTACTGTAACAAAAAACAGTCAATGCCATTAAGTAAGTTGATTCACTCAACTATATTATTACTAATGGCTATATCTTTGTGAGAGACGTGTCTATTTACTTTACTGCATTTATCTTCTGTCGCTTAGATGATTTATTTTAGCTTAGTCAATAAAAGATTTTAATTTAATTACATTGATTTGCACCATATTAATTGCTATAGCAATTTTGATAACATCAAACCCTGTGGAGATGATCCTTGAATACTTATCACTTTATTACTTGTTGTGTACACTTGCACACTGACATCTATATTTTAAGAGATTGAATAAAAAATCAACAACAATAGGTAAGAAAGAGTCTAAAAAAGGTCTGACTTAATTGAACCAATTAAGACAATACTTGGTTTTAGATTAGGTTTTCCAAGTTGAGTAAATGTCAATTTGAATAGGGCCATACTTGATCTAAAATTAATGAAGAACTAGACATAGGGATTCACCATGTACGGTAAATGAAACCTGGAATGAGTAATGCTATATTTAATGTTGGCATAACAATTGGTCACTATTGGATTGCGTTAAGTATAAGATATCCAACAGGTGACAGCTAAGGAAGAAGAGGGATTCTACCCACTGCTGTAGTAGATGCTGTATCAATGATACTATAATTGAAAAAATAATCAAAGCCATTAAGTGAGTTTATTCACTTAACTACGTTATTCTCATTGATTTCATTCTTGTGTTTGACGTGAAAGTTTTCTTTATTGCATATGATTTATTGCACTTTTAGTTTAATTAGTTTAGTAGTTTCATAAATTGCTTTAATTCAATTAGATAAAACTGCACTGTTAAGGTTATTGTAGTAAGTCAGGTGATATCAATCCCTGTGGAGATGATATGAATATTCATCAGTATAGTACTTATTGTGTACAATTACGCATTGGCATCTAAAGCACTAGAAATCACCCAACATTTATTCGCCCTCAACGTCTTAATTATTGGTACGAATCTCATCCCTTGCCTAATTGAATAAATTAGCACAAAATCTCCCGATACTATATCCAATTCAAAGATTGCCTTTTCAAAATAGATAGACAAAAATGCATCACATTTGCTAATTAAAATTTCACAAATTTTATAAAATTGAACCATAAAAACTAAAGCTGAAATTCATACCTTGGGTTTTAAACAATGGTAGGGTTTGGGTTAGTGTCCAATTAGGGTTTGGTTGGGGTTTTTTCACTAATGTGTGGTGATTACGACGGTGTGCTTGATCGCTGGTGATTCATATTACCAGTGAAGATGCAGTGACAACCAACATCATTTGGTGTTTAAGCAGTTATTCCAACAACGGAATGATTACCATGGTAAGTGGGGTTTAACTGGAATTTTCAAAATCTTATGATTAGCTCAGTTGGTGGCAACAGTTGATTGTGCAGCTACTTATAGTGGTGGCAGTAAGGGTTTCAGCATTAAATATTGAGTGCTGAGTGTTTAGTGGTAGCCACAGTATCTTAAAGCTTAGTGCCGATGGTAGAAATTTGATTGATAAAGCATGCGTTTGAGCAAGGGTTTTTAGTGTGAGAGAGTGAGGTGGTAAGAATGAAAGTGTAAATGGAGTTAGAAAATTTTTGGGTGTTTTTAATCTAGCACTATCTAAACACACTGTTTGTTTTTTCTTTTTCAATATTTAGTTAATGTAAAACGCAAAACTTTGATTTTTTTAATAAATGAAATAATTTAAAATTTAGTCAAACAAGGTCAATCCTAGATTTCTATCATAAATTTCTTGATAGAAATACTTTCTATCATGATTCTATCTTACATTTGTGATGGAAAATAATTTTATCATAAGTCTATCATTAATTCTTGATAGACAGTAATTCTATCACGAGTCCGACATTAGTCTTTGATGGACTTGTAATTTGATGGACCTGTAATTCTATCATGAGCCTATATAGTTTTATCACATAAGCCATTTTTCTCAGAATCTGTCATAAAGTGTCTGTCATCTATTGTCAGTTTTCTTGTAAGGACAACTCATTCATACTATTCTTAAGATGTATTAAAAGTAGTAAATTTACTTTGCCAAAATCCAAATTTGCAATCAAACTTGCTAAATATCTTTCTATTAATTGCATAAGTAATCAAGTACGTTTATAAGGTAAAAAGTACCCATCAAATTTTGTAAACTTATTTAATTCTTTGTAGTTAACAACCATACAGGCTTTTCCTCGTTTAATGTCTACATGATTCCTAGCCATAAAGGCTAGGCTACTATGTGGAATTTTAGATTCTCGAATAATCCTAAAATCTAATAATTCTTTGATCTGTTTATCAAATGCTTATCTATCTTCTTGCCCATATGTCATAGGCTTGACTCTTATAATAAAATTTGGATCTTTTAACTCAATCTTAGCATATGTTTTATCATTGCCATAATTGAATTGGGTTTTCTCCAAAATTTTTATCAAGTGTTTCTAAGATTTTTTTCATAATCGGAGATGATTTGATTGATTTTTATATTGAAATCACCACATTGGCTGCTTTGAAAAGGTAATTTTCAAGTTGTTCGCCTAAAAGAGTTATAAATCCCTAGTGTTGTAATGAAATGATTACATAGTGTTTCAAGAGGAATTATTTCGATAGTCATTATATAAATGAACTAACGAAGGAAATTAACTCTTAAAAGTTTATCTACACCCATATGATCATAAGACCATAATGTAGCTATACTTTGAATATAATCTTTTGTCTGTATTAAGGTTTTAGTTCTACATTTTCCTAAGGTGATTTGTTCACCATTTATTCCTTGTTCAGTTAAGGGCTTATAATCTTTCCAATAAGATTTTGGATAAATCCTAAAATTAGCAAACCTAATTTCTAAACCAGTATCAATTAAAGCATGGAACCATTCTGGTTTATGCTTATAATATGGTATTATCACTTTTATATATACTATAAAAGGATTAGACATATTTTGATATGGTTTGTTTATTTCCTTCAATTATTATGCTTATTTCTTTGTCTCTCCTATACAGTAAGGAGAACAAGTTTCAAGAAAGTTTATCCTTAATAAAAATGACTTATTTCTATTTCATAATCAGAGCCTATGATGAAAGGAAAGATGATTCTATTCCCTTAATCCTTCATGGAATTTCACAATGCTGACTTAGTGTCTTTCTCTTTACAATATATCCTACATATGTATGTGGTTCAATTAGAATCTTTCTTTCTAAAATTTAATCATTTTGGCATCAACATAAATTTTTTTAGCTCCTATATCGAGGATAGCAAAAGTCTTATGCCATGATTTTCAATTATTATATTCAATCTTAGTTTTTAGATTTTGATTATTTTTTCTAACTATTTCTAGTATTCATGTAATGGTGGTATCACAAGATGGCTACATCTAGTAACACTTTGCGTTCCACTTAATTTTGGTTCTCTTTTAGGTATAGAGAATGATCATTTATTCCCTATAATGATTATTCCATCTAGAGTACATTATATTAGTTTAATGGTATTTCCCCTAATTAGAATAGATTGACTATTCAAATCCATTTCCCATTTTTCTAGTAAATCAATTTCTCTCAAAATCTCAAGAGATTGTATCTTTGTAACTTTATTAAATAATTTATCAATTTTAATAAATTCTTTATCAGCAAACATTTCACTGTTTGTTGACTTTGTCAATGCATATTCTATGGCATATGTTATGCTATATGAATAAGATCCATCATACATTATATCAAATTATTTAAAATCATGACATAAGTTTAAAGTCTTTTTTATATTTCTGTCTCTAAGGCTTATAGAATATTGGGGTATAACTAAAATTCCTTGTATTATGCTAAATAGTGCATGTTTTCGATCTTTTATTCTATTATTTAGTACAACTAAATTTACTGGACTATATATTCCTTCTAAAAAATGAGCTTTTATCATAACTTGAATTCCTCCAATATGAACATATCCAATCTTAGCTCTATCATTGGATCTTATTCTATTAATTTTATCTTCTATATTAGATTTTAATAAAGGCATATTTTTATTTCCTCTAGCATGCCTAATTTTGATAGGTTCTTCTCTCACAATGATATTAAAATACATTATATTTTTTCTTTTAATCATTATGGCAATTCCTTGTTCTATGACTGAAGTTATAGATGTTCCCAATCCCTTTTTATTAATCTTGAGGTATTGTTTTTATCAAAAACTAATTTCCTATTAAAAGAACCTTGTTCTTCTAATTCTTCATTCTCATATAAATTTCTATTATCTAATTCTTCTATATTTATTCTTAATCTGAGCTCCTCAAAGTCTCATTAGATGGATAATATATGCTATCATTATCACTAATAACTTCACTATTAGCGAAATTCTAAATCATTGAAATCTTCAAACATTTTAATATTTACTTTTTTCTTCTTAGGACATTTATTTGTATAACGCCATTCTTCATTGCATACCCAGCATTTACACTTTTTTAGGTACATTGATTTTAGATTTTCTTTTAAATTTATTCATTTTGAAGAATTTCTTCTTATATTTATTTTGCTTGTAATAATTCTTATTGGTTTTAAAGAATTTCTTCTTATTGAATTTCTTTCTATGTTAATAGGTTTTATCTGAGCATCCAAATCTTGGTGGATCTTCTACCTTAGAACAGTACAATCCTCAATTTTGCTTTTTCATAAGTCTTCTATCCCTTATTTTAGCACGCCATTGATTTAGCTTATTTTGCGCAAACCTGATCCCATTTCCTAGTGTATCAGTGTTGTACTATCTTCATAATCTTTACTATATTCTAGCATAATCTTTTTACCTCATGGTTTGGTGTTTTTATAAAATATAAATCATTATAATATCCTATTGTGTTTTCATCACTATCAAATTCACATTTATAATATAATTCTTAGAAGCCACGTATGTGTGCCTCTTAATAACATATATCACATGTTTCAAACCTTGTTAGCTTCATTACATTCTCCATCCTTTTCCTCTTTATTTCTTATTGAAATCTGCTTCCCAATCTTCTCCTAAGAATTCTTTTCTTATTTCATTGTCAAAACTATTTAAGATTTGTTCTTGATTCTCGTTTGGATCATTATTTTCTCTGTACAATATTCTGTGTTTGCTAGTACTTTTTAATCCTATAAGCCACTGTGCTACTATCCTATTAATAAAGTTTTAAGGAATCCTATGCTATTATGTCTATCTTATGAAATGTAAGAGCAATTTTCATAGATTTAACCCAGGTTGTTATTACTTTATCTTTGACACAATCTATATCTAGCCATATACCATCATGGATAGCCTTTCTCTATAATCTCCTGAGTTTTATATTATTTTTTAGGTTTACAAGGCCAAAAATATTGACTTTGTGGTCTAGCATAAATTGGTATCTCTTCTCTATTATAAGAAGCTCTATTGCTAGATTCTCCTTATTCAAAACTCTTGGCTTTGACTTATTTATCTTTAGATGTTCAATTCTATTTTCAATAGCTTGTAAATCTATAATATATCTTCTTCTTCATCAGGTTCAGACTCTTCATCTTTATCAGATAACTCTAAATTAGATAATTCTTTTAATCTATTTTCTGTATTTTGTCTTAACATTCTCAGACTTATTAATTTTTTGTTTCCATCTATTTTGTTGAATATTGGTCTTGATATTGATTGAATTTCACTATTTTTCTTTTCGTTATAGTAAATTAAAGTATCTTGAAAAATTTTATTTTGTTCTTGAATTATCATAAGTAATTCTTCTATATTTTTTTTAATCTTTTGGGATTCAATCTTTTTGAAACTTTCCATTTATATTTATTGCAAGCTTATCACCAAGTTGCTTAACAATTTTTTTCAATTTTGTTTAATTGAATTTCTATCTTATTTAATCTTACATCTATTGAATTTCTATTCATGGCATTGATGACTCTTGTTTTAACTTATCTCGTTCTTCAATGTTGAAGTCTTTTATTAATTGTTTAACTCGATCAAATTCTTTACTTATTTGATCTCCTAATTTTTTGATTTGTTTTATATTTTCATCATTAAAATTTTTAATTTCAAGTACTCCATTTGTACTTTCTATATCATTTATAGATAAATTAGGGCTTCCTAATTTGTTTAATAAATATAAAGAAATCCAGTATAACTAATTATTTCCCCGCATATATGAATCATTTAGTAAATCAAACGGTTGAAATCTTCCATAAGTAAATCCTCTATGTCTGTAACTAGAAGGTGGGAACTTGCTAATTTCTATGTCTTGAGAAATTATTAGAGGTTCTGGTAATTTATTCATTGTACTATCTTTTTAATAATTCATTAGATTCAGTAAGATAATTATGACATATGAGATTTCTTATATCCTTGGGAATATTATTCTTTTCTAATCCATTATGTATGAGATAGAGTTTATACATAAATAAATCTTTATATCCGATTAACATATTATAGAAAGGACAACTATTACACCTAATCCTCTTATTATTCCAATTATACTCATCTCTTTGTTTAATAGATAATTATAAGTTATCATATATCATAAGATCTTCAATATAATCATCATAAGATTTGCTATTCCATTGTTTCCATGAAAAATTATCTCTAGAAATTTCTCCTCTAATTCTATGTAATAGAATAGTATCTATGTTTAAGCTTCTATTTCTTATTATTATGAGTTTCCAACTCTGAATTCATAAACACGTGATAGATTCAGTTGTTCTAACTCTTTAATATCTAAATCATTTTGTTCTAATGAATAATACTATCTATATTTAGTTATATGATCCTTGATAATATTACTATCTATCATTGGATTTTATCCTCCATCATTTATGAAATAAAGATTGTTTCATCCATTTTTATCTTGGATTTTGAAATAATTAAGTACTTTGGCTTGTTGTACCGATAGTATAGACTGATATAGTTCTCATCCAGGTTAACCATTAGAGTATATGACACCGGTTTCCCACCAATGTACCTTGATATTTCAAAATCTTTGAACAAAAAATGTGGCTATGATACCATTTTCGCAGAAATCAGCCGGCCCAAGATTCAAAATAGGGGTATAAATGATCAATTTTGAATATTTATGAATTTTTTGCAATTTTGCATAGTGTTGTGCTGTATGTGGAGCTATTTGTGGTGAAAATGTCATCTTGTTAAAATTATCATGTGTATAGTGAGGTTCCTTGATCAAATTAAGAATTTGACTTAAAATAATAACTTAAGTTTTCATTTGTTCATTTAATTCAATCTAGTGGTATAAGTTTCTACTAAAGTTTTATCCTGAAAATTTTTGATTGATCAATAGAGTTTTTCACATTAGGGATAAAATAGTGTGCAAAAGGTGTAAAAGGAATTAAACTAATTTTTTGTTAACAACAGATATTTTGCAACATCAAGAAAGAAATAATTTCCTCAATGAAACTATAGGGTTTTTTTAATCATTTTGCCTTCTGTACGTATCAAAATACGGATATGTCTAGCAACTATCAACTATCGTAGACAAAACTGTTTAATTAGCCTCAAATATGGAACGTCTACTTTAGAAAACTGTCAATTGTAATATAAATGGTTGTTAATTAATGACTAATTTTTTTATTTCAATTTTTTACAGGATCAGAAATCTGACAATTGGTTGCTCTATGTGGTTGCTCTGTGTTGCTAAAGAAGAAATCTTACTGCGTTATATGCCAAAGCTTTTAAGAAATCTTCAATTTATGATATAATTTGGGAATCTCCAAACCAATTAGAACGTTAGTTTCGCCTCCGAGTCTATGATATGTTCTTTTCATAAACTTAATTAAACCTAATAGTAAATTTGCACTCTATTGTTTTCTTTATTTTATTTTCATAAAATTTCAACCAAAAAAAAAAAAAAGAGAAAGAAAAATGAATTTACTAAAAACTTCTATAATGACGGGAAAAAACCTGTTATTTGAGGTAGGTCTTGGGAATGAAAAATTGTAATTCCCAATTTAATTTTTTATTAAAAAATTTAATAAAAGTTTTCTACGTTATTTTAAAGAAAAAAACTTAAATAATGGTGAAATTTTAGTAGAGAATCATTTGTACTGTCTTAATTCACAAATAATGTGTTCTCTATTGATATTATTGATTTTAATTTTGCATGGTTCAGCTTTACTCAACATATTATTTTGAATTACATGGTTAATCAGTGGGCCATGCATTCTCCCACATAAAACTTCAGCCGTTGATCCGTTAGGTATACCTACCATGGATTGTTTTGCTTTAGCTACCTTTTGGCAAAAAAAATGAAAATAATAATAATGATTTCGGAAGAATATTAAGGCACGTGTCCATTGTTATTAATTTGTCTAGTATTGAATTGATTGAAGCATCGAATCAAAAAGTATATTTAATTGTTTCTCCTATTAATTTAGGGATGACAATGGGCACTGCTCACTACGGGTTTGTCATTTCTAAATTCACACTTGCATAAAATTTAAATTACCAAACTCATCCGCAACCCATTGCAGGTTTTAGTTTTTTTAAGAAAATTCACCTGCTGCAGGTTTTGACTGTTATTATACTTGACAAATTTTTGGTGGGTTCACACATTTAATTCACAAATGTTAAAAGATACTTTTAATAAAATCTAAAAATTTAAATTATATAACTCAATATGTAAATTAATAAAAATAATGTAAAATTTCACATAAAATACTCAATTCTAAATTTAATCAATGTAAATGGAAAATTAAAATTTTAACATTAGTCCCAAAAAAAAAAAAAAAACACAAGTCCAACACCAATTCTCGATCCAAAATCGAATTCTCAAATTGAAGTATGAAATATATAAGTCCATCAAACCACAAAAATGCTTCCAATTAAAAAAAAAATAGAAAACCAAAAACTAGTGTCCGAAAGAAACAACACAGTTGTGCAAAAGTATCACCACTGCACTTGCATTAATTATTATCTTATATTCTCATTCAATATAAGCTCCAAGAGTTAAAGATCTTCAATTCATTCACTACCATTAGCATCCATCCAATATGATTGTACAACAATGATTTAAGATTAATATTTTCTAACACTAATACTTTCTAAACACTAATCCAAAGAAAAAAATTATAATAATTATGTAATAATCAAAATTATATAATAATTATAAAATAATCCATAAATATGTAATAATCCATAATTATATAATGAAATTAATTTGTACATAATAATTATAATAAGTATCAAAATTATTAAACTTTTTAAAAAAAATAATTAAAAAGAAGTGTGGGCACGGGCATTCGCTAGATATTTGGCATATAGAAAACCCACTCCCAACCTAGTGTAGGTTTTAATTTATAATATCAAACCCACCCTAACCTGCAAAATTACTTGCAGTGGGCGTGTTTGGGCGGGTTTGTGGGTACCATTGCCATCTCTACCTATTATCGAGTCATTAACTTTTCTGAATCATTATCTACAATAATTGGGTGCTCCCACGTGTGATTTCGTCACTCTTAAGTCTTAAGTTGAGTATTGAGCGGTTGATTTGGTCGTTATACTGAACATGTATTTGTTTGTTTTGCTTTGTCGCAATCAGCCTTGCCCGTTGCCTGTTTGATCTGCTGTTTAGAAACATCCACGTAACTAATCTTACTTACTGATTTGTTTTGCTACGTCACAATCACCCACGTTGGCACTATCGGCTACTTGAATCTACATATACAGAAACAAATACTCGCTCAAGCTCAAACTATACATATACTTTTGATTACGAAGTTAGCAGATATCTTTTCTGATTAATTTTGAATAATATGGAAACTCCTTGCTTGGCAGGTTAATTTTAGGCCATGCATATTCAGTTAAATATCAATTATAATTCTTATTCAACATATGCATTTATGAATAATAATTAAGTTTCTTAATATGAATTTTTTTTTTTCAGTTAAGAACGATTGGGCGGAGGGAGTAGCACTTACCAGCATTGTTGATGGTGAGATTGCGATTGATGATGTTGATCTTCTAGCTGTCCCTTGGAACGGAAGAAATTCTGACCACGCTAGTTAATTGTAGCACTGTTACTCTTTTGCATTTTCTTTAATTAAACAAAATGATGGCCACTATTACCTTTCAAGTGTGTGAGTGTCAGTTTAGTTCAGTCCTACTGATAAGGTCTGTTGAGACGTACAAGAAATATTCGTAGTTATCTTATGTTTACTATGCTTTCCTGAAAAATGAAATGAATAAATAAAATTATTATGTGAACATGAGCTAATTTTTAGAGCATTATTATTACAAACCTCAATGGGAAGCATTTATTAATAACAAAAAATATTGCACCTAATCTGAAGAGCATAATTAATGAGCCTAATCCTCAGAAAAAGAAAGAAAAAACTAGAACAGTGCAGAAAATGCAGTGCATGCATAACCCTCAAAAAGGGCAAAGAGAAAAAAAATATTATCACTCAATATCTAATTTATTGAATGACATGCGCTGGCCAAAAAAAAAAGTAAACGGTTCACCTTTTTTTTTTAACGGCCATGATTCTCATCACAAAGAACCACCATACTCCGCGTACTCGGAGTATTGGTATTATTGATTTTCTTTGATATAATTTTGCATGGTTAAGCATTACTCTAACATATATGCATTTTTCATATTATTTTGAATTATATAGTTAATCAGTGAGCCATGCATTCTTAGTTATCTTTTGCTACTTTTTTTTTTTAAAATAATGATTTCGGAAGAATATTAAGGGACGTGTCAATCTGTTAATTTGTCTTGTAACGAATTGATTAGAGCATGGAGTCAAAAACTAGATTCACTTGTTTGTCCTATTATCGAGTCACTAACTTTTTTGAGTTATTATCTACAATAATTGGGGGCTTTCACGCGCGATTCCGTTAACATTAACTTGAGCCGTTGATCTGGCCGTTATACCGAGCATGCATTTGTTTGTTTTGTGACGTCGCAATCAGCCATGCACGTTGCCTATTCGATCTATGGTTTAGAAACACCCACGTAATCTAATCTGTCTTACTGATTTGTTTTGCTACTTCACAATCACCCACGGCACCATCGGCTGCTTGAATCTATATATGCACCTGAATCTGATCAGGCCAGTAGAGACAAGTTCTTACTGGGTACTAGTACCTGTCACTTGTGTGAGTGTCGGTTTGATTTAGTTCAATTGATAAGATCTATTAATATGCACGAGAGATTTTGTTGGTTGACTTATGTACACTGTTTCTTCCTGAAAAAGGAAATAAATAAATGACGCTATTGTATCAATATGTTGGCTCATGAGCTCCTATTTGGAGAATTATTATTGCAAACCTCAATGGAACAAGGGAAATTTATTAATAATGACTCAACATATTACCATCAGTCAATGGGTGGGAAGGTAATTGGATTTCCATTGGGCTATATCTGGACAAAGAAAGACGGAAAAAATAAAAAAGTGCCCAAAGGTTTTTGGGGAGTTTCTGATCGATTACGATGTATGCATATGGGCTTGCAATGGGTGAGATCGGGTTTTGGGCTTTCGCAATGTCCTTAAAGTTATCTATGCTCTCCGTTGATTTTTAAGTTTCACGTTTCACGTTCAAATTTTACACATTAGTATATTACCTTACTGTTGCACGTACGGAGTTTAATGCATCATCTTTCATGTCTAATATTACATATTCGCCATGCGTGATCGTGTGTTTGTCGGACACCGTTTCATGTTTTGTACTCGAAGTGCGCCACAGACAAATACTTCCTTTTCCCCGGGTTCATATTCTAAGTGTCTGAAAGACTAATAATTTAAATTTATGATGCTAATCCCTGGAAATCGAAAGAAGTTAGAACAGTGGAGAAAATGCAATCTATGCCTAAAGCACAAAAAGTAAAAAGAAATAAATAAATATTATCACTCAATAAGTAATTTACTGAATGACACGTGATCACAAATTTATATGATAAAATGTCGCATTCAGAAAACGAGACTATATTAGCATCGCTTGTACCGATTCTATTTTTTTAATTATCTAATTCTATAATTTATGAAATCACATCTCAAAGAGATTGATGTTTAATTTTGACATTGTATATATGTCTCACTCTGCGACACCTTAAAAGACTTATATACATGCATGCATAATGTAATCACATCTTAAAAGTCACAATGTAACATTTGTTAAATTCGATCTTATTGAATATTTACATTTATAAATTATCCCTAGAAAGCTGGTAGAGGTGAGCTGTGCAAAATGGTGCGTCTCACTACCAAGTTCCTTTTTCTGCCGTTGCCTTTTTTTTTTTTTGGGGAAATAATTGTGCTGAATTGGCCACATTTGCAGCAAAATAAATTCGAAGGCCACATTAGAATGGCAGTTTAACAGATGTGCAAGATCCTGTCTTCTGAAACGAATGTATAGACCGATGTATATGAAAATGATCAGGGGCAGACGCATCATTAGTACAACTCCGTACAGATACTTTACAATGCTGGATGATCTTTAGATTTAAATATGAAAATGATTGTCCAATCAAATGAGACAGTGTGAAAGAAATATTAGATCCAAGTGATCAATTGTCGATCGATGGAAGGCTTATGGGCTAAAATAAATATTTGATGATATAAGGGTCTGTAATAAGATATTACATCGGAACAAATTATTGCAACAACTTTTGTGTTTTTGAATAACACAAGGCTTTGCGAGACGAAGATGCGAGAGTCATGCGTTCATCTCAAACTTCAGCAGTTGATCCGCTGGGTGTACCGACCATGCATTGTTTGCTGTTGGCACGTTTAAGAAGAAAAAAAACTATTTCGGAAGAATATTAAGCCACGTGTCAATTTCTATTGATTTGTCCGGTAAAGAATTGGTTAGAGCTTCAAGCCAAAAAGTATATTCGATTGTTTGTACTATTATCGAGTGACTAACTTACTTTATTAAATTATATCATCTACAATCATTGGGTGCTCCCTCAAATGATTCCCTCAATCTTAACTTGAGTCTTGAGCCGTTGGTCTGGCCGTTACACCGAACAAGCATTTGTTTGTTTTGCGAAGTCGCAATCTGTCCTGCATGTTGCTTATTTGACCTACGGTTTAGAAAAATCCACGTAATCTAATCTTACTTACTGAGTTGTTTTGCTTTGTCACAATCACTAACTTTGGCACTATCGGCTTCTTGAATCTATATATACACCTGTAGCAGATCAAACCAGCAGAAACTACTACTGGCTCAACCTCAAACTATAATCTACTTTTGATAACGAAATTTGCAGAGATCTTTTCTAATTAATTTTGAAGAGTATGGAGACTCCTTGCTGGGCAGGTTGACTTTTAGGCCGTGCATGTTCAGTTAATATCATTTATAATTCTTATTTAATATATGCAGTTATGACTAATTAATCAAGTTTTCTGATATGATTTTTTTCAGCCAAGAACAATTGGTTGGAGGGAGTAGCACTCGCCAGTATTGTTGATGATGAGATACCAATTGATGACGTTGATTTTCTTGCTGTTCCTCAATACGGGAGAAATCCAGATCACACTGGTTAGATACACCGGTGTTACTATTTTATGTTATGTTTAATTTAATAAAAGAATGGGTACTACAACATATCAATCGTGCGAGTGTCAGTTTGGTCAAGTTCAACCGATAAGGTCTCTTGAGATGTACAAGTGATTTTCATAGTTGGCTTATGTGTACTATGTCTTCATTAAAATGGAACTAAATAAATAAAATTGTGGTGTCAATATCTTAGGTCGTGAGTAATGATGATGATGATTGTTATTATTATTTGATTATTATTATTATTTTTGCAAACCT
The DNA here is from genome assembly GCA_030449905.1 of Luvunga scandens. NCBI lineage: Eukaryota > Viridiplantae > Streptophyta > Magnoliopsida > Sapindales > Rutaceae > Luvunga > Luvunga scandens. The sequence continues at coordinate 307,344 of JASUUG010000223.1, forward strand.
TAATGGATCGTAGGAAGTTTTATTAATATGAAAACAATATTACACCGAATCACGGGAATATAATTAATGATACGAGAAAAAAAAAAAAGGACTCTCAATGCACTAACTCTGATACTAGAAAAAAAATCACTCAGCTTGATTGATTAAGGATGAGGGGTTATATGATTTTTCATTCAGCAATAATTTTTCACTAAAAGGGTGGGCAATTTTGTTTTCTAGAAATAAAGCATCCCAAGTTAAAAATGAACAAGAAATTTCATGATCTAATAAAAGTTACAATAACTGATACACGATACTTATTGATTACAGTTGTGTCAATTTCTTGATACAATCTTTCTTGTCCATATAACTTTTACATTAGTTTAATTTCCACAAGCCTTCCTGGTCCCCCAAATAGTAAATTATAACTTCTATGTGTAGCAGTTATTTCCAACGGTAAAAGAGATTGTGATAATATATACGGAGGTTGTTGAGGCACATAATCTGATTCTGAATCGAATGAGGTCTTCACTTATAGTAGTTAAAGCAAATCGCAAAGGGATTATAAAAATTTCTCCTGTGCAATCATTAGATCAAAGTGGTGGAGTAGCTACTAGCAAGATTCTATAGTTGGCTTTTTATTGAACATAGCGTGTACTATAGGCGAATCTCCAATTTTGCAGTTGGTTTTTTTTTTTCAATTTGTTTTTATGTTCAATGTGACTGACTTTGTAATTCTCTACATTTAAACAAAAAAGGATTTTACACATCCTCCTCCGTGTTAAAAAATAAACAATGTGTGAATAAAATCAAATCATTTGTTCTTATGAATTTGATTTTTGCATTTGTTGGCAAAATATTTATTTCATAATACACCACAAATTTTTACGTTGTTTAAACTATTATCTTTTCTTACCAAAAATATTTATAAGGATAAATAGGTAAAAACATTTTATTTAATGTTGAAAAAAAAGGACATTTCATTTAAATTAATTTCAGTTTAAGTTTAAAAAATTTTTACTAAGAGAGAAGCATTTAATTAATGACTCCATCAATTATATGATTCCTTCAAATCTTTGAAGCTAGTGCAAAGTTAAACTAAAAGTTGTAAGGAGTGATGACTTGTTGCTTAGTCTACAATGCTACAATAGATTCTAATTTATCTTTGATTAAATGAAGAAATATATTATATAATTGCCATGCCATGCCAGCTAGCATTAAAATGTTCAAAAGACCCAGCTGTGAAGGAGTATAGAATGTTTGAGTTACAATGACCTCAAAAATGGTAGCATTATTGATATTTTTGTTGTGTGTATCTTCAACAAACTTTGGTGTGATAGCAGATATGTCAGATGTGAAAGATTTGAGCACGGAACAAGAATTGCAAACGCTCGATGAGCTTCAGGCACAAAAATTATTAGTTGTTAGACTAACAGAAACTAGATAAATAATATATTAAATGTGCAATTTAATTAATCCCAAATAATTATTCTCTTTAACTCAATATTAAAGATAATATTTTTCTATTTTATAGCTTGAGGGAGGTGAAATTGCTGATTGCATAGACTTTTATAAGCAATCTTCATTTGATTATCCTTTGCTCAAAGATCATAAGATCTGGTAGTTATTAATTTCATTATTTAATTTAATTCAAAGTACTATTTTTACTCATATTAATATAATTATACTATCGTATTACGTTAACTTGTTGAGTTTCATATATATCTCAACATATAATTAAAGAGAGGTCCAAAAGCATTCCTTTTGAACCCTGAATGTGGAAACAGATCACAACGAGGTTATGTCACTATCAAATTAATTAGGGAGAAAGGATAATCTTATGGAAAATCCTCATGCCATTGTATACTTATGGTCGGAGGATAAGTATAATTAAAGAAAATCCCCTCAAATCATATTGCAAGGGCCCATTGCCTGCCTTTTCTCTAGTTTTCACTCTCTTTATTTTTCAATATGTTTTATTGTTTTTTTTCCTTCGACATATTTATATTTTAGATACGATAGGTGTGTTTATATAGAAATTAATGAAAGTGACTGAAGTCAACCAAATGACTTTATAACGATACTTCTTTTTGTTGGACCGGTTCAGCCCACCATGGGTGCCAATTGTAACATCTGTTATTTTAATGCCGTTTTCATGCATGTCTCCACAATCGTATGTAGCAAGACGAGTGAAACAACTAAAAGCAATGCCACCAGATAAAGTTTGCTCTTTTGGAACAGGCCCTATACTAAGAACTTCAAAAGGAAATCAAGCTTCGGCCAGACCTCTCAATCAGTCATAGGTTTTTGACTCTACTGATGGCCATTCACATGTAAAATCTCTTCTAATATAAACTTGTCAATATTTTAGAAATGGAAAAACGTTCAAATATCTCTGTTTTTTTTCCCCCCTGAAATTAGTCATATCTGCCCTCATATGTTTCAGAGCCCTTCACAATTGCTGCAACAGTGCTCATAACTTTTGCTACCTTTTTACACAAGTCTGTATATGGGGTACATACTCAGCCCTGGTTACTCAACAACTAAGTCATTGGAGCACTCTTTTTATTCAATGCCTAGCATAGTTCATAATAATTATGAGAATGTTTTTCTACAGCCCCCCCTAAACTTGAGTTAATTTCCAACCTCAAAATGTTACTATTTTCCTTATTTTTCCACTTGATTTTGCTACAACATACTCACGAAACTCAATCAAAACTTAAATGTCAAGACAGAAGTTGAACCCTCATCTATACACTAGTTCTACTTGGCCTTCATCCATTCTCTATGTCTATACTTAATTCTTCCTCATTTGGTTTTCTAATCCTACTACAATCATTTGATGGATAAAGCTATACCCAAAACTCACAAATGCATTCACAATCTGAAAAACATCATACACAACCACCCTAACCTTAAGAGGTGCCATGCTATTACATGAACATAAAATAAGGTAATACCAAACTGGCAATATGAAATAAAAAGATATACATAATAAACTAGATAATAAAACTAACTAAAAGAAAAGTATTTAAAAATAAATAAATCAAGTTGGCTGGTAGGGGGTACTCCTCTGTTGTTTGCTTTGTTGCTACAGTATAGGCTAGAAGAGTTTATTTCTTTTTAGATCCGCTCTTCAAGCGTTCCTTAGGTGAACCCATTAGAGTAGTGACTGGTTGTTTCTTCTTCCTACCTGACATTGGATTGATGGGATGGGTTCCAACAGGTTCAGTTACTTAGGCTAAATTTGTCGTGGTCACTTATGGCATAACTCTTCTGGTGTTGTAGCACCTCTAGACGGTTGTGCCCCTTTGTGTTTGCTAGAAGTCCTGGGAGCTGGAGTTCTAGTTAGTGTTGTCTGTGGAGCAAGTTGTGCAGGTTTTGCTGCTGGTTCTTTAACAGTGATACTTGCAATAATTTCTCTTAAACTGCTTCGTGCTTCCTCTATTGAAGCCATTCTTCTAATGGCTTTCTCAATTGCTGCATCTACATCATGTTCTCATTCAGTCTCAGATTCTTCCTCAACTACCATTTTCTCTTTGCCTTTGCTTACTAAAGTCACCCTTGGCTGCTCTTCATTTTTGCCTTCCTCTTTTTCATTTTCCTTGTGTTTTTCCTCTTCCTCTACTTCCTCCTCCTCTTCTCTACCTTTTGATTCTTTGTCTGCCTCAACCTCTTCTTCTCCTCTCTGTTCAGGATGTTGTTCCTCTCCATAAACCTCAACTTTTACTTTTGCACCTCTAGTCCCATCTGTTGGCTCTTCATGTATTAAGTAAATTGATGCTTTTATGCCTCTAAATGCCTTAAGTATGTCTATAATTTTTAATTTTCTTCCACTTACACCTGGACACATTCTTTGATAGCTACACTCAGTGTTGCAGTATGCTCTCTAGTCTTTTGTATTGCTTTGTTCTAGCTGAAAGAGGTGGCTGCAACTGTTTCTTTTCTGGCAATTCTATTAACTTTTCTAGCCATAATGGCCCTTTTATTCTTGACTCACTTATCACTCTATTCAAGCCTTACCACTGAGGCCTCACTTATACTAGCATAAAAGAGGGGAATAATAGGTTTGTTGACTTTTGTTTTTGGGTGGCACAATCTTTAATTTCTTTTTCGATTGTTTTCCTTACATTTATTGTTAACCCCTTGACAATGGTGCAAAGAAGTATGAGTCAGTCTTGGCAAACTATGGTAGTGTGAGTGGTGGGCATAAGCCTAGATTTTAAAAATTTAACCTAAACCTTAGATATGGGTTTTAAGTCAATTCTATTAACTACTCTCCCTTCTTCATTTGCCCACTCACTGCCTTGAATAGTCACTGTCTTAAAAACCTTCCCCCACTTTTTAATTGTTATATTCTTAGCAAACTTTGTATATTAACATTCAATAGAAGCAGATAAATCATAGAAAGCATTAATAACCCGTGAGTCCTGAGGTACTTGTACGGGCCTCAAAAAGATGTTTCATTGTTCTTATTGCAGCATATTGACATAAAATTCTTTGACAACTGGAACAACTGGGACCTATCGGTGAGAATAGAACCTGCCCTACCCTCGTCATGCTGCAATATTAACGATAGTTCTCATCATTCCTATTGGTTGTTTTGAGAATATAAAACTCTTTTATTTCAGAAGCTTGCGTGACTTAATAATCTTTTCAAATTTATCTTTAGCCCTGTAACTTTGGAAACGGGCTGAGTCTTCCAATCTAATGGCACATGACTTGATTTTCACCATTATTACAGCACGTGCTAGAATTATTATCGGTGGAAACAATTAAATAGATTGTGCAAAGTGTTAGGAATGATGTGAAGTGGTTCAAGCAAGAGACAAGAATTGTAGTGAGAGTAAAATTATAAAAAAGAAAATCCCTAATTTATAGTGTGAAGGGAGTAAAAAGTGGAAATCAATTAAAGAGATAATCTCAAAATTAATTTAAAATTTAAAAACAACTTTTAATTGAAAAAGGAAATGGGATGTGTCACGGTAATATAGGGATTGCAGATTTCCCTTATCATGATTGATATTTTGTTGACATTGGCATGTCAGCTTACTTAACAGTAAAAATTAGGTTTGTATTTGCAACGGTAAAACTTTTAGGGTTGCATTGTTGGATCCATTGCTACAACAATAAAGAATAACACATCCCTTGAGTAAAAGCTGCTTTCATCATGCTGAGTCGATGCTGTAGCAATTCCTTGTCTATGTATTACTTTTTTTTTTTTTTCAGTCAAATTATAGAAATAAAATGGCGAAGATAAAAGAAGTCAATTGCACGAATTCACCAGATTAAAAAGATTAATTCAAAGCATGAAAAAATAAAATAAAAATTTAAAACGACTTCCCTTATTGGGTTGCCTCCCAATTAGTGCTTGATTTTAGGTCATTTAGCTTGTCCATTCTTAATTGTTCATATTAGATCCTTTAGAAACAGGTCCTCCTTTGGGTGAGTCACAACAACTTCCATGTAATGCTTCACTCACTGCCCATTAACTTCGAATATGTGACCTGTTCTTTCATCTAAGAGTTCCACATGCCCATGACGATACCTTTTGACAAGCTTGAAAGGTCATGACCATCTAGATTTCTATTTTTCAGGAAAAAGCTTCAATCTCGATTTATAAAGTAAAACTTGGTTGCCTAGAATGAGTTCCTTGTTCTGGATCCATTGGTTATCCCATTGTTTGGTCTTCTCTTTATAAATTCTTATATTTTCATAAGAAAATAACTTGAATTCTTCTAGTTCACAAAGTTGTACTTTCTTTGTTCTGTTACAGTAGTCATGTCCATATTCAATTGCTTGATTGCCCAATATGCTTTGTGCTCTAGCTCTAATGGCAAGTGACATGCTTTGCCGTAAATAATTCTACATGGGAAACATGCCAAGTAGAGTTTTATTTTTTGCAAATAACATTGACATGCCAAGTCGATTTCAAATAACATTGACATAAAAGACATGCCCCCAAGGGTGTAATCGAGTTGGTTAGCAGTGTAATCTGTCGCCCTCACTTTTGTGGACTCGGGCTCGAGCCTTGGGGGTAGAAATAGAGGTAAAAATTGATTTGGGCTTGCCCACCCTCCTTTCTTTTTAAAAAATAAAAAAAAAGATTAAGGATAGGAAAGGAACTGAGAATCAAGTGGCAGACCATCTATCAAGACCAGAAGCAGATGCTAGCATCTTGCCTAAGCAGGACTTCACAAAAATATTTTTTGACAAGAAATTGTTAATGCTACATCATGTACAGATGTACAGATGCTGCAGTAGTCAGAGTTCCCATTGTATGTAGACTTTGCTAATTTTTTAGTAAGTGGACTGTTGCCACTTAATCTAACCTACCAACAGAGGAAGAGATTTCTTCACGATGTCAAAAGCTATCAATAGGATGAACCTTACTTGAACGAGTTGTGTTTAGATCATGTAATTTGAAGATGTATACCAGATGAAGAGATTTTAAGCATTTTATAGTCCTGTCATGCTGCAGCATATGGTGGACACAAAATAGCAACAAAAGTTCTTCAATCAGGTTACTACTGGCCCTCTCTTTTTAAAAATGCTTATGAGTTTGTTAAATATTGTGACAGGTGTCAAAGAGCAAGAAATGTCTCTCAAAAGCATGAGATGTCACTCACAAATATTTTGGAAGTAAAGCTCTTTGATTTATGGGGGATAGATTTTATGGGATTGTTCCCACCTTTTTTTTACAGTCTATACATCGTAGTGGATATAGACTATGTCTTCAAATAGGTGGAAGGTATAGCATGACCAATTAACGATACCAAGAGACATTATTAGTGAAGTTCCTTCAGAAAAACATCTTCTTAAGATTTGACATTCCAAGAGACATTATTAGTGATGAAGGAACACAGTTTTGCAATAGAATATTTGCAGCAGTATTGGCCAAATGTGGGATTAAGCACAAGGTTCCTACAGTATATCATCACCAAACAAATGGACAAACAAAAGTATCTAACAAAGAGATCAAGAAGATTCTAGAGTTAACAATAAATGTAGGGAAAATAATCGAAAAATATAAGTACTCTACTGCAGCTAGAATAACTAACTCTTACTTGCACATTTAAAATATGCATATCCTGGTGACAATGATACATTACCAATAATTATTTCATCTTCTTTGGATGTAGGTCAGGAGAAAAGCCTAGTGAATATGCAGGGAAACATAAACAAGTAATTGGCTGGACTATGGCAGACATAAAAGGGATTTGTCCATCTATTTGCATGCACAAAATTCTGCTGGAAGAGAGTTACAACAATTTAGTACAGCAACAGAAAATGTTAAATCTAATCATGAAGGAAGTAGTGAAGAAGGAGATCATCAAATAGCTGGATGTTGGAATCATATACCTTATATCAGTTAGCACATAGGTGAGTCCAGTGCAATGTGTACCCAAGAAGGGATGAGTGACTGTTGTAGCAAATAAGAAGAATGAACTCATACTTACCAGAATAGTCATAAGTTAGAGAGTTTGCATGGATTACTGGAAACTAAACAAGGCTACAAGAAACGATCACTTTCCTCTACCCTTTATTGATTAGATGCTGGACAGACTTGCAGAAAATGAGTATTATTATTTCTTGGATGGGTATTCAGGGTACAACCAGATTGTAATAGCACTAGAAGATCAGGAGAAGACAACATTTACATGTCCTTATGGCACCTTTACATTTAGAAGGATGCCATTTGGCTTATGCAATGCTTCAACAACATTTCAATGGTGCATGATGGTAATTTTTCAAACATGGTGGAGCAAACACTTAAGATATTCATAAATGACTTTTTATTCTTTTGTGAATCATATGAGGATTGCTTGCACAACTTGGAGAATGTACTTAAAAGATGTAAGGATACAAATTTAGTTCTTAATTAGGAAAAGTGTCACTTCATGGTGCAAGAAGGGATAATATTAGGCCATAGAGCCTTGAGAAAGGGTATTGAAGTGGATAAGGTAAAAATAGAGATTATTGACAAACTTCCACCACCCATCATTAGTTAAGGGCATAAGAAGTTTTTTGGGTCATGCTAACTTCTATAGAAGATTCATTAAGAATTTCTCAACGGTAGCCAAGCCCTTATGCATGCTACTTGAGCATGACAAACCATTTAAATTTGATGACAATTGCTTGAAGGCCTTTGAGGAATTAAAAAAAGGTCTTGTCACAGCACCTGTTATTGTAGCACCAATCTGGAACATTCCATTTGAGTTAATGTATGATGCCAGTGACTATTCTGTTGGAGCAGTGCTAGGACAAAGAAAGAACAAGATCTTTCATTCTATTTACTATTCCAATAAGACACTAGTAGATACTCAGCTCAACTATCCCACCACTGAAAAAAAAAGCTACTGGCTATTATGTTTGCATTTGACAAATTAAGGGCATAGTTAGTTGGCACTAAAGTGACTGTCTATACCAACTACTCAGCAATAAAATATTTGATCTCCTAGAAAGATACTAAGTCGAGACTGATCAGATGGATTCTTTTGTTGCAAGAGTTTGATTTGGAGATTAAAGACAAAAAAGGGACTGAAAACCAGGTAGCAGATCATCTATTAAGATTAGAGGCAGATGCAAGCACTTATTCGAGACAAGCCATCACATAAACCTTTCATGATGAGTAGTTGTTAATGCTTCAGCATGCACAAATGCTGCAGCAGTCAGGATTTCCATGGTATGCAGACTTTGCCAATTACCTAGTGAATGGATTGTTGCCACCTGACTTGACCTACCAGTAGAAGAATAAGTTTCTCCATGATGTCAAAAGCTATCAATGGGATGGCTCTTACTTGTACAAGGTGTGCTCAGATCAGATCATTCAAAGATGTGTGCCTGATGAAGAAATTCCAAGCATACTACAAGCATGTTAAGCTGCAGCATATAGAGGACATTTTGGAGGTCACAAAACAGCGGCAAAAGTGTTACAAACAGGTTATTATTGGCCTTCTATATTTAAAGATGCTTATCAGTTTGTTCAATGTTGTAACGGGTGTAAAAGAATAGGAAACATCTTTAAGAAACATGAGATTCCACTCACCAACATTCTGGAGGTAGAGCTTTTTTATGTATATGGGATAGATTTCATGGGACCATTCTCACATTCATTTGGCAACTTATACATTTTAGTGGTTGTGGATTATGTGTCAAAATGGGTAGAGGTTGCAATCTTACTTACAAATGATGCCAAAACAGTGGTGAAATTCCTTCAGAGGAACATTTTTTCAAGGTTTGAGACTTCTAGGGTCATAATTAGTGATGAAGACACCCATTTTTGTAACAGGGCATTTGTTGCAGCATTGGTGAAATATGGGATCAAGCATACGTTGCTACAGCATATTACCTTCAGTCTAATGGACAGGCAGAAGTATCCAACTGAAAGATCAAAAAGATTTTAGAAAATGTGGTGAACCCCACTAGAAAAGACTGGTCTCTTAAGTTGCATGATGCTCTATAGGCTTACTGAACAACATACAAGACACTACTTGGCATTTCCCTATACAGACTTGTCTATAGCAAAGCCTTTCATTTGCCATTAGAGATGGAGTATAAGGTATATTGGGCACTTAAGCAACTTAACATGGACAAGAATACTACAGCAGAGCATAGGAAGCTTCAATTATGTGAATAAGAAGAATTAAGGTTGTTTTATTATGAGAATGCAAGGATTTTCAAGGAAAAAACAAAACAATGACATGACAAGTAGATTTGGCAAAGGAATTTAGTTCCAGGCCAGCAAGTTTTGCTCTATAATTCAATGTCGAAGCTATTCCGAGGAAAGCTAAAATCAAGATGGTCAGGTGCTTTTAGACTTCTTAAGGTTTACCCTTATGGTGTCGTAGACCTGAAGGATGAGAGAACTGATCAAGAATTCATGGTAAATGGACAGAGAGTTAAACATTATATGGATGATATCATGCATGACTCAAGAGAAGATTTATTCCTCAAAGATCAAGCTATAGTAATTCAAGGAAGGTTAGGCTTAAAGACCTTAAAATCAAGCGCTGATTGGGAGGCAACCCAGTGAGGGAAGTGTTTTGAATGTTTATGATTATTTTTGTTATTTTATTTTAGTAGCTAGTGCTTGATCTTAGTTTGTTACTGTTGTTATTTTATTTTATGTCAATGTTATTGTTTTCATTTATTTAATTGCTATTTTTACAATAAAGTTGAAAAAAAAAGAGGCAGTATAAGTGATAAGGAGTTGCTATAGTATAAGCTCAAGCTTTAGGCAAAACAAGTGAATATGCACATGAAGGGGAGTTGTGTCAAATTGCTGCAGCATTGGAGCGAACAAGTGCTTGCCAAAGACTTTACCATTGTGGCCAAGAATTAATTTAAGTTTTCACTGACCTGCTAATGACAGTAAAGAGATAAATTGAGATAAGGGAGATTTGAAATCCTTATGAAATCATGACAGCTTCCTTTCTCTTTTTGAATTCAGAATTGATTTTAATTTTTAATTACTACCATATTTAACTCATATTTACTTTCCTCTTTATACTCTCCATATACTATAAATTAGGGATTCTATTTGTCAATTTCTATTCTTAACTCTTCTCTTAAGACTTTTAACGCTATTTTCGAAATTTTGTTTAGTTATTTTTCAGTGAAACAAAGTTTGGTGCATTGTTGCAACAATGGTAAAGATAAAATCTCGCGCTATGAGACTTAAGAATCTGGCACGTTTCCACTGTTACAGAGCCAAGGACAAGTTTTAAAAATTTATAAAGCCTCGGAAGTTGCTAAAAGAAAAGGGGTTCATCTTCCCAGCATGACCAACTAAAGTGATGAGAACCATACACGCTGTTGCAGTGCAAAAGGGAGGGCTGTAGTTTTTCTCTCATGCTCAGGACCCTGTTGTTCCGGTTGTTAAAAAATTTTATGCTAATCTGCTCTAGCAAGAACAGTAGAACATCTTTGTTAGAAATGTCTAGGTACCATTGGATTCCCGTGTTATTAATGCGTTTTACAGTTTATCCACTTTTATTGAGTGTGAATATACTGCCTTTGTTGAAAACATGACAAATAAGAAGTAGGGAGAGGTTTTTAGAATAGTAGCTATACAGGGCAGTACATGAGCGAATGAGGAGGGAAAAGTGATTAATAGAATTAATTTAAAACCCATTGCAAAGGCCTGGGTTAAGTTTTTGAAATCTCGACTATGCCCACAACACACACTACCACTGTATCTTAGGAGAGGTTCGTTCTGCTTTATGCCATTCTTAAGGGATTGCAAATACACATAAGAAAAATGATTAAAAAAGAAATTAGAGAATGTCCAATCTGCAGACAGAAATCAATAGCTTTGTTGTTTATGTCTTTACTCACGGGAATATGTGGAGTTTCGAGCGTAAAATTTGAACCACAAGATGAAAGACTTAAAAATGAAGGGGCAATAACAATAAGAACAGTGGAAAGAGTTGTAGGGGAAGCAACTGCTGCAGCGCCTATTGAGCAACATGCTGCCACCGAGATAGAACCATGTCCATACCTGGGTACCAGGATGAACGAACTCAGCACGATGATACGAAACTATATCCAGGTGCAGACAGAGGAGAATGGATGGTTTTGGGCTTACTTGCAGCATTTTGAAACTGTATCAGTTGGTGTTGTACTTACAAAGTTGGGATGCTAACATCCTAGGGTTTTTGTTGCTGTAGTTCACTTTTGAAGCATGAGTAGGAGCATAAGCAAAGGAGGCCACAACAGTAGCCAGTAAAGAAGAATCTAGCTCTAAGACAGCCCCATCACGGGCAGTAGCACAATGAACAAAGGAGGAAACAGACAAGTAGGCCAAAGAAGGAGAACAAAAAGAAGAAGAGGAAGACGACCAAGAAACCGAGGAAGAAATGAGGACGACCAGCAGGAAACACCCCTAGTGGTACCCCTAAGGGGACGAGGAAAGTAACTTGACCAGATAACAACCGAGCAAGAAGAAGGCGAGCAAAGGGATGAGGAGGAGACTGACTAGAAAGTAGAAGAGGAAGATGAAGAGGAGCAGGAGGATGGGCCACCAGCTTCCTCCCGAAAAAGAAAGGAGAAAGTTGTGAGTGAGGAGGAATTCAAAGACGACCATGCAGTGATTGACACTGAAATCGAAGCAGCAATTAGTAGGGTTACAATAACAGCGGTGGAAAAATAGAGTCTGCTCGATCTTATTGCTGAAATTACCGCTAGGGAATCTGCTGTAGCCATTCCACAACTAACTTCAACCAAACCTTCTGCTACAGCACCCGTGACGAAGAGGTCTAGTAAGCGAAAAAGGGCACAACAGTTTGAAAGTGCTACGGCACCAGAAGAGCCAGATCAAAAGCGTTTAAGCGCTCATCAGCCCAAGCTTTCTAAACCAGCTGGTGCTCTTCCCATTAGCTCAACACTCAGCAAGAAAAAGAAGTTGTTCCCTACTACCCCAATGAGTTCTCCCAAAGATCGTTTATAGAGTAGCTCCAAAAAGAAGTGATGTCACCTAACACCAGCGTCTGCTGCAATGATTTTGTACCAACAAGGGAGTGCCCCTGCCATTTTTAACTTTTTCTGTTTTTATCATAAACTTGTTCTATTTTTCTTCTTTTTATTTTATTATTTCATTGCTTTATGACTTTTTATTTCTCTGTTGCATGTCTGGTTTGTTTGACTTTTTTACAGTTTGAATGTCTGTGTGCGTGTGATGACACAACACCTCTCAAGTTTGGGGAGGTTGTGTTGGTAATAAAAATAAAGCTTATGATGTGTGTTTTATGTAAGATTAATGAATGTGTGTGTAAGGATCTATTATACAAGTTTGTGTATGGATTGAATACCTAATGAAGATAAATTGAGTGTAAAAAATTTGTGATTGCCAGGTAGGGATTGTTCAATGATGAGGGCTGATTTTTTGTCTTAATAATTAGATTTTGACTAAGTTCTATAAGAATGTTGTAGTAAAGCCTTGTGTGTTCAAAGGGTAGAAAACATCTTAAGTTTGGGAGAAATTTTTTGAGGAAACTATGTTGGTTATGAATAATTTTGCTCCAATGGCTGAAGTAGCTGAGTAACCAGGGCTGAGTATGCACCCCATATGCAGACTTGAGTCCAAATGCAACAAATGCTAAGAGCATTGCTGTAGTAATAAGTGAAATGAAAATTTTTATGTTTTTGGTTCTCTGTCTGAGATAGTGAGTAACTAGGTTTGTTCATGAGCCATATGTTCAGCCTTAAGTAAAATGTGTCTTTAGATAAGACCATGTTATGAACATTACTGCAGCAACTCGAATTTGTGCATTTGGTAAGTAATTGGATGTCATCACCACAAGTGATAGACATTCACATGAAAAACAATTCCACATTTAAGGGAGTTATTGGCAAAAAAATAAAAATGAAAAAGAGAAATTTTTTTTTTGTTATAGCACAGCTAAAGTATGAGGTAATTTTTTCCCTTGTACACTATTGAATTGACTTTTGATCTTGAGTACGAAATGATAATTGTGCAATGCTGCAGTATCTCTGGACTTGGTCGAAATAGCACACACTCACTTTGGATAAAATTAAGACTAAGTCTAGAGCTGAACTGCTATGGCAATTGTGCATGCTTTAAAATTTGATTCGAGGGTTAGGAAATCCTTGTAAATAGTATAATAAAGCTAAGTATGTTGCATGATTGTTTGTTTCAAATTTTAGTGTTATTGTTATTACTTGAGGACAAGTAATGGTTTAAGTTTAGGGGTATGATAACTCTATGAAATGAGAGGTATCATTGGCACTTTTGGACTTAAATCAAGATTACTTAGAGAGTAAATGATTTGTTTTAGTTGCATTTTAGCTTAATTTTGCATATTTTTCTATTTTTAGTTATTTGCAATAAATTAGGTGACTTTGGAATAAATTGTGTGTGCTTAGATTATTTGTTTACATTGTAGGCAACTGGAAGTGCAAATTCAAAGAAGAAATGTTGTGCAATGAGCTTGGAAAAATGAGGAAGGAAATTAGCTGCATAAAAGTATAAACTAGTCTGAAACAGTGCATTACTGTAGCATGATTGCTGCAACAATCTTGGAATAATGGAAGAGAAAATTCATGCGAATCTCATAAAAAATCTGTGATCTGTAGTTTCTAAATATGGAAGATGGGTGCCCTAGGCATCCAGTCGCCCTTATTTTCAATTATAAAAGGAAGCGCACACAAAAGAAAAAAAGGCGATTCATCTTGGAGAGCCATCAACCACAAGAAAATAACGAGAAAATAAAAAGAAAACAACAAAGAGAAGAGAAATTCAAGAGCTGATCAAAAGTTGTAAGCATGAAGAAGAAGAATAAAGAAATCTAAAAGGATCACTCACCTCTATCTATATTCTCTTTGTTTTCTTTGATTTATGTTGATGTATATGATGGCTGAATTGGTTTTATTTTCTGTTTTGATGTAAAAGAAACTATTTGTTTGGAAGGATTGTTAGGTGATTTGGGAGTAATCTAAGAGAACAATGAGGTCTTCTTTGATAATTAAAGAACGATATTCCTGGCAAAAAACCAAATATATCATACTCAAACAAACACATAGATGTGAAATATCATTATATGAGAGAGGTTATTGAGAGTGGTGTTGTGTTGTTGAAAAAGATTGATACCAGAGGTAACCCATCAGATATGTTAACCAAGGTGATTTTTAGAGTCAAGTTTCAACATTGCTTGAAACTAATTTAAATCCTTCAAATGTGTTGAGTTTAGGAAATTTTGAACTACGATTGGCTTGATCCCAGATTTTAGGTACGTGGGCAATCGAAGTGACACAACAATTTTGGATCTTTAATGAGGGATTACTTTAGGGATGATGGTTTGTTGGTAGTCAACTCAGATTTGGACAAATCTTCGCCTAGGCGGAAAATTATTGAAAAGTCAATAAAAGTAGACATAAAATTTGAAATTGCAAGCCACAAATTTTTGGGTTTTTTATTTTTCTTGTGATTATTTGGTGCCCTTGATTTTGCATTACGCACACAACGAGTGGTACAAGAGAACAACATATATTAATTAGAAGAGTTTGTGATTTAGTTGTTTTGCCAAAATTAGGATTTATATCTTTTATTTTAGGGAGATAACATAGTGCACAAAGAGTCTTATTTTGGGAGCAAATCACGATTAGAAAGGAATATTAACTCTATTATGACTTGTTATGGTAGAATAACTCCACACTGTAAATTGGGATGTATCCTGCGCATGGAAGACAGTTTCACCACAGGAATAACAAATCTATTTTTAACATAACTAGATTAAGCCTAACTATATATTTAGCTATAATTTTCAAATTATTTTTTACCAGTTGCTTTCAACACCAAGGGTGAGTCGCCTTACGAGATTTCTATTTTGTTAAGAGCCTAGGCATAAGCAATTGAGGGCAGACAAAAACGTCAAAGTGATTTCCAAAAAACCGAATAAACATGGTTTTAACTTCCTCATTTTTTCCCCAAAAATATTGCAAACTATATTTCGTAGCATAATCAAAATTTTCAAGATCTTCTTATAATTTAATTTTTCAAAATCAATATATCATTCTACAGACCAAAATTGAATTATATCATTCTAGGGACCGTAATTGAATTGAGAATAAGGAAAAGGAACGATTATTTATGTATGTAAAATAAATTGTAAACTAGCAGCCTAAGTTAAATTGCCGATGCGAAATAACAAGAATGGATTTAATTCTTGTCCAACATAAACAATTTTTAAAAGGAATTAAGCTATTTTCGATTACGGGGCTGCTGCACATGCAACGTTTAATTCATTTGATGGCATGAAAAAAAAAATGTTTGAATTGCCTTTTTTTGGCACTATAGGGAAGTGGAATTGCGTCAGAAAACCGAAATTCATGAATGGAACGAGAATTAAATTATCCGAATTTTTTGATATTTCGAATCCTTTCCGTCCTAATATTTCTTTTTAGCTCAAATTTGCTCGTCAAAGTTTTAGGTCTTTGAGAGATAAGAAAAAATGTGAGAGAGAGAGAGGGAGAAGAAGATCAGAAGCAGCACCAGCAAGATGATAAGAAATTAAGCTAATCATGCTAGTTAGCGGTGGTGAATTTTGGAATTAAAGGAAAAAAAATTATAGGATTTGATTTGTAATAAGGAAAGCCCAAAGTAAATTAAATCCTAACTATAAAAAAATTTAAATGTGCCATAATATGTTACAAAATTCAGAAAAAAATAGATTAGTGGAAGATTGATATCCGAATCGAACACCCTTCTGATTTCAGTCAATGAATATCATTAATTAAATGTAATTTAATACAATAAAAACACCAGAAATTAAGTCCTCAATTTTCTTGATGAAGATATTACAGAGGGGTATTTTCGAACAAAATACTACTGGACTTAAAAGATGGAACCATACAAGTAGCATGGGAGCTGATTCTCGGAGTGCAGATGACAAAATCACCCGCCCTCCAAATGCAATGGGAGGTGGTCCCATACCAGATGACCATTAAAATAGTGCAGCTTTTTTTTTAATTCTTTTTCTATCTTTTTATTTTTTCAGAAAACAACTGTTTTTTTTATGATGTTTTTGTGCCTTGCGAAGCGGCAAGTAACACTGCAGGATATCGCAGGGGTAGAGAAAGCTTAATTAAACCAGTATGTATATACTAAACATAACTAATCTGTTGACACACACTAACTTTTATTATTTATTTCCTTTTTTCGGAAAACATTTTGTAAACAAAGAAAATCTCTTTTACATCTCAAGAGATCTTATATGTTGAACTAAATTGTACAAAGATACTAACACGACTGATAGGTAACAGTATACCTATCATTTATTTAATTAAACATAATATAAAACAGTAGTACTGCACTTAACCCATACGGTCTGGGTTTCTCCCATATTGGGGGACGGCAAGAAGGTCAAGATTGTCATTCATGACATCGTCCTCAGCAATACTACCACTCTGCACGAAGATCCCACTCTCCGACCATTTATCACCTGAAAAATACATATTATAAAATTAATTTATAACTCCATATACTAAAATAAAAATTATAACTGATATAAATAGAAATGAAGTTGGCCTATAAACCTGCACGGGTGGTTTCCATATTCACAGAAAGATCTCTGCTTACGGGAATGGAAGCTCAATAAGCAACTAAGCTGCTTTTGCGAGTTCTTGCTTCTTGTTGGATAATTTGATGTAATATATAGATGACTAAAGTATGCCTCTGGATTCCCAAAAGATCTAGAAAAGGTCTGCTGCTGGATAAGTCGGCAAAGAATTAACTGGCTAAAGTTTAATTACACGAATTACGAGGGAAAACTATCGCAATTAACACGTGCAGTCTTTTCTTTCGCATGTCATTGCTACAATAATTTTGTAAATTACAGAAGTTTCTTTTAGTCGGTTTCGTCTTGGACGTAGCCAGTGAAAGATAGTTTCGGAAATGAAAATTTCCAATTTCCAATTCCCAATTTCATTTTTGTTATTATAAAGAAAAGAGTGGGACTATTGGCACCCCTCCAAATACCTCTTAACGCCCCTTTTGGTTATTTTGCAATTTTAACCTTCATTAAAATTACACAATAGGATAATTTCTAATTAAACCCCCACTCAAAAGAATTTTTTTCCCTTAAAAATTCTTTATACAACATATTTTCATTTAAGAGTTTTAAATTCTTTAGACAACATCTAATATAAATTCCCTTTTCTTTCTTAAACCCTAATTTAAGAGTTTCAAATTTATGAGAAAATAATCATGTAAACAGATGAAGATGATAATAAAAAAGTAAGTTTACTATTATTTTATTGTTATTTTCGAATTATAATAATAGGGAGAATTTGAATAATGCTGAAAATATATCCCCTTAACAAACATCAATTGTTCGATTGATCATTGTTGAATAAATTGCTATTGTTTGAGTTTTGTGTTTCAAGTTTAGTTGTATTAATTTATATAATGTCTATACAATGATTGTGAATGAGGAAAAGCTGGAATTGTTTGTTTTATTGTTACTCAAGATGATAATTTGACTCCAATTTTTTTTTGTTTTTATTTCTTTTTTAATATTTCCAAGTTTACTTCAGTTGCGAACTAATTTATGGATTATGATCTAGATAGTACAAATTTAAGTAATGCTACAAGTGATTGTAAATATTAAAATGTCAGCAGAAAAATAAAAAAATAACTTGATTAAGAGACAAAATGAATAGCACCTGAAAATTGAAATTAAAAATTTTGGAAATTAAAGAATATTGATGCAGGCAAAAATAAATAAAAATTAAATAATGGGGTTTATACTAATAGATTTTAATTAAGGGTATTTTTGTCATTGAAAGGGGTGTTAAAAGAATTTTATAATATTTTTAAATATTTTAATGGTGTTAATAAAGAAAAGAGGTGTTAAGAGATATTTAGAGGGGTGCCAATAGTCCCACTCTAAAGAAAATCATTCCATCAAAAAATTATTTTCTAAAATATAAAACGAAATAAAAAATAAAAAAGCTTAAATTCAAAGTCATGAAATTTTAATTGTTAAAACATTTGAATTTTCATGATTGACACTGGTTCTTAATTTGTTTATAATTTTCTTTGTTTTATGTACGTGTGAGATAACAATTAAAATTTGTCTGTTCCAACTTTATTAAGATCTCGTCATCAAAATAATAATAATCAAATCTGTTTGATCGTATAAGAAAATTTGTATGACAAATTATAGATGGATGATTATTATTTTAAATAATCGAATTAGATAGGAATGATAAGCACATGGATCAATTGAGCCAATAAAAGAAATAAAGTCATTAATGTCTTATTAGAAAACTTGACATGCATTATACATGTCTCCAAATAATTCAAATGAGAAAACACATCCAATTAATTGAGATCAATTTCCAACTTTGTAATAGATGTCAATAACGCGGGCATGCATAAATGAAACAATTAACAAATTGATGCAGCCATAGAAAGATTCAGATTTTGTTTATTTAATTATTTTTCAATAACAATTTCCTCCTAGCACCCCAAAAAGAATATTATAATTTCAAGGCGAGAGCAAATAATAACTCAAGGTTGGCATGGATGAGAGATCGACGGCTGAATTTTTAGCGTACAGAATTACCTGAGATTAAGGGCTACGGTTAAGGTGCGTATTCGAAACGTGGGTCCGGAGAATAAATAATTGAACACAAGAAGACAAACAAAAGTAGTAATGCCAATCATGTGGAAGATCAAATGGATACACAAATTAGGTATGATTAAACCGGAGGTTGAGGATATATCCTAGTCGCAGTCTCGCAGGTTGCAAGAATAAATATATTTAATCCAATATAGCAAATGTCTAATTTAATATCAAAATGAAATTGATTATTTGGAAAAGAGAACACAAATTTTTAGTTAAGGATAATTCTCTAATTTGCAAGTGAAATTTTCCATAAATAACTTATTTGATATAATTTATATGTCTGCCTATATATTGATTGAAGGAGAGTGCACTGTAGCTAGTGAGTCAAAAGGATCGTCAGTCCGATTCGGGCATAAATCACGTTCCTATTAGTTGTACAGAAAAATAACTGAAGATAAATTAGTAATTAATTTCTTTGTTAAAAAAGAATGGAAAAGGGAGAGTCAATTGAAATAAAAAAGAACAGAAGAATAAGAACAATTAGCCAACTGGCCAGATCAGCTTTTTTGTCTTTTAAAAGAAAAGAATAAGAACAATAATCGAAACGGCTAATTTTTTCTTTTCTAAGAATAAGAATAATAATCTATTCGACCAGATTTTTACATAATAGATGTCAGTAGTTGGCCGGTAGGCGGATTGCCTCATCAAGTTCCCATAGAAATAGTATCCGCACAAGGAAAAGCAGTTGCCATTCGTTGGTTAGAATAATTAGCTAGCTGGCCAGATATATATATATTTTTTATAAGAATAACAACAATAATCGAACTGGTTAATTTTTACTTTTCTAAGAATAAGAATAATAATTTATTCGTCCAGAGTTTTGCATTTCTTGAAAAATTCTCATGTCATTAAGATATGGTTTATCTCTGAAATTTAATTTACAATTGCCTAAAGATGAAGTGTTGTTTATCATTAGAGTTTGCGAAGTGATAAACTTAGAAGCTAAGAAAAACGTCTAAACTTCCGTTAGTTTTCAATTTTAATTAATCTAATAACGTTAGATTTTGGAGTTTAAATAGGACAATTGTAAATAAATTAAATCTTATCGTTATAATTCTTTAAATGAAGCTGTCCCAAATCTCCTATAAAGGGAAGATCCAAATTCTATATGAATTAATTGTGCGAACTACGTGGGAATGATTGGATCACATGGCTTACTGATCATGATCATTAACTAAAAATTGTAGATAAAAATTAGAGAGAAACCGAAAAAGGTATAGAAAGTGTCGTCGATAATTCTTGATTATCGGTAACAACTAATATGTTCATGATAACAGATTATTAAGATTTAAATTCGAATTTTGTAACAATTTCAGATTTGCTACCTTATGGAATTGTAATTCTCAACTTCGAGTCTAGATTGTTGAAAAGTCAATAAAAGTGGCCACAAAATTTGAAATTTGGAAAAGTTGCACCGGATGAAGAAAAATGGGAAAGGTTGGCACCGAATGAAGAAATGGTGCCATTTTTTAAGATTTTTTTGCTGCATGCTTGGTGAAGTTCTCTTATAAATACCAAACCATTTCCTTCAAGTGAGTCTTCCCAAATTTGAGAGAAAAAATTCGAGTGAAGAATTGTTGAGAGTGAGCAATTGAAGAGTGAGAGATTGCGAGGTTTTCCTTTCAAGAGGTTTGAGAGAGTAGTGAGTATAATTATGTTATAGGAAGTGAGGTTTCTTTACTCAAATAATTATTAGTCATACAATTATTTTCTCTTGCTCCTATGGACATAGGCATAATTGCTAAACGAAGTTAAATTTTTGTGTTTTTTAATTTTCTTATGATTATTTGGTGCGCCTGGTTCCACATTACACGCACAACAAGTGGTATCAGAGCCAATGGTTCGTATTTAAGGTAGACGGCACTGTTTGCATATGTGATACTATTCATGAATACAATGAAGCCAACAGTTTGTACTTTGGAGGATCGGTAGCTTGTGTAGTGGTGTGGATTTGTGCATGTCTAGGAAAGTTCTATCATATTAATAACACAACATAATAAATCACAAACACTAATAATAAAAAATATTAATTTAATTTTTTATTTAAATTTAATTTATTTTTATTTATAAATTAAAAAGCCCAAGCTAGATCCTTATCTAGGACCAATAATATTACGGATCAAGTCAAGATTGTGATTTTGTTGTGCTCACTTCCCAAAGAATGTAGCCATTTTTGCAAACTTTGATAAAGCATGGACTTTTGAATGATACCAACACTTGTAAAATGAAGTTCTATGAGCATAGTATTAAAGGCATGAAAACAACGGTCAAGTTTGAAGTTCTATGAGCATAGTATTAAAGGCATGAAAACAACGGTCAAGTTTGGTACGGTTAATCACTATACTCTTGAGATTCTTGAATATGTTCACAGCAACATATAGACACCAACCAAGATTGCATCAATTGGTAGAAGCTATTATTTTGTTTCATTTACAGATGATTTCTCTTGACGTGTGTAGGTGCACACCATGCGAGCAAAGGATGAGGTTCTAGAGATTTTCATGAAATGGAAGAAACTAATGGAGAATTAAACTGGTAGGAAGATCAAAGTATTACGATCTAATAATGAGGGTGAATATACTTCCAATACATTCTCACAAGTATATCAAAGTGATAGTATAAAAATATATTTCACATTGAGACATATGATTGAGACATGAAACTTTGCTAAAAAAAATTTTATCTAATCTTTGAGCCGAGGTTGAACCATACTTTGCTAGAAAAAGTATTGTGTATGTCATCTAATGTTGGTTTTGATAAAAGTTTTGGACTGAGGTTGTGAGCTACGCAAGTCACTTAATAAACTAGTTTTCTTCTACTGCAATTAGAGGGAAAACTCCAATGAAAATATGGTCTTAAAAGCATGCATGAGACTATGATTCCATTCATGTATTTGGGCATCTAGCATATTATCATATAAAGAAATATAAGCTCGATCCTCATGCTAGAAAAGCTATTTTTGTGGGATTCAAAAGTGGAGTTAAAGGCTTCAAGCTTTAGGATATTAAAGATAAAAAGTTTGTGCATCACAGAGATGTCACTTTTGATGAAGTTTCTATATTTAAGGCTTCAAGTTCTGAGTAAGTGGAGAACAAGACGAATGGGATATTACAACAGGTGGAGTTTGATGCAACTCTATATGTACCAGTTATTTCTTCATTAGAAAAAAGTTTAACTTCGAAGGTGACTCAAGGAGTTGAAGAAAAATTTGTTTCTGTTGATGTCCCACAAAAGGAAGAAATGATTGAAGATGTAAAAGATGATAATGACACCATAGCAATAAGGAGACCAAAAAGAATAATAAAGAAACCTAGATGGCTTACTAAAGACATAGTGGTAGCCTATGCACTTTCATTTATTGATGATGATATCCTTAATGCTTTTGGTGAATCCATACACAGTAGTGAAAGCAGTTAGTGGAAGTTAGCCATGGAAGAAGAAATGAAGTCTCTTCAGCAAAATCAAACTTGGGAACTTGTAGTTACCTAAGCAGAAAAAGGTTATTAGCAATAAATAGGTCTACACCAAAAAGTAAGATTCTTTAAATCAAACAACTCTTCAACACAAGGCAAGACTCGTACCAAAAGGTTTGCTAAAAAAAAAGGTATTGACTATAAGGAAGTGTTGTCTCCAGTTGTAAAACATACTTTTATCCGTATCATACTTGCCTTTGTAGCTGAATATGATTTAGAGTTGGCTCAATTGGATGTTGAGACAACATTTTTGCATGGAGATTTAGAGGATGAAATCTATATGAGTTAGCCTTGTGGTTTCAAATTTGTTGGAAAGAAGAATCATGTATGTAGATTGATTAAATCTTTGTACAGATTGAAACAATTGCTAAGGCAGTGGTACAAGAGATCTGAACAATTCATAAAATGGTAGAAATTTGCTAGAAGTGAACTCGCTCATTGTATTTACTTTTAAATACTACAAGATATAGCTCTCATCTATCTGTTATTTTATATCAAAATTATGCTTATAGTTTTGAAGAATGGAGGTAAAATTGAAAGATTAAAAAACCAATTGGCTTCTAAGTTTGAGATGAAAGACTTAGGTAATGCATAGAGAATATTTGAAACAAAGATTCATAGAGAAGAAAGGAATAGGAGCATATGGTTGACCCAAAAATCTTATTTAAAGAAAGTAAATCAGTTTGTACTCTTCTAGCCCCTAATTTCAATTTAAGCTCTTCTTCATGTCCTACTTGTCAAGAGGAGCAGACTACATGGCTTATATTCTATATGCTAGTGTTGTGGGTAGTCTTATGTATGCTATAGTGTGCACAAGACCTAACATATGTCAAGAAGTGAGTATAGTTAGTCGATACATGCATAATCTAGGTAAAAGCCATTTGCCTGCAATATAGTGGATTCTTTAATATCTGTATGTGATAGTCAATGTTGTATTATTATTCAAGAAGGATTCTCATCAATAATGTATTAGGTATTGTGATTATGATTTTCCTGGAGACGTTGACAAGGGAAATCAACAATGGGCTATGTATTCACATTGGGTGGAGGTCCGATTAGTTGGAGGTTGATTCTGTAATCAACAATTGCTCTTTCCACTATGGATGCAGAGTACGTGGCAACAACAAAGGTTATAAAGGAAGCTATTTGTTTGAAAGGCTTGTTAGGTGATTTGCGAGTAATTGAAGAGAATAATGAAGTCTTCTTTGATAATCAAAGCGCGATATTCCTAGCGAAAAACCAACTATATCATGCTCAAACAAACACATAGATGTGAAATATCATTATATGAGGGAGGTTACCGAGAGTGGTGTTGTGTTGTTATAAAAGATTGATACCAAAGGTAGCCCATCAGATATGTTAACCAAGGTGATTTCTGGAATCAAGTTTTAACATTGCTTGAAACTAATTCAAATCCTTCAAATGTGTTGAGTTTAGGAAATTTTGAACTACGGTTGGCTTGATCCCAGATTTTAGGTACGTAGGCAGTCGAAGCGACACAACAATTTTGGATCTTTAATGAAGGATTACTTTAGGGATGATGGTTTGTTGGTAGTCAACTTAGATTTGGACAAATCTTCACCGAGGTGGAAAATTGTTGAAAATTCAAAAAACGTGGCATTTGAAATTGCAAGCCACAAATTTTGAAATTTGGAAAAGTTGCACCAAATGAAGAAAAATGGGAAAGGTTGGCACTGAATGAAGAAAATGGTGCCAATTTTTTAAAACCTTTTAGTTGCATGCTTAGTGAAGCTCTCCTTTAAATAACAAGCCATTTCCTTCAAGTGAAGCATCCCAAAATTTGAGAGAAACAATTTAGGTAAAGAATTGTTGAGAGTAAGCAATTGGAGAGTGTGAGCAATTGAGAGATTCTCCCTTCGGTGTGTGAGAATACTGGGTGTATTTGTACTTTGCAAAGTGAAGCTTTTTTTAAACAAATATTGTATTCAAATAATTGTTAGTAATATAATTATTTTCTCTTGCTCTCACGGACGTAGCGATAATTGCCGAAACCTATTAAATTTTTGGGCTTTTTATTTTTCTTATGATTATTTGGTGCACTTGATTCTGCATAACGCACATAACAAATGGTATCAGAGTACAACATCTATTAATTATAAGACTTTGTGATTTAGTTGTTTTGCCAAAATTAGGATTTATATCTTTTATTTTAGGGAGATAACTTAATACACAAGGAGTCTTATTTTGGGAGCAAATCACGATTAGAAACGAATATTAACTCTATTATGACTTGTTATGGTAGAATAACTCTTCCCTATAAATAGGGATGACAATTTCACCGTAGGAATAATAACTCTATTTTTAAAATAAGCTATATATTTAGCAATAATTTTCAAATTATTTTTTACCAGTTGCTTTCAACAACAAGGGTGAGTTGCCTTACGAGATTTCTATTTCGTTAAGAGCCTCGGCATAAGCAATTGAGGGCAGACAAAAACGTCAAAGTGATTTCCAAAAAACCGAATAAACATGGTTTTAACTTCCTCATTTTTTCCCCAAAAATATTGCAAACTATATTTCATAGCATAATCAAAATTTTCAAGATCTTCTTATAATTTAATTTTTCAAAATCAATATATCATTCTACAGACCAAAATTGAATTATATCATTCTAGGGACCGTAATTGAATTGAGAATAAGGAAAAGGAACGATTATTTATGTATGTAAAATAAATTGTAAACTAGCAGCCTAAGTTAAATTGCCGATGCGACACAACAAGAATGGATTTAATTCTTGTCCAACATAAACAATTTTTAAAAGGAATTAAGCTATTTTCGATTACGGGGCTGCTGCACATGCAACGTTTAATTCATTTGATGGCATGAAAAAAAAAAATGTTTGAATTGCCTTTTTTTCGCACTATAGGGAAGTGGAATTGCGTCAGAAAACCGAAATTCATGAATGGAACGAGAATTAAATTATCCGAATTTTTTGATATTTCGAATCCTTTCCGTCCTAATATTTCTTTTTAGCTCAAATTTGCTCGTCAAAGTTTTAGGTCTTTGAGAGCTAAGAAAAAATGTGAGAGAGAGAGAGGGAGAAGAAGATCAGAAGCAGCACCAGCAAGATGATAAGAAATTAAGCTAATCATGCTAGTTAGCGGTGGTGAATTTTGGAATTAAAGGAAAAACAATTATAGGATTTGATTTGTAATAAGGAAAGCCCAATGTAAATTAAATCCTAACTATAAAAAAATTTAAATGTGCCATAATATGTTACAAAATTCAGAAAAAAATAGATTAGTGGAAGATTCATATCCGAATCAAACACCCTTCTGATTTCAGTCAATGAATATCATTAATTAAATGTAATTTAAGTCCTCAATTTTCTTGATGAAGATATTACAGAGGGGTATTTTCGAACAAAATACTACTAGACTTAAAAGATGGAACCATACAAGTAGCATGGGAGCTGATTCTCGGAGTGCAGATGACAAAATCACCCGCCCTCCAAATGCAATGGGAGGTGGTCCCATACCAGATGACCATTAAAATAGTGCAGCTTTTTTTTTAATTCTTTTTCTATCTTTTTATTTTTTCAGAAAACAACTGTTTTTTTTATGATGTTTTTGTGCCTTGCGAAGCGGCAAGTAACACTGCAGGATATCGCAGGGGTAGAGAAAGCTTAATTAAACCAGTATGTATATACTAAACATAACTAATCTGTCGACACACACTAACTTTTATTATTTATTTCCTTTTTTCGGAAAACATTTTGTAAACAAAGAAAATCTCTTTTACATCTCAAGAGATCTTATATGTTGAACTAAATTGTACAAAGATACTAACACGACTGATAGGTAACAGTATACCTATCATTTATTTAATTAAACATAATATAAAACAGTAGTACTGCACTTAACCCATACGGTCGGGGTTTCTCCCATATTGGGGGACGGCAAGAAGGTCAAGACTGTCATTCATGACATCGTCCTCAGCCATACTGTGCCACGGCTTGACGTTTGTGCTCTCCGACCATTTATCACCTGAAAAATTCATATTAGAAAATTAATTTATAACTCCATATACTAAAATAAAAATTATAAATCATATAAATAGAAATGAAGTTGGCCTATAAACCTGCGCCGTTAGTTTCCATATTCACAGAAAGATCTCTGCTTACGGGAGTGAAAGCTCAAAAGTAATTAAGTTGCTTTTGCGACTTAATTACTTTGATAATCTGATGTAATATATATAGATGATTCAAGTATGCCAGCCGGTTGATTCACAAAAGATAAGAAAAGTGTGCTGTTGGATAAGTAGATAAAGAATAACAAGGGAAAACTATGGCAATTAACGCGTGCAGTCTTTTCTTTCATATCTCATTGCTACAGTAATTTTGTAAACTACAGAAGTTTCTTTTAGTCGGTTTCGTCTTGGACATAACTGGTGAAAGATAGTTTTCGAAATGAAAATTTCCAGTTCCGAATTTCATTTAAAAGTTGAAATTATAAATTTACCTCTTTGGATTAATTAAATGCATCAAATTCAAGTTCAAATTTATTTTAAAATCACACACAAATCTTATCTATTTATTAGTTTTTGTCCAATTGCATAATTTAAATGATCAAAATGTAATTAAATGCATTAAAAACAAGGTCTAAGATCTAATATATAAGATCCAATTTAGTAAATTTCTAATTTAATATTAAAAAGCCATCAAAATGAAATTTATTATTTGAAAAAGAGAACAAAATTTTTTTATTTATTTTCTTGTTTAAAAT
Organism: Luvunga scandens; assembly: GCA_030449905.1. NCBI lineage: Eukaryota > Viridiplantae > Streptophyta > Magnoliopsida > Sapindales > Rutaceae > Luvunga > Luvunga scandens. The sequence goes on from JASUUG010000223.1 coordinate 334,692, forward strand.
GTCAGATTTCAATAATTTTGAATTATGTGTCTTTAAATCTTACTCGAATTTAGGCCACTAAGATTTAGTCAAGGATAATTCTCTAATTTGGATGCGACATTTTCCATAAATAACTTATTTGATATATGTCTGCCTGTATATAGATTGAAGGTGAGTCCACTATAGCTGTGAATCAAAAGGGTCCTAAGCCCGATTCGGGCATAATCACGTTCCTATTAGTTGTGCAGAAAAATAACTGAAGATAAATTAATAATTAATTTCCCAGTTAAAAAAGAATGGAAAAGGGGGAATCGATTCAAATAAAAAAGCACAGAAGAATAAGAATAATTAGCAAACTGGCCATCAATTTTTATTATTTTTATAAGAATACGAACAATAATCGAACCGGCTAATTTTTTCTTTTCTAAGAATCAGAATAATAATTTATGCGGCCAGATTTTTTCATTAATAGATATCGGTAGTTGTTCGGTCCGTGGATCGACTGATCAAGTTCCCACTGAAATAGTATCCACAAGAGGAAAAGCACTTGCCGTTCATTAGTTAGAATAATTAGCTAGCTGGCCGGATCATTTTTTTTTAAGAATAAGAACAACAATCGAATCGGCTAATTTTCACTTTTTAAAGAATAAGAATAATAATCTATTCGTCCAGATGTTTGCACTTCTTGAAATATTCTCACGTCAACTGTAATGCAACTTGCTCTGTTCTTCAATCAAGACTTGAAACAGCAGCTCTACTTTCCCCAGCAAAAGCACACAATCAAGAAGTAAAGAAACAAATCAAAGCAACCAAGAACAAGATTACGTGGTTCGGTTCCAAATGAACCTACATCCACGGCTGAAAAAAACCCCAGCAAGGGACTAAGCTTTTATTGATTAATGATGGTGACACAAGACTTGAACAATTCAACAGATTGTAACCTCTTGATTACAGAGTTACAGCTCTCTGTTTTTCTTTTCTTCTTCTTTCCTTTCACAGGCCAGTACTTGCTTTTATATGCGTTCCCTCTAATCGAAACTAAGCCGTTTCAACCAACTGCTTACCCACTAGGGCCCCACATATGCCAAGTCACCAGCCACGTCACCAACTCTTCAACAGAATATAACTAATCCAGCTTCACAAATCTCCACCTTAGTTTTATTCTGCTCAAGCTTTCCCAACTTTGCATCGTATTTACTGGTAACTTGACTCACAAGTTGACAACTCCAATCAAGCTTAGCAAATTTCTAAACCTGACTGAAGGCAAAGGTTTGGTTAACATGTCAGCTGGATTCTCCTCAGATGGTACCTTCACCACATTCACCAACCCTTTACTGATTTCCTCCCTTATAAAATGTAATCTAACATCAATATGCTTAGTTCTTTCATGGTACTTAGGATTTTTACTAAGTTGTATGGCACTTGAGCTATCACAGCTCACAGGAACTGTTCCCTGTTGGAATCCTAACTCAGATGTCAGACCCTTCAGCCAAATTGCTTCTTTTTACGGCACGTAAGGGCAATGTATGCCTTGATTGTTGGCAGTCTTCACACAGATGAAGGGAGGATTTCGGTGATCGCACCTCACAGCATCTTGTGAACACAAACCCAGTTATGGATCTTCTTTTATCCATATCTCCAGCAAAGTCTGAATCTACAAATCCAGACACTCCAGGGGAAGTCTTATCAACTCTGCCATACAAAATGCCATTCTGAGTTGTTCCTCTAAGATACCTCAGGATCCATTTTACTCCATTCCAATGATCCTTCCCTGGATTTCCCATAAATCTGCTGACTACACCAACTCCATGTGCCAGATCAGGTCTTGTGCAGACCATAGCATACATTATGCTACCAACTGCACTAGAGTAGGGAATCATCTTCATGTAACTTGCCTCAGCATCTGTTATAGGTTCCTGAGATTTAGATAATCTGAAATGAGCAGACAGAGGTGTTGAAATTGGCTTTGATCTCTTCATGTTGAACCTGTTCAGAACTTTCTCTAGATAGTCAGCTTGTGTAAGAAATAAAGTCTTTTCATACCTATTCCTTACAATCTGCATACCCAGAATTCTTGTAGCTACTCCCAGGTCCTTCATTTCAAAATGTGTATTGAGTTCCAGTTTTAACTTCTCTATTTCCTCCTTTTGTTTACATGCAATAAGCATGTCATCAACATAAAGGAGTAAATAGATACCTCCACCAGAGGTCAAAAATCTGTAATACACACAATTATCAAACTGACTTCTGCAGTATCCATGATTAATCATAAACTCATCAAACTTCAAATACCACTGTCTTGGGGACTGCTTCAAGCCATATAAGCTCCTTTTGAGTAAACACACCTTGTCTTCTGAACCCTTTTCTATAAACCCCTCTGGTTGAACCATACAGATCTCTTCTTCAAGGCTGCCATGTAAGAAAGCCGTTTTAACATCCATCTGTTCCAATTCCAGATCATAAAATGCAGAAAGTGCCAATAGTAGCCTTATGGAGCTGTATTTGACAACTGGAGAAAAAACTTCATTGAAATCCACCCCTTCCTTCTGAGTGAACCCTTTTGCTACAAGTCTAGCCTTATATCTAGTTGGTTCTTTCCCAGAAGCTTCTGTTTTGAGTTTGTAAATCCATTTACAGCCAACAATCTTCTTGTTGGGTGGTTTTTCAATTAAGTTCGGTGTTATTCTTCTTTAATGAACTTATTTCATCCCGCATTCTTTGCTTAGCCACTTTAACTGTCACTTCTACTCATTGCCTCCTTAAAACTCCTGGTTCTCCACCATTAACTTCAAGCCGCCACAACTAAAGCATAGGAAATAAGATCGGCTATGCCGTATTTACTTGGCATTTCGATAGTTCTTCTCTCCTATCCTTGCGCAACCGATAGCTTTCCAACTCAGATGATCTTTGCCCTTTGTTGAGATTTCCCATAAACCCTTTTTCTGTCTCATCACCATCTGGATGCTCCACCTCCAACTTAGCTCTACTTTCTGCATCTGACTCAGTAGTTGCAATCTCTGTTTCTACTTTTGACTGTAACATTGATTCTTCATCAAATGTAACATCCCTACTTATAAGAGTTCTAGCTGGCTTGCCATCAACACTCCATATCTTGTAATCCTTCACACCTTCTGGATATCCTAAAAAATACCCCTTAACAGCCCTGGGATCTAGCTTACCTTGCTTTATATGAGCATACGCAGTACACCCAAAAATTCTCAAATTACTTAAATCTGGAGGCTTCCCAGACCAGACCTCCTGAGGTGTCTTAAAGCTTAGAGCTGAAGAGGGACTTCTATTGACTAAGTAAGCAGCTGTAGTGACTGCCTCAGCCCAGAAATTCTTGGATAAGTTTGCATTAAGCAACATACATCTAACCCTTTCTATCAAGGTTCTGTTCATCCTTTCAGCAAGTCCATTCTGCTGTGGAGTATATGTCTTTGCATTACATGTCTTGCAATACCCTTTAGCTTGCAGAATTCTTCAAACTCATTACTACAATATTCCAGGCCATTATCAGTCCTTAGCCTCTTTACTGTTTTACTGGTTTGATTCTCAATTAGTGTTGTCCATTCCTTAAACTTTTTTAAAACTTCACTCTTATGTCTTAACACATAAACCCACACCTTCCTTGAAAAATCATCAATGAAGGTTATAAAGACTGGCACTGGGCCAGTGAAGGAACCTGTGAAGGCCCCCAAAGGTCTGAATGGATATAATCTAGAGTATGCTTGGTCTCTTGTTTCCCTGTGTTAAATCTTTGCCTTGTAGCCTTTCCAAAAACACATTTCTCACAGAATTTTAGAGAGGAAATTTGATCCCCACCAAACAACCCTTGACTGCTTAGCTCCTTAAGACCTCTTTCACTAATATGAGCCAGCCTCATGTGCCATAGCTTAGTTTTGTCACTGCTTACACTAGCTGTGACCCCTGCTACAGTTGAGGACCCTGCCAAAATATAGAGCCCATTTTTCCTTACCCCTCTCATGATGACACTTCCTTTTTCACTAACATGAATCTCTCCATTTTCTGCCTTAATTGTGCAGCCTAATTGATCAATCACCCCTAGAGATATCAGATTCCTTTTAAGTTCTGGGACATATCTTACTTGATGCAATTCCCTAGTAACACCATCGAACATTTTAAGGCTGATGGTACCTATACCAGCTACCTTACAAGCAAGATTGTTTCCCAATAGAACCTTTCCTCCTTCCATGCTTTCAAAGGTTCTAAAGAGAGCTTTATTCGGACACATATGGAATGAACAACCAGAATCGAGAATCCACTCACCAGTTGGATGCTTCACTGTAGCCACCAGAACATCAGCTTCATCATAATCTCCCTCATCTTCGGAGGCAACAGCAGCCTTCCCATTCTTCTTCTGAAGATCTTCAAGCTTTTTCTTCTGAAAGCAATCTTTAATATAGTGACCCTCCTTTTGGCAGAAATAACATTTTCTCTTCTTTTTCTTCTTATCTGTTTTGTCTTTCTGGTTACCATTCTTCTTTTGCTTGTTATTCTTCTTATCTGGCTTTGCCTTAACAACTAAACCCTCTGCACTTTCCTGATCTTTCCCTTCTGATCTTTTCTTCAACTCTTTGGACTCCAGTGCATTCTTTACATCCTTTAAAGTGAGAGTCTGTCTCCCATACAGAAGAGTATCCACAAAATGTTCAAAAGAATCCGGAAGTGAACTCAACAAAATGAGCGCTCTGTCTTCATCCTCTAGAACTATGTTAACATTTTCAAGGTCAAGTATCAGCTTATTGAATTCATCCAAATGATCCTTCATAGCAGTCCCTTCCTTCATTGAAAATGTATAAAGTTTCCTCTTCATATACAATCTTTTGGCCAAAGACTTCTTCAAGAATAGTTCTTCCAGCTTTGCCCACAACCCAGAGGCAGTCCTCTCCTTTGCTACTTCTCTCAGCACTTCATCAGAAAGATGAAGGATGATAGCACTGTGAGCTTTATTGTTTATAATTCTGTCGTCTCCACCAAAACTTGAAGAACTCGCATCTTTATCTTTCTTGGTCTTCGACCCTTCTTCATCATCCAATGCACTGTCTAACCCTTGTTGAATTAGAATCGCCCTCATCTTAATGCTCCAAAGGTAAAAGTCATTTTCACCATTGAACTTTTCCAGGTCAAATCTGGTGTCTTTGGCCATTTTCGTATTAAAGATCGATTAAACACCAAGCTCGATACGGTTTGTAATGCAACTTGCTGTTCTTCAATCAAGACTTGAAAAGCAATGACTCTACTTTCCCCAAAGAAAAGCACACAATCAAGAAGTAAAGAAACAAATCAAAGCAACCAAGAACAAGATTACGTGGTTCGGTTCCCAAATGAACCTACATCCACGGCTGAAAAAACCCCTGACAAGGGACTAAGCTTTTATTGATTAATGATGGTGACCACAAGACTTGAACAATTCAACAGATTGTAACCTCTTGATTACAGAGTTACAGCTCTCTGTTTTTTCTTTTCTTCTTCTTTCCTTTCACAGCCAAGACTTGCTTTTATATCGTTCCCTCTAATCGAAACTAAGCCGTTTCAACCAACTGCTTACCCACTAGGGCCCCACATATGCCAAGTCACCAGCCACGTCACCAACTCTTCAACAGAATATAACTAATCCAGCTTCACATCAACAATATATGATTTATTCCTAGAATTTAATTGACATTTGCGTGAAGTAGATGATTTACTACTAAAATTTAATTGACATTTGCGTGAAGTAGATGATTTACTACTAAAATTTAATTGGCAATTGCGTAAAGATGAAGTGCAGTTGATCTTTAGAGTTTGCGAAGTGATAAACTTAGAAGCTAAGAAATTCCGTTAGTTTTCAATTCTAATTAGTCTAAAAAGTGAAAAAACGTTAGGTTTTGGCGTTTAAATAGGAAAATTGCAAATAAATTAAATCTTATCCTTATAATTCTTTAAATGCGGTTGTTCAAATCTCCTACAAAGAGAAGATCCAAATTCTATATTAATTAATTGTGCGAACTACGTGGGGATCATTGGATCCCATGGCTCACCCATCATGATCGTTAACTAAAAATTGTAGATAAAAAGTCGATAGAAATTGAAAAAGGTATATAAAATTTGTCGTCAATAATTCATGATTATCGGTAGCAACTAATATGTTCATAATGACAGATTATTGAGATTTAGATTGGCATTTTGTAACAATTTCAGATTTGCGTCCTTATGGAATTGTAATTCTCAATTTGAATTCTATATTAATTAGAAGACTTTGTGATTTAGTTATTTTGCTAAAATTAGGATTTATATCTTTTATTTTAGGGAGATTACTTGGTACACAAGGAATCTTATTTTCAAAGCAAATCACCATTAGAAAGGAATATTAATTCTACTATGGCTTGGTACCAACAACTCCTTAGTTGAGTTGGTTGGCATCTTCTCTTCTTACTCACAAGGTAGAGTGTTTGAGTATTCGTGATCATAGAATAATATATACTATGACTTGGTAGTATAACTCTTTCCTATAAATTATTTTTTACCACTCATTTTCAACACCAAGGGTGGCTTCACTTAAAAGTTTTCTATTTCATTAAGAGCCTGGGCATAAGCAATTGAGGGCAGCAAAAACGTCAAAGTGATTTCTGAAAAGCCTAATAATCACGTTTTTAACTTCCTCATTTTTCCCAAAAAAACAGAAGAATATATTTCATAGCATAATCAAATTGTTCAAAATCCTCTTATAATTTAATTTTTAAAAAGATATGAAAAAGATTATGATACATGTTGCTTAAATTTTTCTATCACTAGGATTGAATTTACTTTGAACTTGCCTTATTGAACAATAGAACTCATTGTTTTATTGGCTAATCAAAACTCACTGAATTAACTTTGAACTTGCCTACCATGACAAAATATTAGACACTATTATTTTTAATATAAAAGTTGAAATTTGAAATTTTAGATATGAAATGGCATGTGATCAAAGATAAATTCATATTTTTGAATTAATTTCTCAAAGCACTATGTAGCATAAATTTTTGAAATTCTGAAATAGTGGGCATTATCATGACACGTAACGCATTTAATAATACAATGTATATGAAATTTGAACCAACCGAAATGATAAAAATCAACTTAAAGTTTGTAAAGTTTAAATTGTTTATGATGAGACTTTGTTCAAGGAAAATAATTTAAAGAATGATGCTATATTTACTTAGTCAAGATACTTAGTTTGCATTCTAATTGATGTGTCACAAATAAAAATTTGTTATTTGAATTAAAAATGATAAAGGTAGTGGCATATCATTTACCATATTTGTTGGAATACAAACTAAATAACCCAACTAAGTAATTGTAGCGTTATTGTACGGAAAAAGGACACTTACATTCTGAAGGTTTGGGAAAATGGTTACATAAACCCCCAAGTTTTCAATAAGGGACACTAAAATCTCCTTTTGACTAAAAAACCCTTTGACTCTATAAATCCCAAAAAATTGATCCAAAATTTTATGATAAATATAAATATGGCATTAAACTAAATGTCATCATATCCTCTTTTTAAAATAATTTTAATATTTAAAAAATATTTTCATATTTTACAATCTATTAGACCTATTTTATTATATTAAAGTAATTTTTAATAATAAATAGAAACATAATATTAAAATAAATTAATTAAAATTAAACTTATTTTGAATATTATGTAAAAATAACTTTAATATTATTAATAGGGAGATTTTTTTTAATTGTAAAATCTATTTAACCCAAAGATTTATTTAAATCTTTATAATAAATACAAATACATTATTAAAATAAATATAATAATTTAAAATTTTAATGTTATTTTAAATGTTAAACATAATTTAATATGATAACTCTTACATTAGTTTAATTTCCACAAGCCTTCCTGGTCCCCCAAATACTAAATTATAACTTCTATGTGTAGCCGTTATTTCCATCAGTAAAAAAGATTGTGATAATATTTACGTAGGTTGTTGAGGCACATACTCTGCTTCTGAATCGAATGAGGTCTTCACTTATAGTAGTTAAAGTAAATCGCAAAGGGATTATAAACTTGAAAAAATTTCTCCTGTGCAATCATTAGATCCAAGTAGTGGAGTAGCTACCAGCAAGATTCTATATTTGGCTTTTTAACTGAACATAGCGCGTACTATAAATTAGGCGTATCTCTAATTTTGCAGTTGGTTTTTTTTTTTTTTTCAATTTGTTTTTATGTTCAATGTGACTGACTTTGTAATTCTCTACATTAAAAAAAATGGATTTTACTCATCCCCCTCCCTGTTAAAAAATAAACAATATAATAAAAAAATGTGTGAATAAAATCAAATCATTTGTTCTTATGAATTTGATTTTTGCATTTGTTGGCAAAATATTTATTTCCACAATACACCACAATTTTTTACGTTGCTTAAACTTTAATCTTTTCTTTCCAAAAATATTTATAAGGATAAATATGTAAAAAAAATTTATTCAATGTTGAAAAAAAAGGACATTTCATTTAAATTAACTTCAGTTTAAGTTACAGCCCTATAAAAAAAATTTTACTAAGAGAGAAGCATTTAATTAATGACTCCATCAATTTTATGATTCCTTCAAATCTTTGAAGCTAGTGCAAAGTTAAACTAAAAGTGGTAAGGAGTGATGACTTGTTGCTTAGTCTACAATGCTACAATAGATTCTAATTTATCTTTCTTTAATTGAAGAAATATATTATATAATTGCCATGCCATGCCAGCTAGCATTAAAATGTTCAAAGGACCAGCTGTGAAGGGGTATAGAATGTTTGTGTTACAATGACCTCAAAAATGGTAGCATTATTGATATTTTTGTTGTGTGTGTCTTCAACAAACTTTGGTGTGGTAGCAAATATGTCGGATGTGCAAGATTTGAGCACTGAACAAGAATTGCAAACGCTCGATGAGCTTCAGGCACAAAAATTATTAGTTGTTAGACTAACAGAAACTAGATAAATAATATATTAAATGTGTAATTTAATTAATCACAAATAATTATTCTCTTTAACTCAACATTAAAGATAATATTTTTCTATTTTATAGCTTGAGGGAGGTGAAATTGCTGATTGCATAGACTTTTATAAGCAACCTTCATTTGATCATCCTTTGCTCAAAGATCATAAGATCTGGTAGTTATTAATTTCATTATTTAATTTAATTCAAAGTACTATTTTTACTCATATAATATAATTATAATATCGTATTATGTTAACTTGTTGAGTTTCGTATATATCTCAACATATAATTAAAGAGAGGTCCAAAAGCGTACCTTTTGATCTCTGAATGTGAAAATAAATCACAACGAAGTTATGTCACTATCAAATTAATTAGGGACAGAGGATAATCTCATGGAAAATCCTCATGCCACGTTATACTTATGGTCGGAGGATAAGCATAACTAAAGAAAACGCCCTCAATCAAATTGCAAGGGCCCACAGCCGGCCTTTTCTCTAGTTTTCACTCTCTTTATTTTCTAATATGTTTTATGTTTTTTCTTTTTGTCTTTGACATACTTGTATTTTAAATACGATGGGTGTGTTTATATAGAAATTAATGAAAGTGACTTAAGTCAACCAAATGACTTTATAACGATACTTCTTTCTATTGGACCAGTTCAGCCCACCATGGGCGCCAATTGTAACATCTGTTATTTTAATGTCGTTTTCATGCATGTCTCCGCAATCGTATGTAGCAAGACGAGTGAAACAACTAAAAGCAATGTCACCAGATAAGTTTGCCCTTTTGGAACAGGCCCTATACTAAGAGCTTCAAAAGGAAATCAAGCTACGGCCAGACCTCTCAATCAGTCATGGGATTTTGACACTACTGATCGCCATTCACATGTAAATTCTCTTCTGATATAAACTTGTCAATCTTTTAGAGATGGAAAAACGTTCAAATATCTCTGATTCCCCCCCCCCCCCCTGAAATTAGTCATATCTGCCCTCATATGTTTCAGAGCCCCTCAAATTCAGTACTCTTTCGTGGTTATGAAAATATGTTAACTTTCAATTTTTTTTTGTCTTTTACCAATTAAATCAGATGTGTTGATCAACAAAAATCTCTAACCATGAAAAGGCATTGCATTTGAAAGTTATAGAACTCATTTAAAAAATTTTTGAAAGTTTACAGATTTTTTTTTTCAATTGTAAGGAGGTTTTAATCGATTTTAAAACATGAGAAAACAAATGATTAATTTTAACAAAGAATAGAGGAGTTTTGTTAAGTTTTCCTTGGTTAATATTTTCTTTCGAGATATTTAATCTCTTAGAAGTTTAATTTGTGCTTATTTAGAGTAAAGTTCATGATCGTAATAACAGGAATTTCATTTATTTCACTGATATCTGAAAGTTCCCCTTGACAAAAATAGAATGCAAACTAGGAGATATCGCAGCTAGTGCTTTCATTTCTATATACAATTTTACAATAACGAGAGGTCAGTTCAGCTCGGCGTGTATTTGGACTCAAAATGACTCAGGGCCTACTTAGATAATATTTGGATGGGTGGTAGACTGACATTCTCTATCTATTTTCCTATTCAAAACAAATTACCAGGAAATAGACACTGACTTTCCCTTGGCCTGCTCAAATGGTCACAAAGACCTCATTGTTTAAAGAAATTGATCACATATACTCTTTTTTAGACAATTATGCCCAAACAAAATGCAGGTGGATTACCATAGTTAGAGGACATGGTTCTTCTAAAATGGGTGTATGTGACCACTTCTAAAAATAAAGGAATCTCGGTGACCTTTCCACCAAATTACGAAAGTATTGGTCTTGACCCAAAATTTTCTACCGAGGACAAGTATTATCTTTCAATTCAAGGTAATTTTTTAATATTTTAAAAAAGTTTTATGCATTGCTATTTAAGGTGAAATATTAGAATAGGAGAATTTTTTGTTTGAGTCACTCTATTTACCTTAATGAAATGAACGAGTTCAAAGCTAAGGTCTAGCATTCATGGTAACGAGCAGCCTTCACAGGACTAAGTCCTAGGTCTGAGTTTTACTAGTGTGTATGCCATAAATAAAAAACATTAAAGTAGTGGGAGTTCGGATCAGTAATTCTATAGTTGAAAGATCTCTAAACATTGTTAGGATTTTATTGTTGGCATCATTCTGTGAAAAATATTATAATTTATTTATTCCTTATATTAGCTATTTGCCTAGTTTTAGGTATCTATTAGATTAGATTATGTGGAATATTGAAGAATATTTTTAAGCATAAACACGTAAAGAGGCATGAATAATAAATTACATATCAAAGAGTTCCACATTACTTTGTTGGTAAATTTATCACCTATATATGGAATATTAGAAGCATATTCGAGTAGTCCTCTGTTATATATATTAAAAGTGCATTACACATAGAAGACACATTGCGTTGCATATTTGATATATCACAAGTACAGAGAAGCAGCAAGTGGCCGAACCTCATCAAACTTGGAGAGGCCATATGCATGATTTGAATAATTGTGATTTATTGTATCATCTTCATGTCAAGTCTTTCATTAGACAACTTTGATCATCACTATGGTCCCTCTGAGAGAAATGAATTGTTTTGTTTTCATTACAAAATTTTTCATTGTAGATAAATACATACTTAAAAATGTATTTCAATCTTACTAGTTACTAAAACAAAATTTCACATGTACCTTTATAGGTCGGAATTTATAGTGGCAGCAACCCTCAATTGTTCATTTATTGGAGTTTAAGTTAATTTTTTTTTTTGTTATTAACATTTTGGGCTCGTATGCATGGTCGTTCTTCAGCGCAAAGATATTCTCACTTTTTTAAATGCCTACGACAATATTCTATTTGTAGGGGTGCTAAAAACATATCACGATGTAACTCTTGCAAATAAAATACCACCATGCCGCGGCAGCCGGTGTAAAGTAAAACAAAAAAAGGGGAAGAATAAAGAAATAAAGAACCCAAAAAAAAAAGGGTGGACGGCATCCGGGCGAGATGGTCCGGTTGAGAACTGAAGCGGCTTGCTTAAAGTGGCGGCCACCAAAGCAAGAAGAAGAAGCGGCGGGATGGAAGCCGCATGAAAAAGAAAAGAAAGGAAAGAGAATTAGGGCTTCATGATTTATATCTTGGAGGTCCCTGAGGTGCTATAAAATTTGTTTTGGACGAAGAAGTTTATAAATTAAGTCCTAAAACTAGTTGGGCTTAATAAAACACTAGTTTTAGGTCCAATAGAGAGTGGGTCTGATTAGGGATGAGAACCCGCAATGGATTTCCCATTGTCAAACCTACACCCGTACAAAATTTAAATTACTAAACCCACCCACAACCCGCTATTGTTTTAATTTTTTTAATAAAACTCACCTACTGTGGGTTTTGACAATTACCAAACTCACAATAGTGTTAGACAGATTTTTTGCGAATTTTCATATTTGAAATCGCAAATGTTCAATATGTAAATTTATAATGATAACAGAATAAATGAAAAATTAAAAATTTCAACATCAATCCAACATAATTGTTATTTTTAGATATAACTTGTGGTTTTTTTATAAAATTGTGTACCTTATACTTAATCTAAAGAATAATACTTTTTAAATACTAATCTGAAGAACAAAATTAAAATAATAAAATGATCCATGCATTAAGTTAAAGAAAATTCAATCAAAGTTATAATAAGTATATAATTATATTTTTAGATTTAAATATTTCTTCAATTAAAATTAAATTAAAAAATAATTTTAAAAAAGTTCTGGGTTTGGGGGATACTTATGCGATATCCACTGGATTTTTGGCTAATACCAAACCCATCTGCAACCTAGTGCGATTTTCAATTTATAATACCAAACCCCCTCGTAACTCACAAAATTACCACAGTTGAGAGGTTTTTGCGAGCGGGTTTGGGAGTTTTGCTGGTTTACGAGTACAATTACCATCCTTAGACTTGATAGATTAAAATGCTTAGTAAGCCCATGAAGGTTAAAAAAAAAAATTAAGGGTTGGTTTAATTTGTGGGTTCGCTCAAGATCCGGTTCAGGTCACCTGAATTGGTCTAGCCCTGAACTGGTCAACTTTGATTGTTGACTAGGCTTTAACCCAATTTTCTTTGTGTATTTTTTTAATATGTTGGGTAATTTTTGGTGCAATTTTAAATTTAAACATTGGTATGTTTATATGTATTTTGAGATGAATTAATTGAAGCAACATGTCACCAAAGTGACCTCTTTTGTAGAAATTAATTTATCTTAGAATATAAATAGTTATGTATATGCAATTTATGTAATTATCGATTGGCCCAAAGGAAGGTCCATATTTAATAGAATTACATGTGCACTTGCGGTAATAAACATGTGATGATTATTCAATTTTACATGTGACCAATAAATCGGCCCAAAAGAAGATTCATTGTTTAACGTGTTCTTATTATTAGTGTTGGGTTACTGCACCAAGATAATATTTACAAGTTAATATTTTGTTTAAAGATGAAATATTAATAGAATGTCCAGTATCATGAGATGGGGTTTACCTTTATTTAAATTTATTTTTGTTTTAAGACTAATATGAGCTTGTTTTATTTACTTGTTGTTCTCTGTTTAGTTATGTATGTTGCTAACATTGCTGCCAATATTAATTCAATTCTTATGCTAAATAGCTCTAACTTTAAATTATGACAAGAGAACCTCTTGATAGTTCATGTTGTCATAGATCTTGATCTTGCATTAAAGGTTGATTTTTCTCCACCTCTTACGGATAAGAGTACTCCTGATGATGAAAGGGAAATAGAAAGGTGCGAGAGATCAAATCACATATGTATGATTGTTGGACTTTTAATTCTACTGCTATGGATGTTAATGTGCAAGTGTACACAATAAGTAATATACTGATGAATATTCAGATCATTTCCACAAGGCTTGATGTCATCAAACTTGCTGTAGCAAACTTAACAATGCAGTTTTATTGTAATTAAAACAAAGCAATTTAGAAACCTAATGACTTAATTAATCTAAAATGAAAATAAATAAAATGTAATAGAAACAAGTATCGCATCAACCACAAGAACAAACCAATGGAAATAGAGTAGTTGAGTAGATAAACTCTTTTAATAGTATTGACTAATTTCTCAATCATAACAACGTTGGTACAGTATTCTATTTCAACATTGGGCAAAATCACTTATACATCCTCAGTTGTCGCCTGTTGGATATCTTATATCTAATGTAACCTAACTGTGACCAATTGCTATGCCAATAATAAATATAGCATTACTTGTTCTAGATTCCACTTACCCTACAAGGTAAATCCCTACGTCTAGTTTTTCAATAGTTTTAGATCAAGCATTGCCCTACTCAAATTAAGATTTACTCAACTTGGAAAATCTAATCTAAAACCAAGTATTTTCTTAATTAGTTCCACTAAGTCAAACTTTTTTTAGGCTCTTTTTTAGCCAGTATCCTTTAAATGGGCGGTCAACCAAAACAAAGAATTGAAATAAATGCAATTAAGACAAACTACTATAGCAAACATAGAGAAACACACAAATATCAGTCAAATATCCATTAAGATTGTTTATCCCTCAAATACAATCAAATTCAGTTCATGATTTGCAATAGAACAGTAAATAAAATAAGTTCAGCCATCAAATACAATCCCATGAATAAATAGAAAACAAGAAAATAATAGGAGTAAAAGGCATCTTGATTTTGCGATATTTCCTTGTTGTTCATTGTGAATCCTCTGTTGCATCCCTCAAATCCTCCATATTTTTTATTTTTCTGTTGTTTTTCTCTATGATTTTTCCTTGAGTGACGGCTTTCTTCTTTTTCTTTATCATGAATGCTCCTTTTTATAATGTGAAACTAGGGCAACCGAAAATATGTTGCGTGCATCCTTCATTTTTGGAAACTCCATATCGTAATCTTATAATTATTTCACGCGAAATCTTCTCTGTCAATGCTCTAAGATTACTACAGCAATGGCTATAGCATCTGTACAGTTCTAGATTTATTTCCATTCTTCTATAGCCAAGTTCTTTTATTGTTTCTGTTAGTCCATTATAGTAGCATTCCTCCCCTAAAACTTAAACTTTCAATCACCTACAATTAAGCATATAATCTAAGCATCAATTACTCTCAAACAACTCAAATTATTATCAAATTGAACTAAAATGAATGCTCATGCAAAATGCAACTAAAATGCAACAAAAAAACATCATTTACTCTCTAAGTAATCTAGATTTAAGCCTAAAAGTGCTATAATAATTCTTATTTTATAAAGTTATCACATCCCCAAACTTAAACCATTACTTGTCATAGTGTAATGTAACAATACCAACACCTCAACCATGCAATGCAATCATGCTATAAATAACTTAACTCTGTCTTCAAAATTGTTGGGATTCATCAACCCTTAGATCACACTCTTAAACATGACAACTGCCATAGCAGTCCTAGTTTTAAACTTAAGTTTTGTTCTGTCTAAAGTGTATGTGTGCACTTTTGGTCAAGTCTCAGAGATGCTGCAGCAGCACTCAAGCATGAGATGGATTTTATAAAAACACGAAAAACATTTCCATCTTGTAGGAGAGACAAAAGGTCCTGAACAGGTTCAAACTATGCTATAGCAATTATTTTAATTTCTTTTTTTAGTTAGTACTCTTCAATGTACATTAAGATTTCATATGAATGACTATCACTTGTAATGATGACACCTAATTACTTACTCAAAGTATTTATTAGAGTTGCTGCAACAAACACGCAAGATGATATATCTAAGTCTTATCTTTAGACACCTTTAACTCAAGGCTGAACATAGGGCTCATGAACAAACTTGGTTATTTAGTATCTTAGATAGTGGACCCTTTTATTCTTCATTCCTCATCTCATCATTTTGTTTTTCAGTTGCTGCAGCAGTGTTTATAACTTTTGCCACCTTTTTACACAAGTCTACATATAAGGTACATACTCAGCCCTCGTTACTCAGTAACTAAGTGATTAGAGCACACTTTTATTCGAAGCCTAGCATAGTTCATAATAATTATGAGAGTTTTTTTATATCCCCTCCTACAAACTTGAATTAATTTCCAACCTAAAAAATGTTACTATCTTCTTCATTATTCTACCTAATTTTGCTACAGCATACTCACGAAACTCAATCAAAACCTAAGTGTCAAGATAGAAGTTTAACCTTCATCTATACACTGGTTTTACTTGGCCTTCATCTATTCTCTATGCTTGCATTCAATTCTTCCTTATTGGGTTTGCTAATCCTACTACAATCATTTGATGGATAGAGTTATACATAAAACACACAAATGCATTCACAATCTCAAAACATCATACACAACCACCCAAACTTGAGAGGTGTCGTGCCCTCACATGTACACAAAATAAGGTAATACTAAACTGGAAACATGAAATAAAAAGATATGCAGAATAAACTAGATAATAGAATTAATTGAAAGAAAAGCTTTTAACAACAGATAAAGCGACTAGGCTGGCAGGGGGTATTCCCCTGTTGTTTGCTTTGCTACTACAACATAGGTTAGAAAAGTTTACTTCTTTTTAGATCCGCTCCTCAAGTGTTCTTTAGGTGAACCCATTAGAGCAGCGACTGGTTACTTCTTCATCCAGCCTAATGTTGGACTAATGAGATGGGTTCCAACAAGTTTAGTTACTTTGTGCAAAATTTGCATGGTCGCTTATGGCCTGGCTCTTCTAATGCTATAGCACCTCCAAACGATTGTGCCCCTTTGCGTTTACTAGAAGCCCTATGAGCTAGAGTTCTAATTGTTGTTGTCTATGGAGCAAGTTGTGCAGGTTTTGTTGTTGGTTCTTTAGCAATGATACTTGCAATAATTTCTTTTAAACTACTTCGTACTTCCTCTCTGCTGTAACCGCTCTGCTAATGGCTTCCTCAATTGCTGCATCTACATCTTCCTCTCATTCAGTGTCAGATTCTTCCTTAACTACCATTTTCTCTTTGCCTTTGCTTACTAGAGTCACCCTTGGCAGCTCTTCATTTTTACCTTCCTCCTCTTCATCTTCCTCGTGTTCTTCCTCTTCCTCTATTTCCTTGCTCTTCATCTGCCTTAACCTCCTCTTCTCTTCTCTATTCAAGATGTTGTTCCTCTTCATAGTCCTTAGCCTCTACCTCTGTACCTGCAGTTTAATTTGTTGGCACAATGTCCTTAATAGCCCCAAAATCAAATTGCTGCAACAATGAGTTAGGGAAGTTTGCATCCTTGCTCTTCATGTATTAAGTAAATTGATGCTTTTGTGCCTTTAAATGCCTTAAATATGTCTATAATTTCTGATTTTCTTCCACTTGGGCCTGGACACATTCCTTAATAGTTACACTCAGTCTTGCAACATGCTCTCTAGTTCCTTATACTTGCAACATGCTCTCTAGTCCCTTATACTGCTTTGTTCTAGCTGCAACAGGGTGTTTTGGGGTGGCTGAGGCTGTTTCTTCTCTAGCAATTCTATTAACTGTTCTAGCCGTAATGGCCCTTTCATACTTGACTCGCTCATCACTTTATTCAAACCTCACCACCGAGGCCTCACTTATGCCAATGATCAAAGAGGGGAATAGCAAGGCTGCTGACTTTTGTTTTGATAATATATACGGAGGTTGTTGAGGCACACAATCTAATTCTGAATCGAATGAGGTCTTCGCTAATAGTAGTTAAAGTAAATCGCAAAGGGATTATAAACTTGAAAAAATTTCTCCTGTGCAATCATTAGATCCAAGTAGCGGAGTAGCTACCAGCAAGATTCTATATTTGGCTTTTTAACTGAACATAGCGCGTACTATAAATTAGGCGTATCTCTAATTTTGCAGTTGGTTTTTTTTTTTTTCAATTTGTTTTTATGTTCAATGTGACTGACTTTGTAATTCTCTACATTAAAAAAAATGGATTTTACTCATCCCCCTCCCTGTTAAAAAATAAACAATATAATAAAAAAATGTGTGAATAAAATCAAATCATTTGTTCTTATGAATTTGATTTTTGCATTTGTTGGCAAAATATTTATTTCCACAATACACCACAATTTTTTACGTTGCTTAAACTTTAATCTTTTCTTTCCAAAAATATTTATAAGGATAAATATGTAAAAAAAATTTATTCAATGTTGAAAAAAAAGGACATTTCATTTAAATTAATTTCAGTTTAAGTTTAAAAAAATTTACTAAGAGAGAAGCATTTAATTAATGACTCCATCAATTATATGATTCCTTCAAATCTTTGAAGCTAGTGCAAAGTTAAACTAAAAGTTGTAAGGAGTGATGACTTGTTGCTTCGTCTACAATGCTACAATAGAATCTAATTTATCTTTCATCAAATGAAGAAATATATTATATAATTGCCATGCCATGCCAGCTAGCATTAATATGTTCAAAAGACCCAGCTGTGAAGGAGTATAGAATGTTTGAGTTACAATGACCTCAAAAATGGTAGCATTATTGATATTTTTCTTGTGTGTGTCTTCAACAAACTTTGGTGTGATAGCAAATATGTCAGATGTCCAAGATTTGAGCACGGAACAAGAATTGCAAACGCTCGATGAGCTTCAGGCACAAAAATTATTAGTTGTTAGACTAACAGAAACTAGATGAATAATATATTAAATGTGTCATTTAATTAATCCCAAATAATTATTCTCTTTAACTCAATATTAAAGATAATATTTTTCTATTTTATAGCTTGAGGGAGGTGAAATTGCTGATTGCATAGACTTTTATAAGCAACCTTCATTTGATCATCCTTTGCTCAAAGATCATAAGATCTGGTAGTTATTAATTTCATTATTTAATTTAATTCAAAGTACTATTTTTACTCATATTAATATAATTATAATATCGTATTACGTTAGCCTGTTGAGTTTCATATATATGTCAACATATAATTAAAGAGAGGTCCAAAAGCATACCTTTTAAACCCTGAATGTGGAAACAGATCACAATGAGGTTATGTCACTATCTAATTAATTAGGGACAAATGATAATCTCATGGAAAATCGTCATGCCATTGTATACTTATGGTCGGAGGATAAGCATAATTAAAGAAAATGCCTCAAATCATATTGCAAGGGCCCACTGCCTGCGTTTTCTCTAGTTTTCACTCTCTTTATTTTTCAATATGTTTTATTGTTTTTTTTCCTTCAACATATTTATATTTTAGATACGATAGGTGTGTTTATATAGAAATTAATGAAAGTGACTGAAGTCAACCAAATGACTTTATAACGATACTTCGTTTTGTCAGACCGGTTCAGCCCGCCATGGGTGCCAATTGTAACATCTGTTATTTTAATGTCGTTTTCATGCATGTCTCCACAATCGTATGTAGCAAGACGAGTGAAACAACTAAAAGCAATGCCACCAGATAAAGTTTGCTCTTTTGGAACAGGCCCTATACTAAGAGCTTCAAAAGGAAATCAAGCTACGGCGAGACCTCTCAATCAGTCATGGGATTTTGACACTACTGATGGCCATTCACATGTAAATTCTCTTCTGATATAAACTTGTCAATATTTTAGAAATGGAAAAACGTTCAAATATCTCTGTTTTTTTTCCGCCTGAAATTAGTCATATCTGGCCTCATATGTTTCAGAGCCCCTCAAATTCAGTACTCTTTCGTGGTTATGAAAATATGTTAACTTTCAATTTTTTTTTTGTCTCTTACGAATTAAACCAGATATGTTGATCAACAAAAATCTCTAACCATGAAAAGGCATTGCATTTGAAAGTTATAGAACTCATTTAAAAAATTTTTGAAAGTTTACAGATTTTTTTTTTCAATTGTAAGGAGGTTTTAATCGATTTTAAAACATGAGAAAACAAATGATTAATTTTAACAAAGAATAGAGGAGTTTTGTTAAGTTTTCCTTGGTTAATATTTTCTTTCTAGATATTTAATCTGTTAGAAGTTTAATTTGTGCTTATTTAGAGTAAAGTTCATGATCGTAATAACAGGAATTTCATTTATCTCACTGATATCTGAAAGTTCCCCTTGACAAGAATAGAATGCAAACTAGGAGATATCGCAGCTAGTGCTTTCATTTCTATGTACAATTTTACAATAACGACAGGTGAGTTCAGCTCGGCGTGTATTTGGACTCAAAATGACTCAGGGCCTACTTAGATAATATGTGGATGGGTGGTAGACTGACATTCTCTATCTATTTTCCTATTCAAAACAAATTACCATGAAATAGACACTGACTTTCCCTTGGCCTGCTCAAATGGTCACAAAGACCTCATTGTTTAAAGAAATTGATCACATATACTCTTTTTTAGACAATTATGCCCAAACAAAATGCAGGTGGATTACTATAGTTAGAGGACATGGTTGTTCCAAAATAGGTGTATGTGACCACTTCTAAAAATAAAGGAATCTCCGTGACCATTCCACCAAATTACGAAAGTATTGGTCTTGACCCAAAATTTTCTACTACGGAAGAGTATTCTCTTTCAATTCAAGGTAATTTTTTTTATTTTTTAAAAAAGTTTTATGCATTGCTATTTAAGGTAAAATATTAGAGGAGGAGAATTTTTTGTTTGAATTATTCTATTTACCTTAATGAAATGAACGAGTTCGAAGCTAAGGTCTAGCATTCATGGTGAAGAGCAGCCTTTACAGGAGTAAGTCCTAGGTCTCAGTTTACTAGTGTGTATGCAATAAATAAAAAACATTAAAGAAGAGGGAGTTCGGATCAATAATTCTATAGTTAAAAGATCTCTAAACATTGTTTGGATTTTATTGTTGGCATCATTCTGTGAAAAATATTATAATTTATTTATTCCTTATATTAGCTATTTGCATAGTTTCGGGTGTCTATTAGATTAGATTATGTGGAATATTGAAGAATATTTTAGGCATAAACAAGCAAAGCGGCGTGAATAATAAATTACATATCAAAGAGTTCCACATAAAGGTGATTACTTTGTTGGTAAATTGAGTTCCACATAAAGGTGATTACATTGTTGGTAAATTTATCAAGTATATATGGAATATTAGAAGCATATTCGAGTACTCCTCCGGTATATATATTAAAAGTGCATTACACATAGGAGACACATTGCGTTGCATATTTGATATATCACAAGTACAGAGAAGCAGCAAGTGGCCGAACCTCATCAAACTTTGAGAGGCCATATGCATGATTTGAATAATTGTGATTTATTGTATCATCTTCTTGTCAAGTCTTTGATTAGACAACTTTGATCATCACTATGGTCCCTCTGAGAGAAATGAATTGTTTTGTTTTCATTATAAATTTTTTCATTGTAGATAAATACATACTTAAAAATGAATTTATTATGACATGTATTTCAATCTTACTAGTTACTAAAACAAAATTTCACATGTACCTTTATAGGTCGGAATTCATGGTGGCAGCAACCCTCAATTGTTCATATATTGGAGTTTAAGTTAATTTTTTTTTTTTTTGGTATTAACATTTAGGGCTCGTATGCATGGTCGTTCTTCAGCACAAATATATTCTTACTTTTTTAAATGCCTACGACAATATTCTATTTGTAGAGGTGCTAAAAACATACCACGATGTAACTCTTGTAAATAAAATACCACCATGCCGTGGCAGCCGGTGTAAAGTAAAACAAACAAAAGGGTGGACGGCAAGCCGCATGAAGAAATGAAGAAGAAAAGAAAGAAAAGAGAATTAGGCTTTATGGTTTATATCTTGGAGGTCCCTGCGGTGCTAAAAATTCTCTTTTGGCTTGCCCACCCCCCTTTCCTTTTAGAAAAAAAAAAAAAAAAGAGAATTAGGCTTTATGGTTTATATCTTGGAGGTCCCTGCGGTGCTAAAAATTCTCTTTTGGACAAAATGGCTAGGAAGTTCATAAATTATGTCCTAAATTTAGTTGGGCTTAATGAAACACTAGTTTTAGGTCTAATAGAAAATGACATCACCTACAGTGGGTTTGCCATTTCCAAACCCACACTCGTACAAAATTTAAATTACCAAACCCACCTGTAACCTGCTTTGGTTTTAATTTTTTTATGAAAACCCACATATTGCAGATTTTGACAATTACCAAACCCGTAATGATGTCAGATGAATTTTTTGCAAGTTTCTACATTTAAATCACAAATATTCAATATGTAAATTTATAATAATAACATAAAATTTTAAGTACCATACACAATTCTAAATTTAACCGATATAAATGAAAAATTAAAATTTCAACATCAATCCAACATAATTGTTATTTTTAGATATAACTTGTGATTTTTTTTATGGATTTGTGTACTGTATACTTAATCTAAAAAATAATACTTTTTTAAATACTAATCCAAAGAAAAAAATTATAATAATGAAATAATCTGTGCATTAAATTAAATAAAATTCAATCAAAATTATAATAAATATATAATTATACTTTTAGATTTAAATATTTCTTCAATTAAAATTAAATTAAAAAATAATTTTAAAAAATTCCGGGTTTGGGGGATACTTATACGATATCCACCGGATTTTTAGCTAATACTAAACCCACCCGCAACCTAGTACGAGTTTCAATTTATAATACCAAACCACCTCACAACCCATAAAATTACCCATAGCTAGCATGTTTGGGAGTTTTGTTGGTTTGTGACAATTACCATCCTTAGGCTTGATAGATTAAAATATTTAGTTAGCCCATGATGGTAAAAAAAAAAAAAAAAATTAAGGGTTGCTTTAATTTGTCAGTTGGCTCAGGATCCGGTTCGAGTCAACTAAACTGGTATAGCCTTGAACCAATCAACTTTGACCATAGACCAGACTTTGACCTAATTTTTTTTTTACTATGTTGGGTAATTTTTGGTGCAATTTTAAATTTAAATATTATTATGTTTATATGTATTTTGATATGAATTAATTGAAGCAATATGTCACCAAAGTGACCTCTCTTGTAGAAATTAATTTATCTTAGAATATAATGTTTCTATATATGTAATTTATGTAAATATTGATTGGCCCAAAGGAAGGTCAATTTTACATGTGAACAATAAATCGGCTTAAAGGAAGATTCATTGGTTGATGTGTTCTTATTATCAATGCTAGATTACTACACCAAGATATCATTTACAAGTTAATATTTTGTCTAAAGATGAAATATTAATGGAGTGTCTAGTATCTTGAGATACGGTTTATCTTTATTTGAATTTATTTTTGTTTTAAAACTAATATGAGCTTGTTTTATTTGTTTGTTGTTCTCTATTTAGTTATGTTTGCTGCTAACATTGCTGCCAATATCAATTCTATTCTTATGCTAAATGGCTTTAACTTTAAATTATGGCAGGAGAACCTCTTGATAGTTCACGCTGTCATGGATCTTGATCTTATGTTAAGGGTTGATTCTCCCCCACCTCTTGTGGATGAGAGTACTCTTGATGACGTAAGGGAAATGGAAAGGTGGGAGAGATCAAATCGCATGTGTATGATTGTTGAACTTTTAATTCTATTGTTATGGATGTCAATGCGCAAGTGTACATAATAAATAATATACTGATGAATATTCAGATCATTTCCATAGCGATTGATGTCACCAGTCTTGCTGTAACAACCTTAACAATGCAGTTTTATTCTAATTAAAACAAAGCAATTTAGAAATCTAATGACTTAATTAATCTAAAATGACAATAAATAAAATGTAATAAAAATAAGCATCACGTAAACCACAAGGACAAACCAATGGGAATAGAGTAATTGAGTAGATAAACTCTCTTAATGGTATTGACTAATTTCTCAATCATAACACTGTTGCTACAACATTCCACTACAGCACTAGGCAAAATCACTTATACATCCTCATTTGTTGCCTATTGGATATCTTATATTTAATGCAACCTAACAGTGACCAATTGTTATGCCAACATTAAATATAGCATTACTTATTCTAGATTCCACTTAACTTACTAGGTGAATCCCTACGTCAAGTTTTTCAATAGTTTTAGATCAAGCATGGCCCTATTCAAATTTAGATTTACTCAACTTGGGAAACCTAATCTAAAACCAAGTATTTTCTTAATTAATTCCACTAAGTTAGGCCTTTTTAAGGCTTTTTCTTAGCTAATATCCTCTAAATGGGTGGTCAATCGAAATAGAGAATTGACATAAATGCAATTAAGACAAACTGCTATAGCAAACATAGAGCAACACATATATATCAGTCAAATATCCATTAAGATTAGTTATCCATCAACTACAATCAAATTCAGTTCATGATTTGCAATAGAACAGTAAATAAAAATAATTTTAGCCATCAAATACAATCTCATGAATAAATAAAAAACAAGAAAAGAATAGAAAGAGTAGAAGGCAGCTTGATCTTGTAATATTTCCTTGTTGTTCACTGTGAATCCTCTGTTGTAGCCCTCAAATCCTCTTTATTTTTTATTTTTCTGTTGTTTTTCTTTATGATTTTCCTCGAGTGACGGCTTTCTCCTTTTTCCTTATCATGAATGCTCCTTTTTATAGTGCGAAACTAAGGAAACCGAAAATATGTGGCGTGCATCCTCTATAACATAATCTTCTAATTATTTCATGTGAAATCTTCTCTGTCAATGCTCCAGGATTGCTATAGCAATGGCTACAACATTTGTACAATTTCAAATTTGTTTCCATTCTTTTATAACCAAGTTCTTTCATTGTTTCTGCTAGCCCACTACAGTAACATTCCTTCCCTAAAACTTGAATTTTTGGTCATCTATAATTAAGCACATAATCTAAGCACCAATTACTCTCAAACAACTCAAATTATTATCAAATTGAACTAGAATGAATGCTCATGCAAAATGCAACTAAAATGCAACAAAAACACATCATTTACTCTCTAAGTATCTTGATTTAAGCCTAAATATGCTATAATAACTCCCATTTTATAGAGTTGTAACATCCTTAAACATAAACCATTACTTGTCGTCAAGTAATGTAACAATACCAACACCTCAACCATGCAATGCAATCATGCAATAAATAACTTAACTTTGTCCTCAACATTGTTGGGATTCATCAACCCTCAAATCACAATCTTAAACATGCCAACTGCCATAGTAGTCCCAGTTTTAGACTTAAGTTTTGTTCTGTCCAAAGTGTGTGTGTGCACTTTTGGTCAAGTCTTAGAGATGTTGCAGCAGCACTCAAGCATAAGATGGATTTTATAAAAACACGACAAACACTTCCATCTTGTGGGAGAGACAAAAGGTTCTAAATAGGTTCAAACTATGCTATAGCAATTATCCTTTTTTTTTTCCAGTCAATACTCTTCAATGTACATTAAGCTTTCATATAAATGACTATCACTTGTAATGATGATGCCCAATTACTTACTCAAAGTATCTATTAGAGTTGCTGTAGCAAACACCCAGGATGTTATACTAAGAGTTATCTTCGGACATCTTTAACTTAAGGCTGAACATGGGCCTCAGGAACAAACTTGACTATTCAGCATCCAAGATAGTGGACCGCCTTATTCTTCATTCCTCATCTTATTATTTTTTTTCAGTTGCTACGACAGTGCTTATAACTTTTGCTATCTTTTTACACAAGTCTGCATATGAGGTACATACTCAGCCCTGGTTACTCAGCAATTCAGTCATTGGAGCACACTTTTATTCAATGCCTAACACAGTTCATAATAATTATGAGAATTTTTTTCCACAACCCCCCCCTTAAACTTGAGTTAATTTCCAACCTCAAAATGTCACTATTTTCCTCATTTTTCCACTTGATTTTGCCATAGCATACTTACGAAACTCAATCAAAACTTAAATGTCAAGACAGAAGTTCAACCCTCATCTATACACTAGTTCTACTTAGCCTTCATCCATTCTCTATGTCTACACTTAATTCTTCCTCATTTGGTTTTCTAATCTGACTACAATCATTTGATGGATAAAGCTATACCCAAAACACACAAATGCATTCACAATCTCAAAACATCATACACAACCACCCCAAACTTCAAAGGTGCCATGCTCTTACATGAACATAAAATAAGATAATACTAAATTGGCAATATAAAATAAAAAAGGTATGCAAAATAAACTAGATAATAGAACTAACTAAAAGAAAAGTATTTAAAAACAGATAAATCAAGTTGGCTGGTAGAGGGTATTTCTCTATTGTTTGCTTTGCTGCTATAGCATGGGCTAGAAGAGTTTATTTCTTTTTAGATCTACTCCTCAAGCGTTCCTTAGGTGAACCCATTGGAGTAGTGGTTGGTTGCTTCTTCTTCCTACCTGACATTGGACTGATGCGATGGGTTCCAACAGGTTCAGTTACTTTGAGCTGAATTTGTCGTGGTCACTTATGGCATAGCTCTTCTGGTGTTATAGCACCTCTAGACGGTTGTGCCCCTTTGCGTTTGCTAGAAGCCCTGGGAGTTGGAGTTCTAGTTGATGTTGTCTGTGGAGCAAGTTGTGTAGGTTCTACTACTGGTTCTTTAACAGTGATACTTGCAATAATTTCTCTTAAACTGCTTCATGCTTCCTCTATCGTAGCCATTCTTTTAGAGTTACCCTTGGCGGCTCCTCATATCCGCCTTCCTCCTTTTCATCTTCCTCATGTTTTTCCTCTTCCTCTACTTCCTCCTCCTCTTCTCCACCTTTTGATTCTTTGTCTACCTCAACATTCTCTTCTCCTCTCTATTTAGGATGTTGTTCCTCTCTATAAACTTCAGCCTCTATCTCTGCACTTCCAGTCCTATCTGTTAGCTCTTCATGTATTAAGTAAATTGATGTTTTTGTGCCTCTAAATGCCTTATGTATCTTCAAAATTTTTAATTTTCTTCCATTTACGCCTAGACACATTCTTTTATAGCTACACTCAGTCTTAAAGCATGCTCTCTAGTCCTTTGTACTGCTTTGTTCTAGTTGCAGCAGGGTTTTCTGAGGTGGCTGCAACTGTTTTTCTCTGGCAATTCTATTAATTGTTCTAGCCATAATGGCCCTTTTATTCTTGACTCGCTTATCATTCTATTCAAACCTCACCACCGAGGCCTCACTTATGCTAGTCATTAAGGAGGGGAATAACAGGTCTACTGACTTTTGTTTTCGGGTGGTATAGTTTTTAATTTTTTTCGATGATTTTCCCTACATTTATTATTAACCCCTTGACAATGTTACAAAGAAGTATGAGTCAGTCTTGGCAAACTGTGGTGGTGTGAGTGGTAAGCATAAGCCTAAATTTTAAAAAATTAACCTGAACATTGGATATGGGTTTCCAGTCAATTCTATTAACTACTCTCCCTTCCTCATTTGCCCACTCACTGCCCTACACAGCCAGTGTCTTAAAAACCTTCCCCTACTTTTTAATTGTCATATTCTCAGTAAACTTTGTATATTAGCATTCAATAGAAAAAAGATAAATCATAGAAAGCATTAATAACCCCTGAGTCCCAAGGTACCTGTACGTGCCTCACAAAGATGTTTCATTGTTCTTGTTGTAGAATATTAGCATAAAATTCTTTAATAACTGGAACAACTGGGACCTATAAGGTGAGAACAGAACCTGCCCTACCCTCGTCGTGCTGCAGTATTAGCGATAGTGCTCATAATTCCCGTTGGTTGTTTTGGGAATATAAAACTCTTTTATTCCAGAAGCTTGCATAAGTCAATAAGCTTTTCAAATTTATCTTGAGCTCTGTAACTTTAGAAACAAGCTGAGTTTTCCAATCTTATGGCACGTGACTTGATTTTCACCATTGTTATAGCAGCGTGCTAGAATTATTATCGCTGGAAACAGTTAAACAAATTGTGCAAAGTGTTAGGAATGATGTCAAAAGGTTCAAGCAAGACACAAGAATTGTAGTGAGAGTAAAATTATAAAAAAGAAAATCCTTAATTTATAGTGTGAGGGGAGTAAAAAGTGGAAATCAATTAAAGAGATAATCTCAGAATTAATTTAAAATTTTAAAAAAACTCTTAATTGAAAAAAGAAATGGGATTTGTCACGGTAATATAAGGATTGCAAATTTCCCTTATCATTATTGATATCTTGCTGACATTGGCATGTCAGCCTACCCAGCGGTAAAAATTAGGTTTGTATTTGCAGTAGTAAAACTTTTGGGGTTACATTGTTGGATTCGTTGCTGCAACAATAAAGAATAACACATCCCTTCATTAAAAGCCACTTTCATCATGTTGAGTCCATGCTGTAGCAATTCCTTGTCTATGTATTGCCCTTTGTTTTTTATCAGTCAAATTATAGAAATAAAATGACGAAGATAAAAGAAGTCAACTGCACGAATTCACCAGAATAAAAAGATTAATTCAAAGCATGCAAAACTAAAATAAAAATTTAAAACAACTTCCCTTATTGGATTGCCTCCCAATTAGCGCTTGATTTTTGGTCATTTAGCTTGTCCATTCTTGATTGTTCATATTGGATCCCTCAGAAACAGATCCTCCCTTGGGTGAGTCATAACAACTTCCATGTAATGCTTCACTCACTGCCTATTAACTTTGAATACGTGACCCGTTCTTTCATTTAAGAGTTCCACAGCCTCATGAGGATACCTTTTGACAAGTTAGAAAGGTCTTGACCATCTAGATTTTCATTTTTCAAGAAAAAGCTTCAATCTCGATTTATAGAGTGAAACTCGGTTGCCTGAAATGAGCTCCTTGTGCTGGATCCATTGGTTATGCCATTGCTTGGTCTTCTCCTTATAAATTCTTATATTTTCATAAGAGAATAACCTGAATTCTTCTAGCTCACAAAGTTGTACTTTCTTTGCTCTACTGCAGTAGTCATGTCCATATTCAATTAAGTGACTGCCCAATATACTTTGTGCTCTAGCTCTAATGACAAGTGACATGCTTTGCCGTAAAAAATTTTATATGGGAGACATGCCAAGTGGAGTTTTATAAGCTATTCTATAAGCCCATAAAGTGTTGTGTAATCTCAGTGACCAATCTTTTTGGTTGGGACTCACAACCTTCTCCAGAATCTTCTTGATCTCCTTGTTGGATACTTCTATTTGTCCACTTGTTTGGTGATGATATACTGTAGGAACCTTGTGCTTGATCCCGTATTTGGCCAATGCTACAGCAAACATTCTATTACAGAAATGTGTTCCTTTATCGCTAATAATGTATCTTGGAATGTCAAATCTTGAAAAGATATTTTTCTAAAAGAACTTCATTATTTCCTTGGCATCGTTAGTTGGTCATGTTATAGCTTTCACCTATTTGGAGACATAATCTATAGCCACCAGGATGCGTAGATTGCCGAAAGAAAGTGGTAACAATCCTTTAAAATCTATCCTCCATGCATTAAAGAGCTCTACTTCCAAAATGTTTTTGAGTGGCATCTTATGCTTTTAAGAGACATTTCCTGCCCTTTGACACCTGTCACAACATTTAACAAACTCATAAGCATCTTTAAAAAATGAGGGCCAGTAGTAACCTAATTTAAGAACTTTTGCTGTTATTTTGTGTCCACCATATGCTACAACATGACAAGACTATAAAATGCTTGAAATCTCCTCATCTGGTATGCATCTTCAAATTACATGATCTAAACATAACTTGTAAAAGTAAAGTTCATCCCATTAATAGCTTTTGATATCGTGAAGAAATCTATTCCTCTGTTGGTAGGTTAGATTAAGTGGCAACAGTCCACTTCCTAAAAAATTAGCAAAGTCTGCATGCCATGGGAACTCGATGCTGCTGCAAAGATCTGTACATCGTAGCAGCATTAATAATTGCTCGTCAAAAATGTTTTTGTGATGTCCTCGCTTAGGCAAGGTTCTTGCATCTGCTTCTGGTCTTGATAGATGGTTTGCCACTTGATTTTCAGTTCCTTTTCTATCTTTAATCTTTAAGTTAAACTCTTATAGCAAAAGAATCCACCTTATCAGCCTAGGTTTGACATCTTTCTTTGCAATCAAATACTTTATAACTGAGTGGTTTGTGTAAACAATCACTTTTATGCTAGCCAGATATGCCCTGAACTTGTCAAATGCAAAAACAACTGCCAATAATTCCTTTTTAATGGTGGTATAGTTGAGTTATGCATGGGATAAGGTCTTGCTAGCATAATAAATAGTGTGAAAAATCTTGCTTGTCCTTTGTCCTAACACTGGTCTAATAGAATGGTCACTAAGGTCACACATTAACTCGAAAAGCATACTCCAATCTGGTGCTACCACAACTGGTGCTATAACAAGAGCTTTCTTTAATTCAATAAAACCCTTCAAACAATTCTCACTAAAATTAAAAGGTCTGTCATGTTGTAACAACATACACAAGGGTTTGGCTATTTTAGAGAAATCTTTAATGAATCTTCTGTAAGTGGGAGTTTGGCAATTACCTCTATTTTTGCAATGGCTTTGACTGAGGTGGGTGGTGGGAGTTTTTCAATTACCTCTATTTTTGCCTTATCCACCTTAATACTCTTCCTAGAAACTCTGTAGCCTAAAACTATTCCTTCTTGTACCATGAAGGGCCACTTTTCCCAATTTAGCAGTAAATTTATCTTCTTACATCTCTTGACCACATTTTTTGAGTTATGCAAACAAACATCATATGATTCTCCAAAAATTGAAAAATCATCCATGAATATTTCCAACAGTTGCTCAACCATATCTGAGAAAATTACTATCATACACCTCTAAAACGTTGTTAGAGCATTGCACAAGCCAAATGAAATTTTTCTAAAGGCAAAGGTGCTATAAGGACAAGTGAATGTTGTTTTTTCTTGAACTTCTAGTGCTATAACAATCTAATTGTAGCCCGAGTAACCATCCAAGAAGCAATAATACTCTTTTCCAACAAGTCTGTCTAGCATCTGATCTATGAAGGGTAATGGAAAGCGATCCTTCCTTGTTGCTTTATTTAATTTCTTGTAATCCATGCAAACTCTCCGCCCCGTGACTGTTCTTATGGGAATAAGCTCATTCTTTTCATTTATTACAATAGTCATTCCTCTCTTCTTTGGTACACATTATACTGGGTTTACTTATGAGCTATCTGATATTGGCAATATTATTTCAGCATCTAACCATGTGATGATCTCTTTCTTCACCACTTCTTTCATGATGGGATTCAGTCTTCGTTGCTGTTCTACTGAGTTGTTATAGCAATCTTTCAACAAAATTTTGTGCACGTATATAGAACATTGAATGTAACTTACTGGTCATTCACTCATATAGTTAATTCTCTTTTTTGTACATCGATTAAAGTTTTCCCCATAGCCAAGAAAGGTCTTCTTAGAATAATCCATGCCTCTTTGTTTGCTTCAAAATCCAAGACTGTAAAATCGACTGGAAAAATGAATTTGCCTACCTTTACCAATACATCTTTGATCTTCCCATCTAAATAAACATGGGATCTGTCAGTGAGTTGTAATGTCACGGTTGTTCAACTCTTAACTGCTTGAAAACTAATAAAGGCATGAGATTGACGATGGCTTCTAGATCATAAAGTGTTTTACTAGTGTATTTAGTTCCAATGGACAGGAATGGTGAAACTCCCTGCATCTTTCAACTTCTGAGGAATTTTATTCTAAATCATATGGCTACGCACTTGTATTAGAGCAGCTATTTTGAATTCTCCAAGCCTGTTTTTTCTTACCAAAATGCCTTTTAAGAATTTCACATAATTTTACATTTGCCCCAAGGCTTCCACAAAATGAACATTAATGTGTAATTGTTTCAGCACTTCAAGGATTTTGCTGAATTGCTTGTCTTGGTTTTTCTTTTGAAATCTTTGTGGAAAAGAGGGTAGATCCTTGAATTGTTGAGCTGTAACAGGTTATGCGGACTGCTTTCCTTTTGCCACATTCTGGTGTGTTATAGTTGGTATTGTAACATCTTCCCCAGCATATTTTGGTTCTTTATTTTCTACAGGTGCTACAGTTTGGGTGTTTTCACCAATGTGCTGGATAATGAAATGTTGTGGATCTTCTTCAATTTCAATTTCCTCTGTAGATAAAGTAGGTTTAACTTTTCTTTTTGGTACTCCAACTAGGATATGAACGTCCTTTCTAAATCTTAGATTAATGACCCTAAGGTTTGTTGCTTAAAGCTGTAGCAAGTTGTCCAACCTGATTCTCTAAGTTTTTTAAGGATACAACTTGACTTTGGACAATCCTTTTATTGTTCACAAATATATTCCTTAATCAAAGCTTCAAGAGAGTTGAACTAATCATTACTATTATTTCTTTACTCTTGATTTTGTTCATGAAATTCAAGTGGTTGAGCAAGTATGTTCTGTCCACTAGTTGCTGGATTAGGATGATTTTGATTACTTTATGAAAATTTTGGATGCTGCCTCCATCTTGGGTTATAAGTGTTCGAGTACAGATTGTTCTAATTCTGTTTGTTAAGGTTGCCTACATAATTTAAAATTCTAGCTAAGTAACCTAAAAGAGGGTGAATTGGGTTTTTAAAACTTAAGCAAATAAAACCATAAAACAACTTAAACTAATGTTAGGGTTGGCAATAAAATTCGGATCCGGCCCGGATCCGCAACGATCCGGATCTGGAAAAATTCGGATCCGCATGTCATAAAATGTGGATCCGGATCTTAAAAGTGAAGATCCGTGTGGATCCGGATGAGAGTGCATCCGAAAAACTGAATATCCGGATCCGCATTATTATATAATTTATTTGTGTATTTAATTAAATTTTAATTAAAAAATATATAAATTAAAATATTTATAAGCATAATTAATTCTATAATCTTCATTGACTGTAAAAAATATGTTAAAAAGCTAATAATAATAATAATAATTAGAGAATATTATAATGAATTGGTTTACTTTAGTTTTTTTGTTTTTTAAATTTTTTATTTATGTTGTGAAATTATCATTTGTGAATTTATGGTGATATTGTATGTTATTTATATTGAATTGATGTTAAATTGTTAATTATTAAATTATAATTGAATTTTATTTGATATTATTAAAGTTAAAATTATATTTAAATTTAAAAATATGTGGATCCGGATATCCGGAAAATCCGCCCGCAACCCGGGCGAATCTTACCCACATCTGGATCCTCATATTTTTTCCCAGATCCGGATGTAAAAAATCCAATGCGGATCCGGATCCGGATGCACATACATCCGGATCCGGATCCGAATTTTGCCATCCCTACTAATGCCTTAATAAAATCAAGATTAATAAATTTAATAATACTCAAAATTAAAAGGATCAGGGAAGAGAGATCAAATGAATGAGTTTTTATGTGGTTTGGCAAAATCAGCTTATGTCCAAGCCTCCAAGCAAACCAAGCTTAAACATTTCAGTATTGAAACCTCCAAGGCTTCAAGTTCTTACAATTGACTTCCAAAGTGTTAATAAATCATTACAAATGGTGCTTCACTCACACACACCTTTTCCCAAGTGTTTCTCACGCTTATACTTACACAAATTTGATAACGAATTTAAAGATTACAACAAATACTCTCTTTTAGAGTGCATATACAAATGATAGCTCAATGATAACTCAATGTATGGAGATTTACAAAATGAAAGCTCAATAAATGTTGTATGAATTGATTTCTACTTGAAAAAATTATTTGATTTGATTTGAGCTTATATAGTTTGGACAAGTAAACTAGCTGTTATTGCTGTTTACAGAATAGCTGGATTGCCTCTTGATTTGATGGTTAGTCGCTTAGACTTTGTGGCAAGTTACCGTTACAAATTTGGCTTTGAAAATTTAAAAATTTATCCCAGGCGATTAGCCGCTTATTTTCAAGCGACTAGCTGCTACCTTTCTATCTTCCCAACATATTTTAATATTTTTAGTTTGGCCCTAAAACTTTTAGAAATAAAAAAATAGTCAAATACTTTTAAAAATTATATTTTAGACTAAACTATTTTATATTTTTGCAAATAGGTCCAAATCTACAATTTAAAACAATACTTGTTGAAATTAAAGATTGTAAATTTTTTTTTATTTTAATCCATATCTTGAAAAATAACCAATTTTATAAAATAATCAACTTATAATTATAAAACCTTTAGTTTATGAAAAATAATGATTTATTAAACAAAATCTTGAGTTATTCCAAATGCTAAATCATGCATACATTAAATCATATTGGCTTTACATGATTTGTAGTAATTTCGTTCTTGGTTGTGCCGTTGTCTGTTGAATGTTTTGAGCTTGATTTCACTTGAATAAATTTTGCCCTTAAAAAAAACTAGTGAAATTGTGAAATATAATAATGCATGTTTGTTATCATCAAAATTACAATTTGTATAGCCCTTTAAGTTAACATAATTGACTGAAGCTAGATTTCCGAAGCAATTATCAAACAAATGCCCTTCTCCACAATAGACATATGACACTTCTGTAACTTGGTTAATTGTTGCTGGAACGGTAGTCAGAGCTTTCACTATGCTGGTTAATTAGATAACTTGTGCTGATAGAGTTGTTAGAGCAACTATATTGTCGACTTCAACTGCATCTCTGGCTGCAACTTGCCTAGTTGATAGCCATTTATAGTTGTTATTAGCTATCCTCTCCAAAATTTTATATGCTTCATTATAAGACTTGGACAACAAAGCTCCATTGCTGAAGCATTTGCCATCAATCTTGTACTTGGGTTAAAACCATTGTAAAAGTGATCTATTAAGGTTTTCAGTATTATAGGCTTTAATGTATCTAATAGGGTGTGGACTTTTAATATGTAGAGACCTAACGATATTCTAATTCTATGATGGGCAGAATTAGGAATACTTAATGACAAAAAGAAAAGGTTGTTTATATAAGTGGTCATGGTCCCCAAATCATATATATCTTTCTGTTCTCTCGGACATCCCATTATCAAAGAGAAAGCGTGGAAAAGCTTAAAGGTTTCTTTAGGAGAACGTGTAGATCTAGAAGGCCAACCATATAACTCTAAAGAACAATTAAGAATTATGGATTTAGGCACACTTCCGTACATTTTATTATTGATTTTTGGTGATACAACATTAATATTCCTGATTTATAGGTGATGGTTTTCACCAAATGTTCTCTTACCGCAACATATCCACACAACTAACTTTTGGAAGAATAATGTCCTTAGTTAAAGCTTAAAAATAAAGAAAGTAAGTGAATAAATCTGTCAACAACTCCCATTTTCCTTCTTTCATAACATTATCCAGCCTACTAGTGTGATTAATAAAAGAGAAATCTACAGAGGATAGGATTGACTCAGGAAGCCATTTATCAAACTAGAAATTGATAGAGGAACCATCTTTAATAATCCATTAGGTACCAGAAGCCATTGCTGTTAAAGTAGATCGCAAGCCTGCCCAAAAAGAAGAATTTGTTAAAAGATTTTTTTGGATAAGTAAAAGAGTACATGGTTTGCAAATAATCTAAGCAAATAGACTTGCTATTTCGCACTTCCAAAATATTAGGCATGATTTAAGCAAGATAATCAATCACCTGATAAGATAAAGTTACAAGCCCAGCTATGCAATTGTTTTGTTAGAGAAAAAGACCATAAATAAACCCTGAAAGTGTGAATTAGAAGACTCCGAACAACCATTTTTACTAACTCTACCCTACCTTCATTTTTATCCCGTTAACCGATCAGCCAGTGCTTGCAAATGTTGATGACAAGGACAACCCTTGAAAATAGGCACCTCTAGATAAGTAAAGGGGAAGGAACCCTCAACAAAGCCTAAAGAATCAGCCATTGTCCTTTGTCTTGTAAACACATTTTTTCCTAAATAAAAGAAGCTTTTTTTCCTTATTGATAATTTTCCCTGATATTGCACCATAATCATCCAAAAAACTAATATAACAGTTTCAAAACCGTCAATGCTAGGAGAATTTTTTAAAATACTGCAACTTTTTGAAGTTCAATATTAATTCAAGGAACTAGCAGAATCGAAGGAAATATTAGCCGCACCAGTCAATTGATTTTGTTGCGGAAGTGCGGTTTGGGTAATTATCAATATCATAATGACTACGACTTTTGGAGAAATGTAAATGTAGTGATAACCAAATAAAAAAAGAAATGACAAAGTAATTTACATGGTTTGGTGTAAAGTCTACGTCCACAGGCAAAGATTGAAAGATAATTTTACTAATAAATGGAAATTTACAAAAGTCGGGAAAAACTCTCTCAAAATCCAAAACTTGAATACACCCAATTTTATCCTCACTAAAACACTCAAGTAGAAGCTCTCTTAAAATTCTCAAATTACTTCACTTGTAACTGCTCTCAAATGTGGGATGATAAACAAATAAAATTTTCACCTTTATTTATAGTGGAGCGTCACTATTTTCTGTACTTAAAAGTCTTCAAAAATTGGCCCTGAAATCTTCATGCATGCATGGCTTTAACATGTCAAATATTTGTTCCACAATCCTCCAATTTGTCAAGCCAAATTTTATAGAAAAATCAGCTTTGTTGTGACTTATCAACAATTCTCCACCTAAGAAAAAATTTGTCCAAAGTTAAGTTGAAAACCATCCTTCAGCCTCTGCCTTCTCTGACTATTTTCAAACTTTTGGAATGTTGATAAAGTTTAGAAAATGTTCAAACTTGATTGCCATTACCACCTTGGTCAACATATTTGCGGGATTCTTTGTAGTATTGATTTTTTTATAGAAGAATCTTCCTTCATCAATAATTTCTTGCACAAAGTGAAATCGTACGTCAATATGTTTTGTACATGCATAATAAACTTGATTCTTTGCCGAGTGAATAGCACCTTGACTATCACAATACACATTTATGTGCTCCTGTACCAGTCCCAAGCTTTCAAGCAAGCCCTGTAACCAAAAAGCCTTTTTAAAAGCCTCTGTAATCATCATATACTCAGCCTTTGTAGTCGATAGAGCAACTATAGACTATAATGTAGACTTCCAACTTACTTGTCCTCCAGTAAGAGTAAATACACATCCAGTAGTTGACCGTTATTTGTCTAAATCACTAGTATAATCATAATCAACATACCTGATCACATCTTGACCAAGTGTATCATCTCATTCAAATAGTAAACTAACATCCACAGTCTTTTGAATGTACTGTAAAATCCATTTCATAGCTTTCCAGTGTCCTTTACCAAGATTATGCATATACCTGCTTACTATACTAACTGGATGTGAAATGCCATGCCTTGTACACACTATTGCGTATATCAACCTACCCATTGTATTTGAGTACAGAACGTGCAAAATGTATTCTCATTCTATATCTATTGAAGGAGATAGTTGTGCAAAAACTTTGAAATGAGAAGCCAACGGGGTACTCACAAGTTTTGTCTACTCAGTCATGCTAAAATATTACAGTACTTTCTTCAAATATTCCTTCTGAGACAAGCTAACTTTGCCATGAGCTCTATCTTTGCATATTTTTATGCCAACAATCTTTTTAACTTCACCTAGATTTTTCATCTAAAACTCTTGATTGAGTTGAATCTTTAACTTCTTAATCTCATATTTACTCTTGGATGCTATTAACATGTCATTGACATAAAAGAGCAAATATATGAAGGATGCATCTTGTAGCTTGCGAAAATACACATAATGATCAAATTTATTTCTTGTGGACCTTTGCTCTTTCATAAACCAATCAAATCGCTTACATCATTGCCTTGGAGACTGTTTAATCCATAAAGTGACTTTTTCAATTTGTAAACCTAATTTTCTTTTACAGCAACTTTGAATCCATTTAGCTGAGTAATGTAGATTTCCTCTTCTAAATCACCATGTAAAAATGCAGTTTTCACATTAAGCTGAACTAGTTTAAGATCAAATTGCGCAACTATGGCTAGCAAAATTCGAATAGATGATTGTTTCACAATAAGAGAAAATACCTCATTATAGTCTATTCCTTCCTTTTGAGCATAACCCCTTGCTACCAATCTAGCCTTGTATCGAATTTCATTTTTATAAGGAAATCTTCCTTCTTTGCATACACCTATTTGCACCTAATTGCCTTATTTTCCTTGAGTAGTGTCAACAACTCCCAAGTTCTATTTTTATAAAGAGATTGTATTTCCTCATCCATTGCCATCTTCCACTGTACATTTTAAGGGCTACGTACTATTTCTCTGTAAGTGGAAGGAACATCACCATCTATAACAGGAAATGCATAGGCCACCATATTAACAAAGTGAGTAGGTCTGTGAATCTCCCTTCGTGGCCTTCTATTTACAATTGAATCTTATTGTTGTAAAAGTTCCTGGGTCAAAACCTCTTCTTCACCCTTGGTCGATGGAGAATCACTATTTATCTCCTTGACACCAGCTGGATTAGTTTTAACCTTGTCAAACTCCACCTGCCACAAAGTGCTATTGGTCTTATCATCCTCTTAAGAATCTTTTTATTTTAACATGGCTGATTCATCAAACGTCACGTTTTTGCTGAAAATGATCTTATTTGTAATAGGACACTAGATATGGTATCATTTCAATTCACCAATTATACCTATAAACAATGCTTTCTTTGCTCTTAGAACTTAGACTCCTCTGCAAGATAATAAGTAATGGACCAAAAACATATAAAGAATCATAATCAGTAATAGATTTACCAATCCATTTCTCCGTGGATGTTTTACTCTCAATTGCAGCTGATGGTAAATGGTTGATCAGATGTCACACATATACAACTACCTCAGCTCAAAATTTCTTGCCTAATCTAACATTAGACAACATATATCGAACTTTCTCCAATATAGTTTGATTCATGCATTCTGCCACCACGTTACATTTGTGGTGTATCTTGAAAATTGAAATGTCGCATGATGCCCTCATCTTGGCAAACTTATCGAAATGGATCATTCTTATACTCACCACCATTGTCCGAGCAAAGTCTTTGGACTTTTCTACCAGTTTGAGTCTTGACCATCTTCTTCTATTTTAGAAATATGCCTAAACCTTCATTATTATTCTTCATCAAATACACCCAGACTTTTCTTAAATAATCATTAACAAAAGTAACAAAATAATGCATATCTCCAAAGAAGCTATTTTAGTAGGTCCTCACACATCACTGTGAACATAGTCTAAAATTCCTTTTGTATTATGAGTTGTTGAACTAAATTTTACCCTTATCTGCTCGCCCAGAACACAATGTTTACAAAATTCTAATTTACAATAATTTGCACCTTTCAATAAGCCTTGCTTTACCAAAGTCTGCAAAGCTTTTTCACTAGCATGTCCTAAACTCATATGCCATAACTTGGTTACTTCTGAATCTGCATCTTTTTTAGAAACTATTGATGTTGATCCAATAATTATACTATCTTGAAAATAGTAGAAGTTATTTCTTCTTGTGTTTCTTCACTCTTAGTGCCCTGACTGCTACTTTCACAAATCCATCTCTTAGAGGATTGTAGGCTCTTTAGATTTTAGGACTCTTAATGAGATGAGATTTTTCTTCAAACTTGGTACATAACTGGCATATTTCATGACTTCGATTGATCTGTTATGATTCTTCAGTTGGATTGAACCTATTCCCATGGTTTTAGAAGTATTGTCATTGCCTATAAAAACCACTCTACCGTCCAGCTCTTTGAGGTTAGAAAACTAGCCCTTACTAGGACACATATGATAAGTATAACTCGAATCCAAAATCCACTCATATGAATGACATGTCAATGTCATGCCAACCAGATTAAAGTTTAACTCCTCATTACGTGCTACTACACATGCATCATAAATAACCTTGCCTTTTTGTAACTTAGGACAATTCTTTTTGTAATGCCCTTTCTCAAGAAAAAAAGGCACATTTATCTTTGGTAGGCCTCTCTTTAGACTTGCTCTTTTTTATAGGTTTGCCGCTTTTTGAACGAATTTTTACTATCAATGCTTCTACAACTATATCTCTGTAATCCTTTCTGTATTTCTTTTTGGTATTAGAGTTATATAATGCACTTCATACAACATCGAATAGGACACAGTCCTTCCCATGAAGCAAAATAATGGTGAGATGGTCATTTCATCAAGCAAGGAATTCAACTGCAACAATGCCTTATCTTTATCTTCAAATTTATCATCCAAGTTTAATAAATCTGCCAATATCTTGTTGAATGAGTTCACATGGTCATTCATCAACATGCCAAGTGTGTACGTGAATCCATAGAGTTTTTTCTTTATATAAAGCCTATTTTCAAGGCTTTTCTTCATGTACTTGTCTTCTAAAGTCTTCCATAATTTCTTTGTTGATGTCTCATCGATGACAAAATACTTCTGATCTTTAGCCAGACATAAGCGAATTGTACCACATGCATGTCTATTGATCTTTATCTATCTTGTTAGGTTTTTCTTCAATGGCAAGGTCCAACTATTGCTGACATAAGACATCCAACACTTTACATTGCCACATACCAAAATTATTGGTACTATTGAATTTCTCCACTTCAAACTTTGCATTAGTCACAGTAGTCCTCGCAGATAAACATGACGATGATACTTCTGCCATATTTCTTGCTTACTTAACCTAAACGAACAATGTCAACGTGTCTATTTGTATAGATAATTCACCAAGAAAGTTCCTAGGAGAGAGGAGGGTCACAACAGTCCCACTTAAGATCTAGATTTTTTAGACTCTTATCATCTTATTGATAGAACTTTCCTAGACATGCATTTATCCACACAACTACATTGTAGGCTCTTGACACTCCAAAGTACGAACTGTTGGCTCGACCATATTTGTGAACAGTACTGTATATGTGAATAGTATCATATACGTGAATCATATTGTATACGCTAAGCACGAATCTCCAGCTCTGATACCAATTATTGTGGAAATACGAGTTAAGTAATTATCAATATTACAATGACTATGAATTTTGGAGAAGTGTAAATGTGGTGATAAACAAATACAAAGAAAATAAGACATAGTAATTTACGAGGTTCGGCGTAAAGCCTACGCCCATGGGGCAAAGACTGAAAAATAATTTTACTAATAAATGAGAATTTATAAAAGTAGGGAAGAACTCTCTCAAAATCTAAAACCCTAATACACCTAATTGTATCCTTACTAGAACACTCAAGCATAAGCTCTCTAAAACTCTCAAATTGCTTCACTTACAATTGCTCTCAAATGTGAGGCGCTAAACAAATGAGATTTTCACCTCTATTTATAGTGGAGTGTCATTATTTAATGTACTTACAAGCCTTCAAAATTTGGTAGCCAAAGTCTTTAAAATCGGCACCGAAATCTTCATGCATGCATGGCTTTAACATGTTAAATATTTGTGCCACAATCCTCCAATTTTTCGAGCCAAATTCTATAGAAAAATCAACTTTGGTGGGCACCAAAAAAGGCTAACTTCTCAATAGATTTCCTGTTCCACAGGAGAATCAAATGCAAATTGAGTTTTATCTAGAGGGACCAAAGGAGAATCCTCAGCAACCACTATGATTCCGTTTATAGAACCATGAGCATTCAGCATATCATCTTCTTGAACTTATGTTTAAGGAATTTCATAATCCTTGGAATTTTCTAAAACATTAACTTTCTCATCAGCAAAAGCTTTTTAACCATCACTTCATTAACGGTATGTTGCTTATGAGCTATAGTCTTTGAAGTCAGAGGTTGTTAGGGGGCTTGGTCAAGGATATCTAAGTATTCAACCCAAAAGACTAGATTTTAGGTAGAGTGACCTATCCTTCTTATAAACAACCCAAGTATCTCCCTTTTAGTAGCCAATGTGGGACACAACTCAATAATTTTCCCCTTCAAATGAAACCACCGCCGGACCCTAGTCTTTTCGTCTAACACTCCTGAGTTATTTCGCTACCACATTTTGGCTACTAGAGTCTAGCTCTTATACTAATTGTTGAATCTAGCTTGTACTATATACATAACAAAACTAGATTCCTCCAAGACCCTTTTTCAAGATCAATCAAGTTGCATGTGACAGATTAAGTATATTGGAAGAATTAATAGGCCATACATTGAATATCAAGCAAAGAATTATGAACAACAAAAGAAAACTAAAATACTGAAAGTAAGGAACAATCAACAAAACACTCAACAGATTAACGTGGTCTAGCTTCTTAATGGCTTAATAAACTCACATTCGAAGCATGGTTATTCTTTATTGCTTCAAAATAGCATTAAGTGCCCGGCATTGCTTGTGCTAGATAATCACGTGAGCAATCACGTGATTGATAATTGAAGCCAAGTTTATTATAACGAATTTCTTGCATGTGTCTCGAAGTTGTGCGTTCTAGTTTGTTAAGTTTGTTAGGAGATTGGGTTTATAAGTTGAGAAATCAGGGGAAGCTGCTGAAATTGAGTGAGAGATACTGAGAGGAATTGTAGTGAGAGAAAGTTAAAAATCTTGTTCTTTGTTCAGTTGTTCTCATCTCTCTATAACAAGCACCTCGAATCTTTCAATGAAAGCTTGATTGATGGTTTCACCCGTGGATGTAAGCCATTAATGGTTGAACCACGTTAATCTCCTAATTGATCCTTGCTTTCAGTTGTTTAGTTTTTTTTTTGTTGTTCATAATTCTTTGCTTGATATTCAGCGTGTGGCATATTGATTCTTTCAATCTACTTAATCTGTCACATGCAACTTGATTGATCTTGAAAAAGGATCTTGGGGGAATCTGGTTTTGTTGTGTATATAGTATAAGCCAGATTCAACAAAAGGTAAAATATCTATCGTCCCTTCACCATCCATGTTACCATCCACCGTTGCAGCTGTGTCACTTTCTTTGAGATTTTCCAGCAACTCATCTTTGTTAATAACTAGAGCCTCCTTATTTTGATGCTCATTAGTTTGGTTTTTTGAGACAGGTCTGTAAACTTTTTTAGGCTCCATAGGCTTTTTGCTGTGACTATAATCGGATACCTGTTTGCCCAAGGCAAGACGACAGTTGTTTGCGGAATGACCGTATTGGTTGCATACAGTACATTTGCTAGGAAGATTCTCATAATTGATTCCAACATTGAAACCATAATCAGGGGCTCAACTTTTGTAGGGTCTGGTAAAGGACCTGAAAGATCAACTTCTACTAGAATCCTTGCATAGTAACCGTACTTTTTCTCAAAAATCGTTTGATCAATTTGCCGTGGAATGCCAACTCCCTCGGCAATAGTCATAAGAATGCGTGGGTGCCTGTATTCAAGGCTGAGGCCATATATTTTAATCCAAACTTGAGCATGGGATTGAATTTTAGGTTCATAAGGATTGAAGTTTTGCTGCCATTGAAAAGTTTGAAGAAGCCTAATGGTAGCTTATAAGCGCCTGCAGCCTAAACTTTACACATGTCATCTTCATCATCAAAATGCATATAAAAAAAACCACTAGCAAGTGGAGTTAGCTACCAAGCTGCATATGTCTTTTTTAGGGCGAACTAAATTTTCATCAATCTTCATAGGCTTAGAATCCGGGCGCAGCATGATTCTCCCAATGAGACTGGTTTTACAAGAGGAAAGCTCCCTTCTGTGAACTTCAGGTTCTATACGAACCTATGTGGTGTCACCCTCTGTAAATAGGTTCCAGTAGGTCATTGGTGCATTGGGTTTGATCTTTGGGTGTTGCCAAAAGGGAGGCAAACGTTGGCTTTGGCATCTATGAAGAGCTAGTCACGTTTTTCTTTGAGGCTTGGAAGGTTATAAGTTGTTGAAGATGGGAGACCAGGGTGTTTCTCTCGTTGGTGGGTTCCATGTCAGAGAAATGACGTTAGGTGTAGGAAGATCAGTAAAGGAAAAATTGAACAGGCGGATAAATTTGCTCTCAGAGGAATTTAATGAAACACCTAAAAGGCCAAGATCAGAAAGCCAACAATGGAAAATTAAAAAAATATGAAAGAACAATTCCCTTGGTAGGGTTTTACGGAGAAGAAGTCCGAGAGCATGATGTATTTGTTTATTAAGTTTCATTACAATGCTCTATCTTCAAAAGAAATGTTGAACAACATTTTGTCTTTCAATAAAACTCTAAATAGAGAGACATAACTTATCAAATTTACTTTAAAATTAATGTTTGTAATGACTTTTTTGAGTATATTTGTGTTGGCTGACGGAAGCCACAAAACTGGATGCTATAACGTGGAGCGTAAAGGGTTTACGAAAGTTGACAGTCACATATCACTTGGTCCAGTACTTTCTTCAGTCTCTAATTAACAGAGACAGTTATTCCATCTATATTCATATTGAAACTAAAAAATACAAGTATTTATATTGATATTGAAAATAAAAAATAAAAGTATTAATAGGGACAGTTATTTCATCAATTTTGATATTAAAAATAAAAAAATACAAGTATCTATGTTGATATTCCATCTATTTTAATTAATAGAGATAGTTATTACATCTATTTTGACATTGAAAATAAAAAATACAAGTATTTATAGGTTCAATTTGAAAATCAAGATTCTTTGGGTAAATTTAAAGTTAATTCGTATTTATGATGTTCCCGTGTTTAGTATTGTACACTCTTGTATATAGCAAAATTTAAATTTTAAAAG
Source organism: Luvunga scandens (assembly GCA_030449905.1). Classification (NCBI taxonomy): domain Eukaryota; kingdom Viridiplantae; phylum Streptophyta; class Magnoliopsida; order Sapindales; family Rutaceae; genus Luvunga; species Luvunga scandens. The sequence continues at coordinate 379,065 of JASUUG010000223.1, forward strand.
TTGGAAAAGTCCACATTAGAGAATGATTGTATAAACAATGGCTCACTCCTTAAAAATTATCATGTGTATGGTGCGGTTCCCTGATCAAATTAAGAATTTGACTTAAAATAATAACTTTAAGTTTTCATTCGTTCATTTCATTCAATCTAATGGTACAAGTTTCTACTAAATTTTTATCCTGAAAATTTTTTATTGATCAATAGAGAGTTTTTCACAGTAGTAATAAAAGAGTATGTGAAAGGTATAAAAGAAATTAAAGTTAATTTTTTTTTTCTTTTAACTGCAGATGTTTCGCAACATCAACAAAGAAATGGTTTCTTCAATGAATCTATATGGTTTTTTGATCATTTTGCCTTCAGCACATATCAAAATACGGATATGTCTAGCAACTGACAACTATCGAAGACAAAATTGTTTAATTAGCCTGAAATATGGAACGTCTACATTAGAGAACTGTCAATTGTAATATCAGCAATCAACATTGAGTCGTACCAAAGCCAAACCCTGTGCCAAACATTATCAATAGCCCGTCTCAATAAATATATTGCAGCCACCAATTCCGCATGGTAAGCCGAAGGGAACGGGATTCCCCTTCGACAGCCCATCAGATTTGAGCTCCCCTGAAAATTCTACAGAAAAATTAAAAGGGAGTTCAGTCTCAGATAGCAATTTTTTTTAAACATGATTTTTTAAAAAAATTTAAAGTAAAAAAATCAGACTAGGAATAAGAATTTTTCATTTCCAGGGCTGTTTTTTATTGGCCATTAATGTCGAACAACATACTGGGGTCACCCTTCGACAATCCACCATAATCACATTCGATCAGAATCTTCCATCTCCAGCGCGTCATATATTATATATCTTCAGAGAATCAATTACTCAAATTCTTACAAAACGTGAAAATAAAAACAAAAAATCATACACCAATACAAACGTATATGAATGTAAGCCACCGCGATAATTACATATTAATCTCTAAACCACCTTCGAATTTTTTATAGTCGGATCGGATATTAATTACATAATAATGTGTGTATGTTCTGACTGTGTATTGGATACAAGGATGGGTTCTAAAACTTTAATTATTTTCATTATTTTTTTGAATTTTATTCATCATCACTTTGGGGGTTAAAATATTTATTTACTTAATTAGGAGGTGTTACAAATAATTATTGATAATTATTTGGTGCTTACAATGATTCTATAAACAATGTAGGGGTGTTTTGGATAATTTTTAAAAATACAAATATTAACTGACAAATTAGCTATAGGAACCTAAAGAGCACTTATCCTTTTTTTTTTTTTGGAGGTGAGGGTCGTGGGGGGGACAAAAGAATGATAAGTTTATGACCATTTGGGATTAAAAAGATTCTCTTGAAAGCACGATGAGAGAGAGTCTGTGATTTCATAAATTACTAATATTATATATAGCATTCCTTATTTTATTATCAGTATTATTTTTTAGGTAATAGCTTGGATTAAGTTCACATCAATTTTTTAACCCACTACTCTCAGGATTCAAACTTGGATGGCCGTAAATGTATTATATTTATTCATTAAATTTTTATATGATGATCCATGAATTTTAACAATATTGATAATGGGGTTATTATGGATCCCTAGATTTAAATATTTAAATTCCATCACTGATTTAATTTGTGAATAAATAATTAATTACTTATTAATAAACTATAGCTATTGGTAATTTTCAAGGTAATATATTTTATTTAATTGATAAATATTTTCCAAATCACTACCAAAATAAAAAATTAAACATGCAAATATACATAATAAATATGAATTAATTTTATTTAATCTTTCAACAACACATGTCAATAATAATCCATTTTGTCAATAATAATTGGAAAAAATAATTTTACTTTCTTAGTTTTACTCAAAGGCTGAGATCAAGTTGAATCAATTGTTGCATTTATTAGTTTAGTAAAATTTTGTTGAAAAAGAGAGAATACGATTGAAAGTGATGTTTTTTTCTTTATTTGAAATCAATAATAATCTGTTTGTAACACTTTTGCCGCTGTTTTGTGACCTCCAAAATATCCTCTATATCTTTGCAGACTTAACATGCTTGTAGTATGCTTGGAATTTCTTCATCAGGCACACATCTTCGAATGATCTGATCTTAGCACACCTTGTACAAGTAAGGGTCATCCCATTGATAGCTTTTGACATTATGGAGAAACTTATTCTTCTACTGGTAGGTCAAGTCAGGTGGCAACAATCCATTCACTATGTAATTGGCAAAGTCTGCATACCATGGAAATCCTGACTGCTGCAGCATTTGTGCATGCGGAAGCATTAACAACTACTCATCAGGAAAGGTTTCTGTGATGGCTTGTCTCGAATAAGTGCTTGCATCTGCCTCTAATCTTAATAGATGATCTGCTACCTGGTTTTCAGTCCCTTTTCTGTCTTTAATCTCCAAATCAAACTCTAGCAACAAAAGAATCCATCTAATCAGTCTTGACTTGGCATCTTTCTTGGAGATCAAGTATTTTATTGCTGAGTAATTGGTATAGACAGTCACTTTAGTGCCAACTAAATATGCCCTTAATTTGTCAAATGCAAATATAATAGCCAGTAGCTTTTTTTTCAGTAATGGGATAGTTGAGCTGAGTATCTACTAGTGTCCTATTGGCATAGTAAATAGAATGAAAGATCTTGTTCTTTCTTTGTCCTAGCATTACTCCAATAGAATAGTCACTGCATCATACATTAACTAAAATGGAATGTTCCAGATTGGTGCTACAACAATAGGTGCTATGACAAGACCTTTTTTTTATTCCTTAAAGGCCTTCAAGCAACTGTCATCAAATTTAAATGGTTTGTCATGCTCAAGTAGCATGCATAAGGGCTTGGCTACCTTTGAGAAATTCTTAATGAATTTTCTATAGAAGTTAGCATGACCCAAAAAACTTCTTATGCCCTTAACTGATGATGGGTGGTGGAAGTTTGTCAATAATCTTTATTTTTGCCTTATCCACTTCAATACCCTTTCTCAAGACTCTATGGCCTAATATTATCCCTTCTTGCACCATGAAGTGACACTTTTCTTAATTAAGAACTAGATTTGTATCCTTATATCTTTTAAGTACATTCTCCAAGTTGTGCAAGTAATCCTCATATGATTCACAAAAGACTAAAAAGTCATCTATGAATATCTTAAATGTTTGCTCCACCATGTTTGAAAAATTACCATCATGCACCTTTGAAATGTTGCTGGAGCATTGCATAAGCCAAATGGCATCCTTCTAAATGCAAAGGTGCCATAAGAACATGTAAATGTTGTCTTCTCCTAATCTTCTAGTGCTATTACAATCTGGTTGTACCCTAAATACCCATCCAAGAAACAATAATACTCATTTTCTACAAGTCTGTTCAGCATCTAATCAATAAAGGGTAGAGGAAAGTGATTCTTTCTAGTAACCTTGTTTAGTTTCCTGTAATCCATGCAAACTCTCCAACCTATGACTATTCTGGTGGGTATGAGTTCATTCTTCTTATTTGCTACAACAGTCACTCCTCCCTTCTTGGGTACACATTGCACCGGACTCACCTATGTGCTAACTGATATAAGGCATATGATTCCAACATCCAGCCATTTAATGATCTCTTTCTTCACTACTTCCTTCATGATTAGATTTAACATTTTCTGTTGCTCTACTAAATTGTTGTAACTCTCTTCCAGCAGAATTTTGTGCGTGCAAATAGATGAACTGATCCCTTTTATGTCTGCCATAGTCCAGCCAATTACTTGCTTATGTTTCCCTGCACATTCACTAGGCTTTTCTCCTAACCTGCATCCAAAGAAGATGAAATAATTATTGGTAATGTATCATTGTCACCAAGATATGCATATTTTAAATGTGCAGGTAAGAGTTGGTTGTTCTAGCTGTAGTAGGGTACTTCTGTATGTCCATAAGTAAGCCCTAAGTCATTTTGAGTCCAAATACACGCCGAGCTGAACTGACCTCTCGTTATTGTAAAATTGTATATAGAAATGAAAGCACTAGCTGCGATATCTCCTAGTTTGCATTCTATTCTTGTCAAGGGGAACTTTCAGATATCAGTGAAATAAATGAAATTCCTATTATTACGATCATGAACTTTACTCTAAATAAGCACAAATTAAACTTCTAAGAGATTAAATATCTAGAAAGAAAATATTAACCAACAAAACTTAACAAAACTCCTCTATTCTTTGTTAAAATTAATCATTTGTTTTCTCATGTTTTAAAATCGATCAAAACCTCCTTACAATTGAAAAAAAAAATCTGTAAACTTTCAAAAAAATTTTAAATGAGTTCTATAACTTTCAAATGCAATGCCTTTTCATGGTTAGAGATTTTTGTTGATCAACACATCTGGTTTAATTGGTAAAAGACAAAAAAAATTGAGAGTTACATATTTTCATAACCACGAAAGAGTACTGAATTTAAGGGGCTCTGAAACATATGAGGCAGTTATGACTAATTTCAGGTGGAAAAAAACAGAGATATTTGAACCTTTTTCCATTTTTAAAATATTGACAAGTTTATATAAGAAGAGAATTTACATGTGAATGGCCATCAGTAGTGTCAAAATCCCATGACTGATTGAGAGGTCTGGCCGTAGCTTGATTTCCTTTGGAAGCTCTTAGTATAGGGCCTGTTCCAAAAGAGCAAACTTTATCTGGTGGCATTGCTTCTAGTTGTTTCACTCGTCTTGCTACATACGATTGTGGAGACATGCATGAAAACAACATTAAAATAACAGTACAATTGGCACCCATGGCGGGCTGAACCGGTCTAACAAAATGAAGTATCGTTATAAAGTCATTTGGTTGACTTCAGTCACTTTCATTAATTTCTATATAAACACACCTATCGTATCTAAAATATAAATATGTGGAAGCAAAAAAACAATAAAACATATTGAAAAATAAAAAGAGTGAAAACTAGAGAAAAGGCAGGCAGTGGGCCCTTGCAATATGATTTGAGGCATTTTCTTTAATTATGCTTATCCTCCGACCATAAGTATACAATGGCATGAGGATTTTCCATGAGATTATCCTTTGTCCCTAATTAATTTGATAGTGACATAACCTCGTTGTGTTCTGTTTCCACATTCAGGGTTCAAAAGGTATGCTTTTGGACATCTCTTTAATTATATGTTGACATATATATGAAACTCAACAGGTTAACGTAATACAATATTATAATTATATTAATATGAGTAAAAATAGTACTTTGAATTAAATTAAATAATGAAATTAATAACTACCAGATCTTATGATCTTTGAGCAAAGGATGATCAAATGAAGGTTGCTTATAAAAGTCTATGCAATCAGCAATTTCACCTCCCTCAAGCTATAAAATAGAAAAATATTATCTTTAATATTGAGTTAAAGAGAATAATTATTTTGGATTAATTAAATTACACATTTAATATATTATTCATCTAGTTTCTGTTAGTCTAACAACTAATAATTTTTGTGCCTAAAGCTTATCGAGCGTTTGCAATTCTTGTTATGTGCTCAAATCTTGCACATCTAACATATTTGCTATCACACCAAAGTTTGTTGAAGACACACACAACAAAAATAGCAATAATGCTACCATTTTTGAGGTCATTGTAACTCAAACATTCTATACTCCTTCACAGCGGGGTCTTTTGAACATATTAATGCTAGCTGGCATGGCATGGCAATTATATAATATATTTCTTCATTTGATGAAAGATAAATTAGATTCTATTGTAGCATTGTAGACGAAGCAACAAGTCATCACTCTTTACAACGTTTAGTTTAACTTTGCACTAGCTTCAAAGATTTGAAGGAATCATATAATCGATGGAGTCGTTAATTAAATGCTTCTCTCTTAGTAAAATTTTTTAAACTTAAACTGAAATTAATTTAAATGAAATGTCCTTTTTTTTCAACATTAAATAAAATGCTTTTACCTATTTATCCTTATAAATATTTTTGGTAAGAAAAGATAATAGTTTAAACAACGTAAAATTTTGTGGTGTATTATGAAATAAATATTTTGCCAACAAATGCAAAAAGCAAATTCATAAGAACAAATGATTTGATTTTATTCACACATTTTTTTTATTCTATTGTTTATTTTTTAACAGGGAGGAGGATGAGTAATGTCCTTTTTTCTAAAATGTAGAGAATTCCAAAGTCAGTCCCATTGAACATAAAAACAAATTAAAAGAAAAAGCCAACTGCAAAATTGGAGATTGGCCTAATTTATTGTACACGCTATGTTCAATAAAAAAGCCAACTATAGAATCTTGCTAGTAGCTACTCCACCACTTGGATTTAATGATTGCACAGGAGAAATTTTTTCAACTTTATAATCCCTTTGCGATTCACTTTAACTACTATAAGCGAAGACCTCATTCGATTCAGAATTAGATTATGTGCCTCAACAACCTCTGTATATATTATCAAAACAAAAGTCAGCAGCCCTGTTATTTCCCTCTTTGATCATTGGCATAAGTGAGGCCTCCGTGGTGAGGTTTGAATAAAGTGATGAGCGAGTCAAGTATGAAAGGGCCATTACGGCTAGAACAGTTAATAGAATTGCTAGAGAAGAAACCGCCTCAGCCACCCCAAAACACCCTGCTGCAGCTAGAACAAAGTAGTATAAGGGACTAGAGAGCATGTTGCAAGACTGAGTGTAACTATTAAGGAATGTGTCCAGGCCTAAGTGGAAGAAAATCAGAAATGATAGACATATTTAAGGCATTTAAAGGCACAAAAGCATCAATTTACTTAATACATGAAGAGCAAGGATGTAAACTTCCCTAACTCATTGTTGCAGCAATTTGATTTTAGGGGTATTAATGACATTGTGCTAACAAATGAAACTGCAGGTACAGAGGCAGAGGCTAAGGACTATGAAGAGGAATAACATCTTGAATAGAGAAGAGAAGAGGAGGTTGAGGCAGATGAAGAGCAAGGAAATAGAGGAAGAGGAAGAACACGAGGAAGATAAAGAAGAGGAAGGTAAAAATGAGGAGCTGCCAAGGGTGACTCTAGTAAGCAAAGGCAAAGAGAAAATGGTAGTTAAGGAAGAATCTGACACTGAATGAGAGGAAGATGTAGATGCAGCAATTGAGGAAGCCATTAGCAAAGCGGTTATGGCAGAGAGGAAGTACGAAGTAGTTTAAAAGAAATTATTGCAAGTATCATTGCTAAAGAACCAACAGCAAAACCTGCACAACCTGCTCCATAGACAACAACAATTAGAACTCTAGCTCCTAGGGCTTCTAGTAAACGCAAATGGGCACAATCGTTTGGAAGTGCTACAACACTAGAAGAGCCAGGCCATAAGCGACCATGCAAATTTTGCCCAAAGTAACTAAACTTGTTGGAACCCATCTCATCAGTCCAACATCAGGCGGGATGAAGAAGTAACTAGTCGCTGCTCCAATGGGTTCACCTAAGGAACACTTGAGGAGCGGATCTAAAAAGAAGTAAACTTTTCTAACCTATGTTGTAGCAGCAAAGCAAACAACAGGGGAGTACCCCCTGCCAGCCTAGTCGATTTATCTGTTGTTAAAAGCTTTTCTTTTAATTAATTCTATTATCTAGTTTATTCTGCATATCTTTTTATTTCATGTTGCCAGTTTAGTATTACCTTATTTTGTGTACATGTGAGGGCACAACACCTCTCAAGTTTGGGTGGTTGTGTATGATGTTTTGAGATTGTGAATGCATTTGTGTGTTTTATGTATAACTCTATCCATCAAATGATTGTAGTAGGATTAGCAAACCCAATAAGGAAGAATTGAATGCAAATATAGAGAATAGATGAAGGCCAAGTAGAACCAGTGTATAGATGAAAGTTGAACTTCTGTCTTGACACTTAGGTTTTGATTGAGTTTCGTGAGTATGCTGTAGCAAAATTAGGTGGAATAATGAAGAAGATAGTAACATTTTTTAGGTTGGAAATTAACTCAAGTTTGGGGGGGGGGGGGGATATAAAAAAAAATCTCATAATTATTATGAACTGTGCTAGGCTTCGAATAAAAGTGTGCTCTAATCACTTAGTTACTGAGTAACGAGAGCTGAGTATGTACCTTATATGCAGACTTGTGTAAAAAGGTGGCAAACGTTATAAACACTACTGCAGCAACTGAAAAACAAAATGATGAGATGAGGAATGAAGAATAAAAGGGTCCATTGTCTAAGATACTAAATAGCAAGGTTCGTTCATGAGCCCTATGTTCAGCCTTGAGTTAAAGGTGTCCAAAGATAAGACTTAGATATATCATCTTGAGTGTTTGTTGCAGCAACTCTAATAAATACTTTGAGTAAGTAATTAGGTGTCATCATTACAAGTGATAGTCATTTACATGAAATCTTAATGTACATTGAAGAGTACTGACTAAAAAAAGAAATTAAAATAATTGCTATAGCATAGTTTGAACCTGTTCAGGACCTTTTGTCTCTCCTACAATATGGAAATATTTTTCGTGTTTTTATAAAATCCATCTCATGCTTGAGTGCTGCTGTAGCATCTCTAAGACTTGACCAAAAGTGCACACATAGACTTTGGACAGAACAAAACTTAAGTTTAAAACTGGGACCGCTATTGGCAGTTGTCATGTTTAAGAGTTTGATCTAAGGGTTGATGAATCCCAACAATGTTGAAGGCAGAGTTAAGTTATTTATAGCATGATTGCATTGCATGGTTGAGGTGTTGGTATTATTACATTACTTGAGGACAAGTAATGGTTTAAGTTTGGGGGTGTGATAACTTTATAAAATAAGAGTTATTATAGCACTTTTAGGCTTAAATCAAGATTACTTAGAGAGTAAATGATGTTTTTTTGTTGCATTTTAGTTGCATTTTGCATGAGCATTCATTTTAGTTCAATTTGATAATAATTTGAGTTGTTTGAGAGTAATTGATGCTTAGATTATATGCTTAATTGTAGGTGATTGAAAGTTCAAGTTTTAGGGGAGGAATGCTACTACAATGGATTAGCAAAAACAATGAAAGAACTTGGCTATAGAAGAATGGAAATAAATCTAGAACTGTACAGATGTTATAGCCATTGCTGTAGTAATCTTAGAGCATTGACAGAGAAGATTTCGCGTGAAATAATTATAAGATTACGATATGGAGTTTTCAAAAATGAAGGATGCACGCAACATATTTTCGGTTGCCCTAGTTTCACATTATAAAAAGGAGCATTCATGATAAGGAAAAGGAAGAAAGCTGTCACTCAAGGAAAAATCATAGAGAAAAACAACAGAAAAATAAAAAATATGGAGGATTTGAGGGATGCAGCAGAGGATTCACAATGAACAACAAGGAAATATCATAAGATCAAGATGCCTTTTACTCCTTATATTATTTTCTTGTTTTCTATTTATTCATGGGATTGTATTTGATGGCTGAACTTATTTTATTTACTGTTCTATTGCAAATCATGAACTAAATTTGATTGTAGTTGAGGGATAAACAATCTTAATGGATATTTGATTGATATATGTGTGTTCCTCTATGTTTGCTATAGTAGTTTGTCTTAATTGCATTTATTTCAATTCTATGTTTCGGTTGACCACCCATTTAGAGGATACTGGCTAAAAAAGAGCCTAAAAAAAGTTTGATTTAGTGGAACTAATTAAGAAAATACTTGATTTTAGATTAGATTTCCCAAGTTGAGTAAATCTTAATTTGAGTAGGGCAATGCTTGATCTAAAACTATTGAAAAACTAGACGTAGGGATTCACCTTGTAGGGTAAGTGGAATCTAGAATAAGTAATGCTATATTTATTATTGGCATAGCAATTGGTCACTGTTAGGTTACATTAGATATAAGATATCCAACAGGCGACAACTGAGGATGTATAAGTGATTTTGCCCAATGTTGAAATAGAATACTGTAGCAACGTTGTTATGATTGAGAAATTAGTCAATACCATTAAAAGAGTTTATCTACTCAACTACTCTATTTCCATTGGTTTGTTCTTGTGGTTGATGTGATACTTGTTTTTATTACATTTTATTTATTTTCATTTTAGATTAATTAAGTCATTAGGTTTCTAAATTGCTTTGTTTTAATTACAATAAAAATGCATTATTAAATTTGCTACAGCAAGTCTGATGACATCAATCCTTATGGAAATGATCTGAATATTCATTAGTATATTACTTATTGTGTACACTTGCGCATTAACATCCGTAGCAGTAGAATTAAATTTCCAACAATCATACACATGTGATTTGATCTCTCGCACCTTTCTATTTCCCTTTCATCATCAGGAGTACTCTTATCCGTAAGAGGTGGAGAAAAACCAACCTTTAACGCAAGATCAAGATCTATGACAACATGAACTATCAAGAGGTTCTCTTGTCATAATTTGAAGTTAGAGCTATTTAGCATAAGAATTGAATTAATATTGGTAGCAATGTTAGCAACATACATAACTAAACAGAGAACAACAAGCAAATAAAACAAGCTCATATTAGTCTTAAAACAAAAATAAATTTAAATAAAGGTAAACCCCATCTCAAGATACTGGACACTCCATTAATATTTCATCTTTAAACAAAATATTAACTTGTAAATGTTATCTTGGTGCAGTAACCCAACACTAATAATAAGAACATGTTAAACAATGAATCTTCCTTTGGGGTGATTTATTGTTCACATGTAAATTTGAATAATTATCACATGTTTATTACCGCAAGCGCACATGTAATTCTATTAAATATGGACCTTCCTTTGGACCAATTGATATTTACATAAATTACATATACATAACTATTTATATTCTAAGATAAATTAATTTCTACAAGAGAGGTCACTTTGGTGACATGTTGCTTCAATTAATTCACTCAAAATACATATAAACATACCAATGTTTAAATTTAAAATTGCACAAAAAATTACCCAACATATTAAAAAAATACACAAAAAAAATTGGGTTAAAGCCTAGTCAACAGTCAAAGTTGATCAGTTCATGGCTAGACCAGTTCAGTTGACCTAAACCGAATCTTGGGCTTACTAAAAATTTTAATCTATCAAGTCTAAGGATGGTAATTGTACTCGTAAACCAGCAAAACTCCCAAACCCGCCTGCCAAAACCTCTCCACTGTGGTAATTTTGTGAGTTACGAGGGGGTTTGATATTATAAATTGAAAATCGCACTAGGTTGCTGATGGGTTTGGTATTAGCCAAAAATCCAGTGGATATCGCATAAGTATCCCCCAAACCCAGAACTTTTTTAAAATTATTTTTTAATTTAATTTTAATTGAAGAAATATTTAAATCTAAAATTATAATTATATACTTATTATAACTTTGATTGAATTTTCTTTAACTTAATACATGGATCATTTCATTATTATAATTTTGTTCTTCAGATTAGTATTTAAAAAGTATTATTCTTTAGATTAAGTATAAGGTACACAATTCTCTAAAAAAAACCATAAGTTATATCTAAAAATAACAATTATGTTGGATTGATGTTGAAATTTTAATTTTTCATTTATTCTGTTATCATTATAAATTTACATATTGAACATTTGCGATTTCAAATATGGAAATCGGCAAAAAATCCGTCTAATACTATTGTGGGTTTGGTAATTGTCAAAACCCACAGTAGGTGAGTTTTATTAAAAAAATTAAAACAATAGCGGGTTGTGGGTGGGTTTAATAATTTCAATTTTATACGGGTGTAGGTTTGACAATGGCAAACCCATTGCGGGTGGGCCCATTGTCATCCCTAATCAGACCCACTCTCTATTGGACCTAAAACTAGTGTTTTATTAAGCCCAACTAGTTTTAGGACTTAATTTATAAACTTGCTAGCCATTTCGTCCAAAACAAATTTTATAGCACCTCAGGGACCTCCAAGATATAAATCATGAAGCCCTAATTCTCTTTCCTTTCTTTTTTTTTTGATGCGGCTTCCATCCCGCCGCTTCTTCTTCTTGCTTTGGTGGCCGCCACTTTAAGCAAGCCGCTTCAGTTTTCAACCGGACCATCTCGCCCGGATGCCGTCCACCCTTTTTTTTTTGGGTTCTTTATTTCTTTATTCTTCCCCTTTTTTTGTTTTACTTTACACCGGCTGCCGCGGCATGGTGGTATTTTATTTGCAAGAGTTACATCGTGATATGTTTTTAGCACCCCTACAAATAGAATTTTGTAGTAGGCATTTAAAAAAGTGAGAATATCTTTGCGCTGAAGAACGACCATGCATACGAGCCCAAAATGTTAATACCAAAAAAAAAATTAACTTAAACTCCAATAAATGAACAATTGAGGGTTGCTGCCACTATAAATTCCGACCTATAAAGGTACATGTGAAATTTTGTTTTAGTAACTAGTAAGATTGAAATACATTTTTAAGTATGTATTTATCTACAATGAAAAAATTTGTAATGAAAACAAAACAATTCATTTCTCTCAGAGGGACCATAGTGATGATCAAAGTTGTCTAATGAAAGACTTGACATGAAGATGATACAATAAATCACAATTATTCAAATCATGATGAGGTTCGGCCACTTGCTGCTTCTCTGTACTTGTGATATATCAAATATGCAACGCAATGTGTCTTCTATGTGTAATGCACTTTTAATATATATAACAGAGGACTACTCGAATATGCTTCTAATATTCCATCTATACGTGATAAATTTACCAACAAAGTAATGTGGAACTCTTTGATATGTAATTTATTATTCATGCCTCTTTGCGTGTTTATGCTTAAAAATATTCTTCAATATTCCACATAATCTAATCTAATAGATACCTAAAACTAGGCAAATAGCTAATATAAGGAATAAATAAATTATAATATTTTTCACAGAATGATGCCAACAATAAAATCCTAACAATGTTTAGAGATCTTTCAACTATAGAATTACTGATCCGAACTCCCACTACTTTAATGTTTTTTATTTATTGCATACACACTAGTAAAACTCAGACCTAGGACTGAGTCCTGTGAAGGCTGCTCTTTACCATGAATGCTAGACCTTAGCTTTGAACTCGTTCATTTCATTAAGGTAAATAGAGTGACTCAAACAAAAAATTCTCCTATTCTAATATTTCACCTTAAATAGCAATGCATAAAACTTTTTTAAAAAATTAAAAAATTACCTTGAATTGAAAGATAATACTTGTCCTCGGTAGAAAATTTTGGGTCAAGACCAATACTTTCGTAATTTGGTGGAATGGTCACGGAGATTCCTTTATTTTTAGAAGTGGTCACATACACCCATTTTAGAACAACCATGTCCTCTAACTAAAGTAATCCACCTGCATTTTGTTTGGGCATAATTGTCTAAAAAAGAGTATATGTGATCAATTTCTTTAAACAATGAGGTCTTTGTGACCATTTGATCAGGCCAAGGGAAAGTCAGTGTCTATTTCCTGGTAATTTGTTTTGAATAGAAAAATAGATAGAGAATGTCAGTCTACCACCCATCCACATATTATCTAAGTAGGCCCTGAGTCATTTTGAGTCCAAATACAAGCCGAGCTGAACTGACCTCTCGTTATTGTAAAATTGTATATAGAAATGAAAGCACTAGCTGCGATATCTCCTAGTTTGCATTCTATTCTTGTCAAGGGGAACTTTCAGATATCAGTGAAATAAATGAAATTCCTGTTATTACGATCATGAACTTTACTCTCAATAAGCACAAATTAAACTTCCAAGAGATTAAATATCTCGAAAGAAAATATTAACCAAGGAAAACTTAACAAAACTCCTCTATTCTTTGTTAAAATTAATCATTTGTTTTCTCATGTTTTAAAATCGATCAAAACCTCCTTACAATTGAAAAAAAAAAATCTGTAAACTTTCAAAAAAATTTTAAATGAGTTCTATAACTTTCAAATGCAATGGCTTTTCATGGTTAGAGATTTTTGTTGATCAACACATCTGGTTTAATTGGTAAAAGACAAAAAAAAATTGAAAGTTAACATATTTTCATAACCACGAAAGAGTACTGAATTTGAGGGGCTCTGAAACATATGAGGGCAGATATGACTAATTTCAGGGGGGGGGGGAAACAGAGATATTTGAACGTTTTTCCATCTCTAAAATATTGACAAGTTTATATCAGAAGAGAATTTACATGTGAATGGCCATCAGTAGTGTCAAAATCCCATGACTGATTGAGAGGTCTCGCCGTAGCTTGATTTCCTTTTGAAGCTCTTAGTATAGGGCCTGTTCCAAAAGGGCAAACTTATCTGGTGACATTGCTTTTAGTTGTTTCACTCGTCTTGCTACATACGATTGCGGAGACATGCATGAAAACGACATTAAAATAACAGATGTTACAATTGGCGCCCATGGTGGGCTGAACTGGTCCAATAGAAAGAAGTATCGTTATAAAGTCATTTGGTTGACTTCAGTCACTTTCATTAATTTCTATATAAACACACCCATCGTATTTAAAATACAAGTATGTCAAAGACAAAAAGAAAAAACATAAAACATATTAGAAAATAAAGAGAGTGAAAACTAGAGAAAAGGCCGGCTGTGGGCCCTTGCAATTTGATTGAGGGTGTTTTCTTTAGTTATGCTTATCCTCCGACCATAAGTATAACGTGGCATGAGGATTTTCCATGAGATTATCCTCTGTCCCTAATTAATTTATAGTACGCGCTATGTTCAGTTAAAAAGCCAAATATAGAATCTTGCTGGTAGCTACTCCACTACTTGGATCTAATGATTGCACAGGAGAAATTTTTTCAAGTTTATAATCCCTTTGCGATTTACTTTAACCACTATAAGTGAAGACCTCATTCGATTCAGAAGCAGAGTATGTGCCTCAACAACCTACGTAAATATTATCACAATCTTTTTTACTGATGGAAATAACGGCTACACATAGAAGTTATAATTTAGTATTTGGGGGACCAGGAAGGCTTGTGGAAATTAAACTAATGTAAGAGTTATCATATTAAATTATGTTTAACATTTAAAATAACATTAAAATTTTAAATTATTATATTTATTTTAATAATGTATTTGTATTTATTATAAAGATTTAAATAAATCTTTGGGTTAAATAGATTTTACAATTAAAAAAAATCTCCCTATTAATAATATTAAAGTTATTTTTACATAATATTCAAAATAAGTTTAATTTTAATTAATTTATTTTAATATTATGTTTCTATTTATTATTAAAAATTACTTTAATATAATAAAATAGGTCTAATAGATTGTAAAATATGAAAATATTTTTTAAATATTAAAATTATTTTAAAAAGCGAATATGATGACATTTAGTTTAATGCCATATTTATATTTATCATAAAATTTTGGATCAATTTTTTGGGATTTATACAGTCAAAAGGTTTTTTGGTCAAAAGGAGATTTTAGTGTCACTTATTGAAAACTTGGGGGTTTATGTAACCATTTTCCCAAACCTTCATAATGTAAGTGTCCTTTTTCCGTACAATAACGCTACAATTACTTAGTTGGGTTATTTAGTTTGTATTCCAACTAATATGGTAAATGATATGCCACTACTTCATTGGTTAAAATGATAGATAATTATTAACCTTTATCATTTTTAATTCAAATAACAAATTTTTATTTGTGACACATCAATTAGAATGCAAACTAAGTATCTTGACTAAGTAAATATAGCATCATTCTTTAAATTATTTTCCTTGAACAAAGTCTCATCATAAACAATTTAAACTTTACAAACTTTAAGTTGATTTTTATCATTTCGGTTGGTTCAAATTTCATATACATTGTATTATTAAATGCGTTACGTGTCATGATAATGCCCACTATTTCAGAATTTCAAAAATTTATGCTACATAGTGCTTTGAGAAATTAATTCAAAAATATGAATTTATCTTTGATCACATGCCATTTCATATCTAAAATTTCAAATTTCAACTTTTATATTAAAAATAATAGTGTCTAATATTTTGTCATGGTAGGCAAGTTCAAAGTTAATTCAGTGAGTTTTGATTAGCCAATAAAACAATGAGTTCTATTGTTCAATAAAGCAAGTTCAAAGTTAATTCAATCCTAGTCAGAAAAATTTAACATGTATCATAATCTTTTTCATATCTTTTTAAAAATTAAATTATAAGAGGATTTTGAACAATTTGATTATGCTATGAAATATATTCTTCTGTTTTTTTGGGAAAAATGAGGAAGTTAAAAACGTGATTATTAGGCTTTTCAGAAATCACTTTGACGTTTTTGATGCCCTCAATTGCTTATGCCCAGGCTCTTAATGAAATAGAAAACTTTAAAGTGAAGCCACCCTTGGTGTTGAAAATGAGTGGTAAAAAATAATTTATAGGAAAGAGTTATACTACCAAGTCATAGTATATATTATTCTATGATCACGGATACTCGAACACTCTACCTTGTGAGTAAGAAGAGAAGATGCCAACTAACTCAACTAAGGAGTTGTTGGTACCAAGTCATAGTAGAATTAATATTCCTTTCTAATGGTGATTTGCTCTGAAAATAAGAATCCTTGTGTACCAAGTAATCTCCCTAAAATAAAAGATATAAATCCTAATTTTAGCAAAATAACTAAATCACAAAGTCTTCTAATTAATATAGAATTCAAATTGAGAATTACAATTCCATAAGGACGCAAATCTGAAATTGTTACAAAATGCCAATCTAAATCTCAATAATCTGTCATTATGAACATATTAGTTACTACCAATAATCACGAATTATTGACGACAAATTTTATATACCTTTTTCAGTTTCTATCTACTTTTTATCTACAATTTTTAGTTAACGATCATGATGGGTGAGCCATGGGATCCAATGATCCCCACGTAGTTCGCACAATTAATTAATATAGAATTTGGATCTTCTCTTTGTAGGAGATTTGAACAACCGCATTTAAAGAATTATAAGGATAAGATTTAATTTATTTGCAATTTTCCTATTTAAACGCCAAAACCTAACGTTTTTTCACTTTTTAGACTAATTAGAATTGAAAACTAACGGAAGTTAAACTTATTTCTTAGCTTCTAAGTTTATCACTTCGCAAACTCTAAAGATCAACTGCACTTCATCTTGACGCAATTGCCAATTAAATTTTAGTAGTAAATCATCTACTTCACGCAAATGTCAATTAAATTCTCACGCAAATGAATAAATCATATATTGTTGACGTGAGAATATTTCAAGAAGTGCAAACATCTGGACGAATAGATTATTATTCTTATTCTTTAAAAAGTGAAAATTAGCCGATTCGATTGTTGTTCTTATTCTTAAAAAAAAATGATCCGGCCAGCTAGCTAATTATTCTAACTAATGAACGGCAAGTGCTTTTCCTGTTGTGGATACTATTTCAGTGGGAACTTGATCAGTCGATCCACGGACTCGGACAACTACCGATATCTATTAATGAAAAAATATGGCCGCATAAATTATTATTCTGATTCTTAGAAAAGAAAAAATTAGCCGGTTCGATTATTGTTCGTATTCTTATAAAAATAATAAAAATTGATGGCCAGTTTGCTAATTATTCTTATTCTTCTGTGCTTTTTTATTTGAATCGATTCTCCCTTTTCCATTCTTTTTTAACTGGGAAATTAATTATTAATTTATCTTCAGTTATTTTTCTGCACAACTAATAGGAACGTGATTATGCCCGAATCGGGCTTAGGACCCTTTTGATTCACTATCTACAGTGGACTCACCTTCAATCTATATACAGGCAGGCATATATCAAATAAGTTATTTATGGAAAATGTCGCATCCAAATTAGAGAATTATCCTTGACTAAATCTTAGTGGCCTAAATTCGAGTAAGATTTAAAGACACATAATTCAAAATTATTGAAATCCGACATTTTAAACAAGAAAATAAATAAAAAAATTTTGTTCTCTTTTTCAAATAATAAATTTCATTTTGATGGCTTTTTAATATTAAATTAGAAATTTACTAAATTGGATCTTATATATTAGATCTTAGACCTTGTTTTTAATGCATTTAATTACGTTTTGAGCATTTAAATTATACAATTGGACAAAAACTAATAAATAGATAAGATTTGTGAGTGATTTTAAAATAAATTTGAACTTGAATTTGATGCATTTAATTAATCCAAAGAGGTAAATTTATAATTTCAACTTTTAAATGAAATTCGGAACTGGAAATTTTCATTTCGAAAACTATCTTTCACCAGCTATGTCCAAGACGAAACCGACTAAAAGAAACTTCTGTAGTTTACAAAATTACTGTAGCAATGAGATATGAAAGAAAAGACTGCACGCGTTAATTGCCATAGTTTTCCCTTGTTATTCTTTATCTACTTATCCAACAGCACACTTTTCTTATCTTTTGTGAATCAACCGGCTCGCATACTTGAATCATCTATATATATTACATCAGATTATCAAACCGGAAGCAAGAACTCGCAAAAGCAACTTAATTACTTTTGAGCTTTCACTCCCGTAAGCAGAGATCTTTCTGTGAATATGGAAACTAACGGCGCAGGTTTATAGGCCAACTTCATTTCTATTTATATGATTTATAATTTTTATTTTAGTATATGGAGTTATAAATTAATTTTCTAATATGAATTTTTCAGGTGATAAATGGTCGGAGAGCACAAACGTCAAGCCGTGGCACAGTATTGCTGAGGATGATGTCCTGAATGACAATCTTGACCTTCTTGTCGTCCCCCAATATGGGAGAAACCCAGACCGTATGGGTTAAGTTCAGTGCTACTGTTTTATATTATGTTTAATTAAATAAATGATAAGTATACTGTTACCTATCAGTCATGTTAGTATCTTTGTACAATTTAGTTCAACATATAAGATCTCTTAAGATGTAAAAGAGATTTTCTTTGTTTACAAAATGTTTTCTGAAAACATGAAATAAATAATAAAAGTTAGTGTGTGTCGACAGATTAGTTATGTTTAGTATATACATATTGGTTTAATTATGCTTTCTCTATCCCTGCGATATCCTGCAACGTTACTTGCTGCTTCGCAAGTCACAAAAACATCATCAAAAAAACAGTTGTTTTCTGAAAAAATAAAAAGATAGAAAAAGAAATAAAAAAAAAAGCTGCACTATTTTAATGGTCATCTGGTATAGGACCACCTCCCATTGCAATTGGAGGGCGGGTGATTTTGTCATCTGCACTCCGAGAATCATCTCCCATGCTACTTGTATGGTTCCATCTTTTAAGCCTAGTAGTATTTTGTTTGGAAATACCCCTCTGTAATATCTTCATCAAGAAAATTGAGGACTTAATTTCTGGTGTTTTTATTGTATTAAATTACATTTAATTAATGATATTCATTGACTGAAATCAGAAGGGTGTTTGATTCGGATATGAATCTTCCACTAATCTATTTTTTTCTGAATTTTGTAAGATATTATGGCACATGTCCTTTAAATTTTTTTTGTAGTTAGGATTTAACTTACTTTGGGCTTTCCTTGTTACAAATCAAATCCTATAATTTTTTGGCATTAATTCCAAAATTCACCACCGCAAACTAGCATGATTAGCTTAATTTCTTATCATCTTGCTGGTGCTGCTTCTGATCTTCTTCTCCCTCTCTCTCTCTCACATTTTTTTCTTATCTCTCAAAGACCTAAAACTTTGACGAGCAAATTCGAGCTAAAAAGAAATATTAGGACGGAAAGGATTCGAAATATCAAAAAATTCGGATAATTTAATTCTCGTTTCATTCATGAATTTCGGTGTTCTGACGCAATTCCACTTCCCTACAGTGCCAAAAAAAGGCAATTCAAACATTTTTTTTTTCATGCCATCAAATGAATTAAACGTTGCATGTGCAGCAGCCCCGTAATTGAAAATAGCTTAATTCCTTTTAAAAATTGTTTATGTTGGACAAGAATTAAATCCATTCTTGTTGTTTCGTATCGGCAATTTAACTTAGGCTGCTAGTTTACAATTTATTTTACATACATAAATAATCGTTCCTTTTCCTTATTCTCAATTCAATTACGGTCCCTAGAATGATATAATTCAATTTTGGTCTGTAGAATGATATATTGATTTTGAAAAATTAAATTATAAGATGATCTTGAAAATTTTGATTATGCTATGAAATATAGTTTGCAATATTTTTGGGGAAAAAATGAGGAAGTTAAAACCATGTTTATTCGGTTTTTTGGAAATCACTTTGACGTTTTTGTCTGCCCTCAATTGCTTATGCCGAGGCTCTTAACGAAATAGAAATCTCGTAAGGCAACTCACCCTTGTTGTTGAAAGCAACTGGTAAAAAATAATTTGAAAATTATTGCTAAATATATAGCTTATTTTAAAAATAGAGTTATTATTCCTACGGTGAAATTGTCATCCCTATTTATAGGGAAGAGTTATTCTACCATAACAAGTCATAATAGAGTTAATATTCGTTTCTAATCGTGATTTGCTCCCAAAATAAGACTCCTTGTGTATTAAGTTATCTCCCTAAAATAAAAGATATAAATCCTAATTTTGGCAAAACAACTAAATCACAAAGTCTTATAATTAATAGATGTTGTACTCTGATACCATTTGTTATGTGCGTTATGCAGAATCAAGTGCACCAAATAATCATAAGAAAAATAAAAAACCCAAAAATTTAATAGGTTTTGGCAATTATCCCTACGTCCGTGAGAGCAAGAGAAAATAATTATATTACTAACAATTATTTGAATACAATATTTGTTTAAAAAAAGCTTCACTTTGCCGAGTGCAAATACACTCAGTATTCTCACACACCGACGGGAGAATCTCTCAATTGCTCACACTCTCCAATTGCTTAGTCTCATCAATTCTTTACCTAAATTGTTGCTCTCAAATTTTGGGATGCTTCACTTGAAGGAAATGGCTTGTTATTTAAAGGAGAGCTTCACTAAGCATGCAACTAAAAGGTTTTAAAAAATTGGCACCATTTTCTTCATTCAGTGCCAACCTTTCCCATTTTTCTTCATTTGGTGCAACTTTTCCAAATTTCAAAATTTGTGGCTTGCAATTTCAAATGCCATGTTTTTTGAATTTTCAACAATTTTCCACCTCGGCGAAGATTTGTCCAAATCTAAGTTGACTACCAAGAAACCATCATCCCTAAAGTAATCCTTCATTAAAGATCCAAAATTGTTGTGTCGCTTCGACTACCTACGTACCTAAAATCTGGGATCAAGCCAACCGTAGTTCAAAATTTCCTAAACTCAACACATTTGAAGGATTTGAATTAGTTTCAAGCAATGTTAAAACTTGATTCCAGAAATCACCTTGGTTAACATATCTGATGGGTTACCTTTGGTATCAATCTTTTATAACAACACAAAACCACTCTTGGTAACCTCCCTCATATAATGATATTTCACATCTATGTGTTTGTTTGAGCATTATATAGTTGGTTTTTCGCTAGGAATATCGCTTTGATTATCAAAGAAGACTTCATTATTCTCTTCAATTACTCGCAAATCACCTAACAAGCCTTTCAAACAAATAGCTTCCGTTATAACCTTTGTTGTTGCCACGTACTCTGCATCCATAGTGGAAAGAGCAATTGTTGATTACAGAATCAACCTCCAACTAATCGGACCTCCACCCAATGTGAATACATAGCCCATTGTTGATTTCCCTTGTCAACGTCTCCAGGAAAATCATAATCACAATACCTAATACATTATTGATGAGAATCCTTCTTGAATAATAATACAACATTGACTATCACATACAGATATTAAAGAATCCACTATATTGCAAGCAAATGGCTTTTACCTAGATTATGCATGTATCGACTAACTATACTCACTTCTTGACATATGTTAGGTCTTGTGCACACTATAGCATACATAAGACTACCCACAACACTAGCATATAGAATATAAGCCATGTAGTCTGCTCCTCTTGACAAGTAGGACATGAAGAAGAGCTTAAATTGAAATGAGGGGCTAGAAGAGTACAAACTGATTTACTTTCTTTAAATAAGATTTTTGGGTCAACCATATGCTCCTATTCCTTTCTTCTCTATGAATCTTTGTTTCAAATATTCTCTATGCATTACCTAAGTCTTTCATCTCAAACTTAGAAGCCAATTGGTTTTTTAATCTTTCAATTTTACCTCCATTCTTCAAAACTATAAGCATAATTTTGATATAAAATAACAGATAGATGAGAGCTATATCTTGTAGTATTTAAAAGTAAATACAATGAGCGAGTTCACTTCTAGCAAATTTCTACCATTTTATGAATTGTTAAGATCTCTTGTACCACTGCCTTAGCAATTGTTTCAATCTGTACAAAGATTTAATCAATCTACATACATGATTCTTCTTTCCAACAAATTTGAAACCACAAGGCTAACTCATATAGATTTCATCCTCTAAATCTCCATGCAAAAATGTTGTCTCAACATCCAATTGAGCCAACTCTAAATCATATTCAGCTACAAAGGCAAGTATGATACGGATAAAAGTATGTTTTACAACTGGAGACAACACTTCCTTATAGTCAATACCTTTTTTTTTAGCAAACCTTTTGGTACGAGTCTTGCCTTGTGTTGAAGAGTTGTTTGATTTAAAGAATCTTACTTTTTGGTGTAGACCTATTTATTGCTAATAACCCTTTTCCGCTTAGGTAACTACAAGTTCCCAAGTCTGATTTTGCTGAAGAGACTTCATTTCTTCTTCCATGGCTAACTTCCACTAACCGCTTTCACTACTGTGTATAGCTTCACCAAAAGCATTAGGGATATCATCATCAATAAATGAAAGTGCATAGGCTACCACTATGTCTTTAGTAAGCCATCTAGGTTTCTTTATTATTCTTTTTGGTCTCCTTATTGCTATGGTGTCATTATCATCTTTTACATCTTCAGTCATTTCTTCCTTTTGTGGGACATCAACAAAAACAAAGTTTTCTTCAACTACTTGAGTCACCTTCGAAGTTAAACTTTTTTCTAATGAAGAAATAACTGGTACATATAGAGTTGCATCAAACTCCACTTGTTGTAATATCTCATTCGTCTTGTTCTCCACTTACTGAGAACTTGAAGCCTTAAATATAAAAACTTCATCAAAAGTGACATCTCTGTGATGCACAAACTTTTTATCTTTAATATCCTAAAGCTTGAAGCATTTAACTCCACTTTTGAATCCCACAAAAATAGCTTTTCTAGCATGAGGATCGAGCTTATCTTTCTTTACATGATAATATGCTAGATGCCCAAATACATGAATGGAATCATAGTCTCATGCATGCTTTTAAGACCATATTTTCATTGGAGTTTTCCCCCTAATTGCAGTAAAAGAAAACTAGTTTATTAAGTGACTTGCGTAGCTCACAACCTCAGTCCAAAACTTTTATCAAAACCAGCATTAGATAACATACACGCCCAAATACATGAATGGAATCATAGTCTCATGCATGCTTTTAAGACCATATTTTCATTGGAGTTTTCCCCCTAATTGCAGTAGAAGAAAACTAGTTTATTAAGTGACTTGCGTAGCTCACAACCTCAGTCCAAAACTTTTATCAAAACCAACATTAGATGACATACACAATACTTTTTCTAGCAAAGTATGGTTCATAGGCTCAGTCATACTATTTTTTTGTCGAGTATGTCTCAATGTGAAATATATTTTTATACTATCACTTTGATATACTTGTGAGAATGTATTGGAAGTATATTCACCCTCATTATTAGATCGTAATACTTTGATCTTCCTACCAGTTTAATTCTCCATTAGTTTCTTCCATTTCATGAAAATCTCTAGAACCTCATCCTTTGCTCGCATGGTGTGCACTTACACACGTCAAGAGAAATCATCTGTAAATGAAACAAAATAATAGCTTCTACCAATTGATGCAATCTTGGTTGGTGTCTATATGTTGCTGTGAACATATTCAAGAATCTCAAGAGTATAGTGATTAACCGTACCAAACTTGACCGTTGTTTTCATGCCTTTAATACTATGCTCATAGAACTTCATTTTACAAGTGTTGGTATCATTCAAAAGTCCATGCTTTATCAAAGTTTGCAAAGAATTTTTTCCAGTATGTCCCAATCTTACATGCCATAGCTTGTTTGTGTCACTGTGCACCTCAAAAATATTAGTTTCGTCAGTTGTACCTCCTTTCAAATAGTATTAATTGCGACATTGAACCCTTTACAGAATCACCATAGCCTAATATGTGAACTTCATTATGCCATCTTCAATGGCAATCTTGTAGCCTTTAGCTTCCAAAGCACCCACAGAAATTAGATTTTTCTTTAATGCTAGAACATATCTAACTTCTTTCAGTTCTCTGACTATTCCATCAAACATCTTCAGTCGAATTATTCCTATCCCCATCATGCAACAAGGTTGATCATTCCTATCATAAATTCACTAGATTTCGAGTTATTAAAATCCATAAACTATTCCCTTATTGGACACATATGATAGGCTGCTCTGGTATCAAGAATCCACTAATTTGAATTAGCCACATATGCTTTCAAGCGTAATACTTAGTAAAGAGTTAGAGTCTTCATCTTTATGTGCCATATTTGCTACTACTATTCTCTTCCCATCTCTTTTCTAAGCCTTCAAACATTCTTTCCTCCAATGGCCCCTTCATGGAAAAAGGTATACTAATCTCGAGCTATATTTCTACTTCTCGATTTAGAATGAGAATTCTTACCATTTTTCTCCATCGTTCTTTCTCTAGTTAACGACGATATCGAAATGTTTATCATTATTCTGAATTTCCAAATTGGTCAATGTGGTGCAAATATCTTTAAAAATGATCATGCTTTTACCATATAACAAAGTAGTCACAAAATGGCTACATTCTTTGGGAAGTGAGCACAACAAAATCACAATCTTGACTTGATCCGTAATATTATTGGTCCTAGATAAGGATCTAGCTTGGGCTTTTTAATTTATAAATAAAAAATAAATTAAATTTAAATAAAAAAATTAAATTAATATTTTTTTATTATTAGTGTTTGTGATTTATTATGTTGTGTTATTAATATGATAGAACTTTCCTAGACATGCACAAATCCACACCACTACACAAGCTACCGATCCTCCAAAGTACAAACTGTTGGCTTCATTGTATTCATGAATATTATCACATATGCAAACAGTTCTTAAATACGAACCATTGGCTCGATACCACTTGTTGCGTGTAATGTGGAACCAGCGCACCAAATAATCATAAGAAAATTAAAAAACACAAAAATTTAACTTCGTTTAGCAATTATGCCTATGTCCATAGGAGCAAGAGAAAATAATTGTATGACTAATAATTATTTGAGTAAAGAAACCTCACTTCCTATAACATAATTATACTCACTACTCTCTCAAACCTCTTGAAAGGAAAACCTCGCAATCTCTCACTCTTCAATTGCTCACTCTCAACAATTACTCGAATTTTTTTCTCTCAAATTTGGGAAGACTCACTTGAAGGAAATGGTTTGGTATTTATAAGAGAACTTCACCAAGCATTTTAAAAATGGCACCATTTTCTTCATTCGGTGCCAACCTTTCCCATTTTTCTTCATCCGGTGCAACTTTTCCAAATTTCAAAACTTTTATTGACTTTTCAACAATCTAGACTCGAAGTTGAATTACAATTCCATAAAGCAAATCTGAAATTGTTACAAAATTCGAATTTAAATCTTAATAATCTGTTATCATGAACATATTAGTTGTTACCGATAATCAAGAATTATCGACGACACTTTCTATACCTTTTTCGGTTTCTCTCTAATTTTTATCTACAATTTTTAGTTAATGATCATGATCAGTAAGCCATGTGATCCAATCATTCCCACGTAGTTCGCACAATTAATTCATATAGAATTTGGATCTTCCCTTTATAGGAGATTTGGGACAGCTTCATTTAAAGAATTATAACGATAAGATTTAATTTATTTACAATTTTCCTATTTAAACTCCAAAATCTAACGTTATTAGATTAATTAAAATTGAAAACTAACGGAAGTTTAGACGTTTTTCTTAGCTTCTAAGTTTATCACTTCGCAAACTCTAATGATAAACGACACTTCATCTTTAGGCAATTGTAAATTAAATTTCAGAGATAAACCATATCTTAATGACATGAGAATTTTTCAAGAAATGCAAAACTCTGGACGAATAAATTATTATTCTTATTCTTAGAAAAGTAAAAATTAACCAGTTCGATTATTGTTGTTATTCTTATAAAATATATATATATATATATCTGGCCAGCTAGCTAATTATTCTAACCAACGAATGGCAACTGCTTTTCCTTGTGCGGATACTATTTCTATGGGAACTTGATGAGGCAATCCGCCTACCGGCCAACTACTGACATCTATTATGTAAAAATCTGGTCGAATAGATTATTATTCTTATTCTTAGAAAAGGAAAAATTAGCCGTTTCGATTATTGTTCTTATTCTTTTCTTTTAAAAGACAAAAAAGCTGATCTGGCCAGTTGGCTAATTGTTCTTATTCTTCTGTTCTTTTTTATTTCAATTGACTCTCCCTTTTCCATTCTTTTTTAACAAAGAAATTAATTACTAATTTATCTTCAGTTATTTTTCTGTATAACTAATAGGAACGTGATTTATGCCCGAATCGGACTCACGATCCTTTTGACTCACTAGCTACAGTGCACTCTCCTTCAATCAATATATAGGCAGACATATAAATTATATCAAATAAGTTATTTATGGAAAATTTCACTTGCAAATTAGAGAATTATCCTTAACTAAAAATTTGTGTTCTCTTTTCCAAATAATCAATTTCATTTTGATATTAAATTAGACATTTGCTATATTTGATTAAATATATTTGTTCTTGCAACCTGCGAGACTGCGACTAGGATATATCCTCAACCTCCGGTTTAATCATACCTAATTTGTGTATCCATTTTATCTTCCACATGATTGGCATTACTACTTTTGTTTGTCTTCTTGTGTTCAATTATTTATTCTCCGGACCCACGTTTCGAATACGCACCTTAACCGTAGCCCTTAATCTCAGGTAATTCTGTACGCTAAAAATTCAGCCGTCGATCTCTCATCCATGCCAACCTTGAGTTATTATTTGCTCTCGCCTTGAAATTATAATATTCTTTTTGGGGTGCTAGGAGGAAATTGTTATTGAAAAATAATTAAATAAACAAAATCTGAATCTTTCTATGGCTGCATCAATTTGTTAATTGTTTCATTTATGCATGCCCGCGTTATTGACATCTATTACAAAGTTGGAAATTGATCTCAATTAATTGGATGTGTTTTCTCATTTGAATTATTTGGAGACATGTATAATGCATGTCAAGTTTTCTAATAAGACATTAATGACTTTATTTCTTTTATTGGCTCAATTGATCCATGTGCTTATCATTCCTATCTAATTCGATTATTTAAAATAATAATCATCCATCTATAATTTGTCATACAAATTTTCTTATACGATCAAACAGATTTGATTATTATTATTTTGATGACGAGATCTTAATAAAGTTGGAACAGACAAATTTTAATTGTTATCTCACACGTACATAAAACAAAGAAAATTATAAACAAATTAAGAACCAGTGTCAATCATGAAAATTCAAATGTTTTAACAATTAAAATTTCATGACTTTGAATTTAAGCTTTTCTATTTTTTTTTTCGTTTTATATTTTAGAAAATAATTTTTTGATGGATTGATTTTCTTTAGAGTGGGACTATTGGCACCCCTCTAAATATCTCTTAACACCTCTTTTCTTTATTAACACCATTAAAATATTTAAAAATATTATAAAATTCTTTTAACACCCCTTTCAATGACAAAATTACCCTTAATTAAAATCTATTAGTATAAACCCCATTATTTAATTTTTATTTATTTTTGCCTGCATCAATATTCTTTAATTTCCAAAATTTTTAATTTCAATTTTCAGGTGCTATTCATTTTGTCTCTTAATCAAGTTATTCGTTTATTTTTCTGCTGACATTTTGATATTTACAATCACTTGTAGCATTACTTAAATTTGTACTATCTAGATCATAATCCATAAATTAGTTTGCAACTGGAGTAAACTTGGAAATATTAAAAAAAAAATAAAAACAAAAAAAAATTGGAGTCGGATTATCATCTTGAGTAACAATAAAACAAACAATTCCAGCTTTTCCTCCTTCACAATCATTGTATAGACATTATATAAATTAATACAACTAAACTTGAAACACAAAACTCAAATAATAACAATTTATTCAACAATGATCAATCGAAAAATTGATGTTTGTTAAGGGGATATATTTTCAGCATTATTCAAATTCTCTCTATTATTATAATTCGAAAATAACAATAAAATAATAGTAAACTTACTTTTTTATTATCATCTTCATCTGTTTACATGATTATTTTCTCATAAATTTGAAACTCTTAAATTAGGGTTTAAGAAAGAAAAGGGAATTTATATTAGATGTTGTATAAAGAATTTAAAACTCTCAAATGAAAATATGTTGTATAAAGAATTTAAAACTCTCAAATGAAAATATGTTGTATAAAGAATTTTTAAGGGAAAAAAATTCTTTTGAGTGGCGGTTTAATTAGAAATTATCCTATTGTGTAATTTTAATGTAGGTTAAAATTGTAAAATAACCAAAAGGGGTGTTAAGAGGTATTTGGAGGGGTGCCAATAGTCCCACTCTTTTCTTTATAATAACAAAAATGAAATTGCGAATTGGAAATTGGAAATTTTCATTTCCAAAACTATCTTTCACTGGCTACGTCCAAGACTAAACCGACTAAAAGAAACTTCTGTAATTTACAAAATTATTGTAGCAATGACATGCGAAAGAAAAGACTGCACGTGTTAATTGCGATAGTTTTCCCTCGTAATTCGTGTAATTAAACTTTAGCCAGTTAATTCTTTGCCGACTTATCCAGCAGCAGACCTTTTCTAGATCTTTTGGGAATCCAGAGGCATACTTTAGTCATCTATATATTACATCAAATTATCCAACAAGAAGCAAGAACTCGCAAAAGCAGCTTAGTTGCTTATTGAGCTTCCATTCCCGTAAGCAGAAATCTTTCTGTGAATATGGAAACCACCCGTGCAGGTTTATAGGCCAACTTCATTTCTATTTATATCAGTTATAATTTTTATTTTAGTATATGGAGTTATAAATTAATTTTCTAATATGTATTTTTCAGGTGATAAATGGTCGGAGAGTGGGATCTTCGTGCAGACTGGTAGTATTGCTGAGGACGATGTCATGAATGACAATCTTGACCTTCTTGCCGTCCCCCAATATGGGAGAAACCCCGACCGTATGGGTTAAGTGCAGTACTACTGTTTTATATTATGTTTAATTAAATAAATGATAGGTATACTGTTACCTATCAGTCGTGTTAGTATCTTTGTACAATTTAGTTCAACATATAAGATCTCTTGAGATGTAAAAGAGATTTTCTTTGTTTACAAAATGTTTTCCGAAAAAAGGAAATAAATAATAAAAGTTAGTGTGTGTCAACAGATTAGTTATGTTTAGTATATACATACTGGTTTAATTAAGCATTCTCTACCCCTGCGATATCCTGCAGTGCTACTTGCCACTTCGCAAGGCACAAAAAAATCATAAAAAAAAACAGTTGTTTTCTGAAAAAATAAAAAGATAGAAAAGAATAAAAAAAAAGCTGCACTATTTTAATGGTCATCTGGTATGGGACCACCTCCCATTGCATTTGGAGGGCGGGTGATTTTGTCATCTGCACTCCGAGAATCAGCTCCCATGCTACTTGTATGGTTCCATCTTTTAAGTCTAGTAGTATTTTGTTCGAAAATACCCCTCTGTAATATCTTCATCAAGAAAATTGGGGACTTAATTTCTGGTGTTTTTATTGTATTAAATTACATTTAATTAATGATATTCATTGACTGAAATCAGAAGGGTGTTTGATTCGGATATGAATCTTCCACTAATCTATTTTATTCTGAATTTTGTAACATATTATGGCACATTTAAATTTTTTTATAGTTAGGATTTAATTTACTTTGGGCTTTCCTTATTACAAATCAAATCCTATAATTGTTTTTCCTTTAATTCCAAAATTCACCACCGCTAACTAGCATGATTAGCTTAATTTCTTATCATCTTGCTGGTGCTGCTTCTGATCTTCTTCTCCCTCTCTCTCTCTCACATTTTTTCTTATCTCTCAAAGACCTAAAACTTTGACGACCAAATTCGAGCCAAAAAGAAATATTAGGACGGAAAGGATTCCAAATATTAAAAAATTCGGATAATTTAATTCTCGTTCCATTCATGAATTTTGGTGTTCTGACGCAATTCCACTTCGCCATAGTTCCCAAAAATGGCAATTCAAACATTTTTTTTTTCATGCCATCAAATGAATTAAACGTTGCATGTGCAGCAGCCCCGTAATCGAAAATAGCTTAATTCCTTGAAAGATTCTTTATGTTGGAGAAGAATTAAATCCATTCTTATTATTTCGTATCGGCAATTTAACTTTTGCTGCTAGTTTACAATTTATTTTACAGACATAAATAATCGTTCATTTTTCTTATTCTCAATTCAATTACTATCCCTAGAATGATATATTGATTTTGAAAAATTAAATTATAAGAAGATCTTGAACAATTTGATGATGCTGTGAAGTATAGTTTTCAATTTTTTTTGGGGAAAAAATGAGGAAGTTAAAACCATGTTTATTCAGTTTTTTAGAAATCACTTTGACGTTTTTGTCTGCCCTCAATTGCTTATGCCTAGGCTCTTAACAAAATAGAAATCTCGTAAGGCGACTCACCCTTGGTGTTGAAAGCAACTGGTAAAAAATAATTTGAAAATTATAGCTAAATATATAGTTAGGCTTAATCTAGTTATGTTAAAAATAGATTTGTTATTCCTGTGGTCAAACTGTCTTCCATGCGCATGATACATCCCTATTTACAGTGTGGAGTTATTCTACCATAACAAGTCATAATAGAGTTAATATTCCTTTCTAATCGTGATTTGCTCCCAAAATAAGACTCTTTGTGCACTATGTTATCTCCCTAAAATAAAAGATATAAATCCTAATTTTGGCAAAACAACTAAATCACAAACTCTTCTAATTAATATATGTTTTTCTCTTATACCACTTGTTGTGTGCGTAATGCAAAATCAAGCGTACCAAATAATCACAAGAAAAATAAAAGACCCAAAAATTTGTGGCTTGCAATTTCAAATTTTATGTCTACTTTTATTGACTTTTCAATAATTTTCCGCCTAGGTGAAGATTTGTCCAAATCTGAGTTGACTACCAACAAACCATCATCCCTAAAGTAATCCCTCATTAAAGATCCAAAATTGTTGTGTCACTTCGATTGCCTACGTACCTAAAATCTGAGATCAAGCCAACCGTAGTTTAAAATTTCCTAAACTCAACACATTTGAAGGATTTAAATTAGTTTCAAGAAATGTTGAAACTTGACTCTAAAAATCACCTTGGTTAACATATCTGATGGGTTACCTCTGGTATCAATCTTTTTCAACAACACAACACCACTCTCAATAACCTCTCTCATATAATGATATTTCACATCTATGTGTTTGTTTGAGTATGATATATTTGGTTTTTTGCCAGGAATATCGTTCTTTAATTATCAAAGAAGACCTCATTGTTCTTTTAGATTACTCCCAAATCACCTAACAATCCTTCCAAACAAATAATTTCTTTTACAGCCTTAGTTGTTGCCACGATTTCTGCTTCCATAGTGGAAAGAGCAATTTTTTATTGCAGAATTGACCTTCAACTAATCAGACCTCTACCCTATGTGAATACATAGCCAATTGTCGATTTTCGCTTGTTAAGGTCTCTAGGGAAATCAGAATCACAATACATAACACATTGTTGACTACAATCCTTCTTAAACAATAATCCAACATCAACTATCGCATATAGATATCGAAGTATCCACTCTACTGCAAGCCAATGGTTTTTACCCAAATTATGCATGTATCAACTAACTATATTCACTCCTTGAGATGCGTCGGGTTGTTGGGTGATTTCTTAATATATAGGTGTCAGTGTACAAGTGTACACAACAAGTAATAAAGTGATAAGTATTCGAGTAGTGTTTCCACAAGGACTGATGCTATAAGAATTGCTACAATAAGAAATTGTGGTACAATTACAAATAATTCAAATTATTTTTAACAACTAAATTAAACTAAGAAATCTAAATGACAAAAAATAAGGTACACTAAAATAAATCAACAAGTCTCACACAAGGATGTAATCACTAAAGATGATGTAGTTGAGTGAATTAACTCACATATTGACTGTTTTTTTTTTTGTTACAATACCATTTCTACAACAATTACTACAGCACTGGGCAGAATCCTAATGCATCCTCAGTTGTCGCTTGTTGGATTTCTTATATCTATATGTGACCTAACAATAGCCAATTGATAAATCACACAAGATATAGCATTATGCGATCAAGGTTCCTTATGCCTAGTTCATCACTAATTTTAAATTAAGCATAACCCTATTCAAATTGAGTTAACCCAACTTGGGAAGCCTAATCTAAAACCAAGTATTGCTTTCTCTTAGCTTGTATCATTAAATGGGTGGTCAGCTGAAATAGTGAATGAAATTAAGCACTATCAAAATAAAATGCTGTAGCAGTCATGCAGCAACATAATAATTTCAATCAATAAACCATCAAGCTTATAATCCACTCAACTACAAATAGATTTAGTTCATGATTTGTATCAAAAACAGAAAATAAAACCAATTCAACCATCATATACATCATCATGAATCAAAGAAAACAAAGAGAATATAGATAGAGGTGAGTGATCCCTTTAGATTTCTTTATTCTTCTTCTTCACGCTTACAACTTTTGATAAGCTCTTGAATTTCTCTTCTCTTTGTTGTTTTCTTTTTATTTTCTCATTATTTTCTTGTGGTTGATGGCTCTCCAAGTTGAATCGCCTTTTTTTCTTTTGTGTGCTCTTCCTTTTATAATTGAAAACAAGGGCAACTGGATGTCTAGGGCACGCATCTTCCATATTTAGAAACTACAGATCACAGATTTTTTATGAGATTCGCGTGAATTTTGTCTTCTATTGTTCCAAGATTGCTGCAGCAATCATGCTACAGTAATGCACTGTTTCAAACTAGTTTATACTTTTATGTAGCTAATTTCCTTCCTCATTTTTCCAAGCTCATTGCACAGCATTTCTTCTTTGAATTTGCACTTCCAGTTGCCTACAATGTAAACAAATAATCTAAGCACACACAATTTATTCCAAAGTCACCTAATTTATTACAAATAACTAAAAACTAAAACACATCATTTACTCTCTAAGTAATCTTGATTTAAGTCCAAAATTGCCAATGATACCTCTCATTTCATGGAGTTATATACTCCTAAACTTAAACCATTACTTGTCCTCAAGTAATAACAATAACACTAAAATTTGAAACAAACAATCATGCAAAATACTTAGCTTTATTATACTATTTGCAAGGATTTCCTAACCCTCGGATCAAATTTTAAAGCATGCACAATTGCCATAGCAGTTCAGCTCTAGACATAGTCTTAATTTTATCCAAAGTGAGTGTGTGCTATTTCGACCAAGTCCAGAGATACTGTAGCATTGCACAATTATCATTTCGTACTCAAGATCAAAAGTCAATTCAATAGTGTACAGGGGAAAAAATTACCTCACACTTTAGCTGTGCGATAACAAAAAAAATTTTTCTCTTTTTTTTTTTATTTTTTTGCCAATAACTCCCTTTAATGTGGAATTAGTTTTTCATGTGAATGTCTATCACTTGTGGTGATGACATCCAATTACTTACCAAATGCATAAATTCAAGCTGCTGCAGTAATGCTCATAACATGGTCTTATCTAAAGACACTTTTTACTCAAGGCTGAACATAAAGCTCATGAACAAACCTAGTTACTCACTATCTCAGACAGAGAACCAAAAACATAGAAATTTTCTTTTCACTTATTGCTACAGCAATGCTCTTAGCATTTGTTGCCTTTGGACTCAAGTCTGCATATGGGGTGCATACTCAGCCCTAGTTTCCTCAAAAAAATTTCCCCAAACTTAAGTTGTTTTTTACCCTTTGAACACACAATGCTTTACTACAACATTCTTATAGAACTTAGTCAAAATCTAATTGTTAAGACAAAAAATCAGCCCTCATCATTGAACAATCCCTACCTGGCAATCACAAATTTTTTACACTCAATTTATCTGCATTAGGTATTCAATCCATACACAAACTTATATAATAGATCCTTACACGCACATTCATTAATCTTACATAAAACACACATCATAAGCTTTATTTTTATTACCAACACAACCTCCCCAAACTTAAGAGGTGTTGTGTCAGCACACGCACACAGACATTCAGACTGCAAACAAGTCAAACAAACCAAACATGCAACAGAGAAATAAAAAGTCATAAAGTAATGAAATAACAAAATAAAAATAAGAAAAATAGAACAAGTTTATGATAAAAATAGAAAAATTTAAAAATGGCAGGGGCACTCCCCTATTGGTACAAAATCATTGCAGCAGACGCTGGGGTTAGGTGACATCACTTCTTTTTGGAGCTACTCTGTAAGCGATCTTTGGGAGAACTCATTGGGGTAGTAGGGAACAGCTTCTTCTTCTTGCTGGGTATTGAGCTAATGGGAAGAGTACCAGCTGGTTTAGAAAGCTTGGGCTGATGAGCGCTTGAACGCTTTTGATCTGGCTCTTCTGGTGCCGCAGCACTTTTAGACTGTTGTGCCCTTTTTCGCTTACTAGACCTCTTCGTCACGGGTGCTGTAACAGAAGGTTTGGTTGGAGTTAGTTGTGGAGCGGCTACAACAGATTCCCTGGCGGTAATTTTAGCAATAAGATCGAGCAGACTTTGTTTTTCTATTGCTGTTGTTGTAACCCTACTAATTGCTGCTTCGATTTCAGTGTCAATTGCTGTATGGTTGTCTTTGAATTCCTCCTCACTCACAACTTTCTCCTTTCTTTTCTGGGAGGGAGCTGGTGGCTCATCCTCCTACTCCTCTTCATCTTCCTCTTCTGCTTTCTAGTCAGTCTCCTCCTCATCCCTTTGCTTGCCTTCTTCTTGCTCGGTTGTTATCTGGTCAAGTTACTTTCCTCGTCCCCTTAGGGGTACCACTAGGGGTGTTTCCTACTGGTCGTCCTCATTTCTTCCTCGGTTTCTTGGTCGTCTTCCTCTTCTTCTTATTGTTCTCCTTCTTCGGCCTACTTGTCTGTTTCCTCCTTTGTTCATTGTGCTACTGCCTGTGATGGGGCTGTTTTAGAGCTAGATTCTTCCTTATTGGCTGCTGTTGTGACCTCTTTTGCTTATGCTTCTTACTCGTGCTTCAAAAGTGAACTACTACAATAAAGACCTTGGGATGTTGGCATCTCGTCTTTGTAAGTACAACACCAATTGATACAGTTTTGAAATGTTACAAGTAAGCCCAAAACCATCTATTCTTCTCTGTCTCCACCTGGATATAGTTTCGTATCATCGTGCAGAGTTCGTTCATCCTGGTACCCAGGTATGGACATGGTTTTGTCTTGGTGGCAGCATGTTGCTCAATAGGCGTTGCAACAGTTGCTTCCCCTACAACTCTTTCCACTGTTCTTACTATTATTGCCCCTTCATTTTTAAGTCTCTCATCTTGTGGTTCAAATTTTACGCTCGAAACTCCACATATTCCCGTGAGTAAAGACATAAACAACAAAGCTATTGATTTCTGTCTGCAGGTTGCACATTCTCTGATTTCTTTTTTAATTATTCTTCTTATGTGTATTTGCAATCCCTTAAAAATGGCATAAAGCAGAACTAACCTCTCCTAAGATACAGTGGTAGTGTGTGTTGTGGGCATAGTCGAGATTTCAAAAACTTGACCCAGACCTTTGCAATGGGTTTTAAATTAATTATATTAATCACTTTTCCCTCCTCATTCACTCACGTACTGCCCTGTATAGCTACTATTCTAAAAACCTCTCCCTACTTCTTATTTGTCATGTTTTCAATAAAGACAGTATATTCACACTCAATAGAAATGGGTAAACTGTAAAATGCATTAATAACACGAGAATCCAATGGTACCTAGACATTCATGACAAAGATGTTCTACTGTTCTTGCTGGAGCAGATTAGCATAAAATTTTTTAACAACCGGAACAACAGGGTCCTGAGCATGAGAGCAAAACTACAGCTATCCCTTTTGCACTGCAGCAGCATGTATGGTTCTCATCACTCTAGTTGGTTGTGCTGGGAAGATGAACCCCTTTTCTTTTAACAACTTATGAGGCTCTATAAATTTTTCAAACTTGTCCTTGGCTCTGTAACTGTGGAAACGTGCCAGATTCTTAAGTCTCATAGCGTGAGATTTTATCTTTACCATTGTTGCAACAATGCACCAAACTTTGTTTCACTGAAAAATAGCTGAACAAAATTTCGAAGATAGCGTTAAAAGTCTTAAGAGAAGAGTTAAGAATAGAATCCCTAATTTATAGTGTATGGAGAGTATAAAGAGGAAAGTAAATATGAGTTAAATATGGTAGTAATTAAAAATTAAAATCAATTCTGAATTCAAAAAGGGAAAGGAAGCTGTTATGATTTCGTAAGGATTTCAAATCTCCCTTATCCCAATTTATCTCTTTACTGTCGTTAGCAAGTCAGTGAAAACTTAAATTAATTCTTGGCCACAATGGTAAAGTCTTTGGCAAGCTACTTGTTCATTCCAAAGCTGCAGCAATTTGACACAGCTCCCATTCATGTGCATATTCACTTGTTTTGCCTGAAGCTTGAGCTTATACTATAGCAACTCCTTATCTCTTATACTGCCTCTTTTTTTTTTCAACTTTATTGCAAAAATAGCAATCAAATAAATGAAAACAATAACATTGACATAAAATAAAATAACAACAATAACAAACTAAGATCAAGCACTAGCTACTAAAATAAAATAACAAAAATAACCATAAACATTCAAAACACCTCCCTCATTGGGTTGCCTCCCAATCAGCGCTTGATTTTAAGGTTTTTCAGCCTAACCTTCCTTGAATTACTATAGCTTGATCTTTGAGGAATAAATCTTCTCTTGAGTCATCCATGATATCATCCATATAATGTTTAACTTTCTGTCCATTTACCATGAATTCTTGATCAGTTCTCTCATCCTTTAAGTCTACGGCACCATAAGGGTAGACCCTAAGAAGTCTAAAAGGACTTGACCATCTTGATTTTAGCTTTCCTCGGAATAGCTTCGACCTTGAATTGTAGAGCAAAACTTGCTGGCCTGGAACTAAATTCCTTTGCTGAATCTACTTATCATGTCATTGCTTTGTTTTTTCCTTGTAAATCCTTGCATTCTCATATTAAAACAACCTTAATTCTTTCTATTCACATAATTGAAGCTTCCTATGCTTTGCTGCAACATTCTTGTCCATGTTAAGTTGCTTAAGTGCCCAATATACCTTATGCTCCATCTCTAATGGCAAATGACAGGCTTTGCTATAGACAAGTCTGTATAGGGAAATGTCAAGTGGTGTCTTGTATGTTGTTCAGTAAGACTATAGAGCATCATGTAACCTAAGAGACCAGTCTTTTCTAGTGGAGTTCACCACATTTTTTAAATTTTTTTTTATCTTTCGATTGGATACTTCTACCTGTCCATTAGACTGAAGGTAATATGCTGTAGCAACTTATGCTTGATCCCATATTTCACCAATGCTGCAACAAATGCCTGTTACAAAAATGGGTGTCTTCATCACAAATTATGACCTTAGAAGTCCCAAACCTTGAAAAAATATTCCTCTGAAGGAATTTCACCATTGCCTTGGCATCATTTGTAAGTAAGATTGCAACCTTTACCCATTTTGACACATAATCCACAACTACTAAAATGTATAAGTTGCCAAATGAAGGTGAGAATGGTCCTATAAAATCTATCCCATATACATAAAAAAGCTCCACCTCCAGAATGTTGGTGAGTGGCATCTCATGTTTCTTAAAGATGTTTCCTATTCTTTTACACCCGTTACAACATTGAACAAACTGATAAGCATCTTTAAAGATAGAAGGCCAATAATAACCTGTTGGTAACACTTTTGTCGTTGTTTTGTGACCTCCAAAATGTCCTCTATATGCTGCAGCTTAACATACTTGTAGTATGCTTGGAATTTCTTCATCAGGCACACATCTTCGAATGATCTTATCTGAGCACACCTTGTACAAATAAGGGTCATCCCATTGATAACTTTTGACATCATGGAGAAACTTATTCTTCTATTGGTAAGTCAAGTTAGGTGGCAACAATCCATTCACTAGGTAATTGGCAAAGTCTGCATACCATGGAAATCTTGACTGCTGCAGCATTTGTGCATGCTGAAGCATTAACAACTACTCATCAGGAAAGATTTCTATGATGGCTTGTCTCGAATAAGTGCTTGCATCTACCTCTAATCTTAATAGATGATCTGCTACCTGGTTTTC
Source organism: Luvunga scandens (assembly GCA_030449905.1). Lineage (NCBI taxonomy): Eukaryota > Viridiplantae > Streptophyta > Magnoliopsida > Sapindales > Rutaceae > Luvunga > Luvunga scandens. Next base: position 417,547 of record JASUUG010000223.1, read on the forward strand.
AGTCCCTTTTCTGTCTTTAATCTCCAAATCAAACTCTTGCAACAAAAGAATCCATCTTATCAGTCTTGACTTGGCATCTTTCTTGGAGATCAAGTATTTTATTGCTGAGTAGTTAGTATAGACAGTCACTTTAGTGCCAACTAAATATGCCCTTAATTTGTCAAATGCAAATATAATAGCCAGTAGCTTTTTTTTCAATAGTGGGATAGTTGAGCTGAGTATCTACTAGTGTCTTATTGGAATAGTAAATAGAATGAAAGATCTTGTTCTTTCTTTGTCCTAGCACTGCTCCAACAGAATAGTCACTGGCATCATACATTAACTCAAATAGAATGTTCCAGATTAGTGCTACAATAACAGGTGCTGTGACAAGACCTTTTTTAATTCCTCAAAGGCCTTCAAGCAATTGTCATCAAATTTAAATGGTTTGTCATGCTCAAGTAGCATGCATAAGGGCTTGGCTACCTTTGAGAAATTCTTAATGAATCTTCTATAGAAATTAGCATGACCCAAAAAACTTCTTATGCCCTTAACTGATGATGGGTGATGGAAGTTTGTCAATAATCTCTATTTTTACCTTATCCACTTCAATACCCTTTCTCAAGACTCTATGGCCTAATATTATCCCTTCTTGCACTATGAAGTGACACTTTTCCTAATTAAGAACTAGATTTGTATCCTTACATCTTTTAAGTACATTCTCCAAGTTGTGCAAGCAATCCTCATATGATTCACAAAAGACTAAAAAGTTATCTATGAATATCTTAAGTGTTTGCTCCACCATGTTTGAAAAATTGCCATCATGCACCGTTGAAATGTTGCTGGAGCATTGCATAAGCCAAATGGCATCATTCTAAATGCAAAGGTGCCATAAGGACATGTAAATGTTGTCTTCTCCTGATCTTCTAGTGCTATTACAATCTGGTTGTACCCTGAATACCCATCCAAGAAACAATAATACTCATTTTCTGCAAGTCTGTCCAGCATCTAATCAATAAAGGGTAGAGGAAAGTGATCATTTCTTGTAGCCTTGTTTAGTTTCCTGTAATCCATGCAAACTCTCCAACCTATGACTATTCTGGTGGGTATGAGTCCATTCTTCTTATTTGCTACAATAGTCACTCATCCTTTCTTGGGTACACATTGCACTGGACTCACCTATATGCTAACTGATATAGGGTATATGATTCCAACATCCAGTTATTTGATGATCTCCTTCTTCACTACTTCCTTCATGATTATATTTAACATTTTCTGTTGCTCTACTAAATTGTTGTAACTCTCTTCCAACAGAATTGTGTGCATGCAAATAGATGGACTGATCCCTTTTATGTCTGCCATAGTCCAGCTAATTACTTGCTTATGTTTCCCTGCACATTCACTAGGCTTTTCTCCTGACCTGCATCCAAAGAAGATGAAATAATTATTGGTAATGTATCATTGTCACCAAGATATGCATATTTTAAATATGTAGGTAAGAGTTTTAATTCCAAAGCTGGTAGGGATTCCACAGAAGGTATAGAAGGTTTTACTTTCCTGTGTAATAAGTCCAAATATTCAAAATGTTTGTCTACTCTGAATGATTGTTTCTCTCCTAGCCATGCTATATCAACTGTCTCAACATCTTCATCATAAAAAACTACAGCATCGGGTTGCATGTTACCGTAATAATTGTCTACTTACTTTGCTATAGCAAGATCTACAACACTGATGAAATTGTAATCCTCAATCTCATTAGGATTCTTCATTGCTTCTAACACATTTTATGTAACTTGCTGATCATTGACCCTCATTGTTAACTCAACTCTTTTTGCATCAATAAGAGTCTTTCCCGTGGCTAACAAAGGTCTTCCTAAGATGATTGGTATCTCTTTATCTGCTTTAAAGTCTAGCACAATGAAATCTAACACAACTTAAAAGTGATTTCCAACTCCCAAGTATAAGAGTATCTTGTTGTATTATAGCTCGGTGAGTCCGAGGTCGATCCACAGAGAAAAGATTTAATTTGTTTATTTTATTTTTTTTCTAAAAATAAAAATAAAACTTGAATATATAAAACTTAATTTAAGTGAAATTATGAAATTGAATTAGTTAGGGTTATGGATTCACTCTTAATAGTAAATAAAATTTAACAAATTTTTTTTGCCATTTTATTTAGATTTATTGCCCAAAAGATTAATTATATAAATTATTATTATTTTCTCATTAATTTTATTATGGATTAAGTATTTATTGTGCCAAAATTTAATTTATCTACAATAAATCAAGATACAAAGTTACCATATCTTATATTAAGATATTAAGAATTTATTGTGCCAAAACCTATTTTTTTTGTCTACAATAAATTAAAATTTCAAAATATAAAATATGTATAAAATTAATTAGAAAATAATTTAATTTATATAATTAAAAATAGAATTTGATTAAATCATATTTATTTCTTAAGAGTTTCACCTTACCCTAACTATTACTATTTAACTAAGCATGATTGAAATAAAAATAATTCTTGAAATTAAATTACTTATAATTAAAAGGAAATAAAACAACTAAAATTGAAAATAAAACTAATATTATTTATGAAAATAATTACAAAAAATATTAAAACACACCTGGCAAAGAGGATTACAAGGGGATTGAGAGAATTTGAAAAGAAGAGGGATGATTAAAAACACAAAAATGAGGCTCTATTTATAGAGAAATAAATTCATAATCCAGTGCTTTGCGTTCTATGATAAGCTTGATGCATGTGCTCCATACAACCATTAGATCAAGATCCAACAGCTAGTCAAATGTCAAAAGTCAACCTTACACATGGCATCATATGAAACGTCCGATTTAATCAAAGAATGGTTGAGATTTGACGGTTAATGGGTGGATCGGGTCGACCCAAATACAAAGATTCGGATCCTTCAACTTGATTCACCAACCACTGCCACGTGGCACAATCTTAGCCATTGAATAATGAACGGTTGAGATTTAGTCAAAATTAACAGTTATCTAATGCATCCATATCTATTGTAGGCTCATTTTATCATCCAATTAATATTTGGTCAAATGAAAAAGTCAATTTTTCTTCTAAAAGCTGGATTTTAAGCCAGTCTTGACCCATCCTAAAGTTTTCAGACCTCCAGAATCCAAATTTGACCTTCATTTTCCCATTTGGAGCCTCGAATTATCTAAAATCAATATTTTACCTAATAAATATAAAAAAAAAACTCAAAATTAAATATAATTAAAACATAATTAATAATTCTTAATATGTTACATGAATATAAATATAAATTATAATATATGCACAAAATAACATTTTTATCCTTTAATAAATATACAATTTTTAACACTAATCATACTCCCCAACCAGCTTATTGCTAGTATCTAGCAATTAAAGCGTTATATTAAATTAAGATTTATAAAATTCACATGCAAGTTAATAATTATTCAACTAACCTCTAAATTACCAAATAAATAAACTCTCCTAAATTTCTTTAACTTTTTGTTGTTCACTCATTATCCAGGACATCACCAAATATTCTTTTGTGCTCAAATCATTAACACAATACTTATGGGGCTTCATTAAAAGGAAACAACATTTTTGTTCTAAAATTCATTAGAAACTCTATCTTTAGGCAGCAGATTATTCATATATATTTTAAAATATTACATTTTTAACCCATGTAATGAGCTTTAAGCCAGTGACTCCCAGACCAGTTGGCCTTAGGGCATTAGGTGTTGAAACACTCCTACGGACTTAATTACTCAGGTTTTAAATATAGCAAAAGTAGAGATTCAAAAAAAAAAATTCTTTTTTTTTCTCTTTTATTTTTATTTTTATTTTTGCAATATACATTTTTTACTACCTTAGATATCATCTCTAATAAATTAAAAGAACTAAATGTTGCAAAAATTTTAACTTTCAACCAACTAGTATGTGTCGCAGTGTGTGTGTAGAATGATTTAATAATACCTGTTAAATGAGTAAATAAAATGACTTAATAATCAATTGGAGAGTTCAAAAATTTGAGTAATTCAAAGAAAAAAGGAATAAAAACAACTTACTATGAATTTAAAAATCAAAATATAATACAACAGAACTATTAGGATGCGTATCAAAAGTCTTGACTCTTTACACAGCCATCCTAGAAACAAAAAAAATTGTTGTTGTTTTTTTTTTTAGAAAAATAGATAAACACATCTATTTATAATGTACATTACTATCCCCTCCCCCCAACCTACTTCAAACATTATTCAGAATTTAAAGATATACATGCAAAAAGGTGAAAAAGATAAAAAAAACATAAATAATAAAAAAGAGATAAAAAAAAATCATACTTGAATCGACTGCAAAAGCTTGAAGAAGATGAAAAAAAAAATAACAACTCTAGAAATAAGAATATGTGTTTCTAGAAGTATTACACTCTATAATCTGTCATCTTCGACTCAAATTTATTTAAAGTTAGTTTTTACAACATCACCAGGACAGAACATTCCACAACTATCAACTATTCTCTCCCCCCAACCAGAATGAGACATTGTCCCCAATGTCTTAAAGGAAAGAAATAGAGTTTAGAAGACATTATTTATCTGCTTCAAGAAAATAATCACAAACGAAGAGTTAAATATAATTTGTACTTCTTACGAGGGCTACGATCACCATCATTAGTAAACCATTTCAATGTCAAAGTCTTGGGATCTGGTTCTGGATTATAAGCTTGTAAAAGATCAAGTAACTCATTAGCAGTAGAAGCACAAATAAAGAGTTTTTTCCCAGAGATTGGAATAAAATGCTTCTTAATTGCATGGTTAATGAATGTTAGCAAGCCATCATAAAAGTTATTAACATTTAACAAACCGATAGGTTTTTTATGGATGTTCAAATTGGCCCAAGATGTAAATGTAATCAATGCCTCTAAAGTTGCAAGATCTCCTGGTAAGAAAATAAAAGTATCAGCATGATTTAACATTTCAGTTATTCTCTTCTGCATACCTGAGACAACTATTTCTTCTCCAATTGGTAGGCCAGGTATGCATACTAGAGGTTTTAAAGCTTGTGGAATAATGCCTAGCACTTGGTTTCCTCTAGTAAAAGCATCTTCTAAGACAAGCTTTGATAACCCTCGATCACCTCCTCCATAAACAAGGTGTAGTTTTCTTTCAGCTATGACATGACCAAGATCTACAGCTGCCTCAACAAACTCCTTGTATTTTCCATAATGAAATCTAGAAAGCACAAAAATATTTTTAAATTGTTTACTCGAAGATGATGCCATTGGAAAATTTTCAAAAACAAGTTGTAAATATTTGAAAAAGGAGCTCATATTTAAAGATCTTGGTGGCAGACATAATGATACACAGCTATAAATGAGTTGGTGTATTTGTTAAATGACGCGTAAAGCTCGTGGCTCAATAATTCAAAAGCAAACAGAAAAAAGAAAAGTAAATAGTGACTAAAAACAAACAGTAAAAAGAAAACATACAATAATTAGATACAAAAGTCACACCATTAACTACAATAATGCAAACGATAAAATAAAAGGATATTTACTGGTAGTTGTGATTGTGGCTCACATCTTCCTCTAGTTTTACGTCCAGTAACGGGTTGAACGCCCTCTATGGTTCGAGGATAGGCTTCCCATCCGGTTTCCTTATAAACTAACAAACAGGGTCTTTTTGAGTCAGATTCCTAAGACTAAATTGTGCACTTTCTTTTTGGAATAGTCCCCATAAGTTAGGAATCTCACGTTGCACATATCTGCTTCAATGCATCTCAAGAGATCGTAAGATATCATCCAACGATTCTTTACTCAGGCCATCTTTAACGAATTTAATTTTATCTTCTTGAGTATTAGAAACCATTCCTAAAGATTTACAAATTTCTCGCTTACAACTACGTTTTACACAGTTATGACAGTCAGAGCCAAGTCTTGTAGCTCTTCTTTTTTTAACATATGTGATTTTACCAAAACCAGGCATGTAAGAAATAAAACTCACCTGCCAATCGGACCTTTGCTTCAATTAACCAACGGATATCACCAAGAATTCCATTGATCATTAGCAAACGTTATCGTTCACAACGAGCTTTATAAATTTTTTTAGAACATTTTGAGGGAGAGAAGGAAAGTGCATATGCAATTTATGTTGTATTTCTTCTATGTCTGATTTTGAGGTTTCAGGTATTGTGGGAAACTGAAAATACAGACTTAAAAAGCCACAGAGTATCGTTATCCGCCACTTATACAGGAAAATAAATCAAAACACACTAAAATAAAGAAAATCAAATCTGTAAAATTAAATCAAACGTGAAAGCAAACAAAATAAGAAAACACACAATAAAAAGAAAAAGGAACTTACATTCATCCTCTTATTGAGTTAATTTCAAGCTTTAATTAGAAGTCATATATCCCATCTTCTATTCCTCTGAGTTGATTTTCCAAATCCTCAACATAAGACACAAATGTTGGTGGTCATTGATCCCAAATCGGATGTGATTTACAACTTTGTATCATGCGTCTCAAGTGAAATTTCACTCATAAAAGTTCTCCAAGACGCTTTAAAAGAAATTTTCTCATCGAGGTTGTCATGATGTACAATGACAAAAAAAATACAATAATTAAACACACTTAAGCATAATAACGCGTAAATAAAAGTCAAACAATTCAATCGATAAAGTGAAAGTGAAAAGTTAAATTATTTACAAAAAAAAAAAAAAACTTAATCAAAATTTGGTGGTCAATCAAATTTATTTCGGTGCTGTCTTTACATGGTTGGTATTCCAGATAAGGTTTTAATCTTTGTCTATTAACTTTAAATGTGACACTATTATTTGGATTCTCAATTTCTACGACCCCATATGCATATACATTTTTTACAACAAATGGACCACTCCACTTTTACTTTAACTTTCCTGGAAACAAATAAATATGAGAATTATAAAGCAACACTTTTTGACCAATTTCAAATGTTTTTCAAAAAATTCTTTTATCATGAAAACCTTTCGTTCTTACATTAATAATTCTTGAATTTTCATATGCCTCGTTCCTCAATTCCTCAAATTCATTCAATTGCAATTTCCACACATTACCAGCATCATCCAAATTTGAATTAAAAGCTTTAATAGCCCAAAATGATTTATGCTCAAGTTCAACAGGTAAATGAAAAGGTTTACCATACACTAATCGATAGGGTGACATTCCTAAAGATGTCTTAAATGAAGTACGATAGGCCCAAAGTGCATCAGTCAATCGAATAGACCAATCTTTACGGATTTGGTTAATTGTTTTTTTCTAAAATTTGTTTTATCTCCCTATTTGCTAATTCAACTTGACCATTTGTTTGAGGATGATAAGAGGTAGCAATTTTATGTCTAATTCCATATTTCTTCATTAAAGACTCAAATGATTTATTACAAAAATGCTTACCTCCATCACTGATAATGGCTCAAGGAACTCCAAATCGACTTAAAAGATTTTCTCTTAAAAATTTAACCACAATTTTGCTATCATTATTTCGACAAGAAATTGCTTCAATCCATTTTGAGACATAATCAACTACAACCAATATGTACACAAATCCAAAAGATGGTGGAAATGGACCCATGAAATCAGTTCCTCAACAGTCAAATATTTCAATCTCAAGTATGGGATTTAAAGGCATCATGTTTCTTTTAGTAATTGACCCTAATTTTTGACAATTTTCACAAGCTTTACAAAATTCATATGTGTTGTTGAATATGGTAGGTCAATAAAATCCACATTGTAAAATTTTAGCTGTAGTTTTTCTTGAAGAAAAGTGTCTACCACATGCTTCAGAATGGCAAAAATTAATTACACTATTTACCTCATCGTTTGGAATACAGCGCCGAAAAATTTGATCAGGGCAATATTTGAATAAGGATCATCCCAATAAAATTTTTTTACCTCAACCAAAAATTTCTTCTTCTCTTGACTATTCCATTGCAAAGGCATTTTACCTGTAACAAGGAAATTAACAATGTTAGCATACCATGGCATTGGAGTCACAGAAAATAGAAATTCATCAGGGAAAGAATCATTGATTGGTGTTATATCTGTGCAAATTTCAGATGTGAGTCTTGATAAATGATCAGCAACGACATTTTCAACACCCTTTTTATCCTTGATGGTGAGATCAAATTCTTAAAGTAACGAAATCCAACGAATTAGTCTTGGTTTGGCATCCTATTTAGTCATTAAATATCTCACAACAGCATGGTTAATAAAAACAATGGATTTAGAACCAAGCAAATACGAACGAAATTTGTTTAATGCAAATACCACAGCAAGTAATTATTTTTCAATTGTTGAATAATTCATTTGAGTACTATCCAAAGTGTCACTCGCATAGTAAATCATAAAAGGCTTACTATCCATTCTTTGTCCTAAAACAGTACCAACAGCAAAGTCACTTGCATCACCCATTAATTCAAAAGGCAAAGACCAATCAGGGGATTGCATAATGGGTGCAGATGTTAAAAGACAGATTATTTTCTCAAAAGATTTTTTACAATCATCAGTCTATTCAAATGGTGCATCTTTTAATAAGAGGTTACAAAATGGTTTAGATATGTCACTAAAATTTTTTATAAACCTCCTATAAAATCCTGCATGACCTAGAAATGATCTCACATCTCTAACTGTTTTTTGTGGTGGTAATTTGGATATGACTTCAATTTTTACTTTGTCAACTTCAATTCCTTTAACAGATACAACATGACCCAAAACAATTCCAGAAGTAACCATGTAATGACATTTTTCCCAATTCAACACAAGTTCTTTTTCAACACACCTTTTTAAAACTTTTTCCAAATTATCAAGGCAATCATCAAAAGAATTCCCAAACATAGTCAAATCATCCATAAAGACCTCTAAACAATATTCAACCATATCACTGAAAATACTTAGCATGTATCTTTGAAATGTTGCAGGAGCATTACAAAGTCCAAATGGCGTTCTTTTAAATGCAAATGTTCCAAAGAGACAAGTAAATGTGGTCTTTTCTTGATCTTCAAGTGCTATAGGAATTTGATAATAACCTGAATATCCATCTAAAAAATAGTAGTAAGGATGTCCAACTACTCTTTCTAAGATTTGGTCGAGAAATGGCAAGGGAAAATGATCTTTTCTAGTGGCTTCATTTAACTTTCTATAATCAATGCACATGCGCCAACTAGATGTAATTCGTGTTGGGATTAATTCACCTTTATCATTCTTGACAACAGTGATTCCAAATTTTTTAGGCACTACTTGTGTACGGCTTACCCACTTACTATCAGAGATAGGGTAGATAATTCCCGCATCAAGTAATTTAAGGACTTCTGTTTTCACTACTTTTTTCATGTGTGGGTTTAATCTTCTTTGAGGTTGTTGACATGTTTTAGCATTTTCTTCCAAATTGATTGTGTGTGTGCAAATTAAAGGATTAATACCTTTAATATCATTTAAAGTCCGTCCATTTGCGTTTTTATGCTTTTTAAGAATAGATAACAATTTACTTTCTTGGTCGCTTGATAGAGTAGAAAAATTACAACAGGATAAGTTTGTTCTTCTCCAAGATAAGCATACTTCAATCCCTTCAGCAAAGGTTTCAATTACAATTTAGGTGGTTCTTGTTGTTCAGTCTTTTCAATGATTCTAAGCTCGTCAAATTCTAGTTTCTCATCATCATTTTGTAAAGTCTGAGCAGAGTCAAACAACAAATTTATATTAGAAGTATCATGTTCAAGTTGCTTATTTAATTCAATTGAATTAACCAAACAAACATCACTAAGCTAAGAAAAATTTCCTTTTTGAATATTTTCCTCTATACAAGTTTCAAGCAATTCCTTTTGTTCATCAGTATCATCTTCATTCTCATTTTCTTCATTAGGTTGCCTACACATGCTAAAGACATTCAATTCTAAAGTCATATTTCCAAATGACAAATTCATTAAACCATTCCTACAATTAATCAAAGCATTAGCAATTGCTAAAAGTAGTTGACCCAATATTAAAGGAATTGGTTTATAATTATTCATAACATGTTCAGTTTCTAAGACAACAAAATCCACAGGGTATATAAATCTATCAACTTGCATTAAAACATTTTCCACTATTCCTTTTAGTACTTTAACTTATCTATCGGCAAGCAAAAGTGTAGTTGAAGTTGATTTTAGCTCACCAATATTAAGTTAAAGATAAACTGAATATGGAAGCAAATTAACACTAGCACCAAGGTCTAGTAAAGCATGCTCAATTCTGTGATCACCAATAATACAAAAAATAGTAAGACAACCAGGATCTTTATATTTAACCTTTAATAGGCAAAATTGTACTTACCTGTTCGGCCATGAAAGCACTCTTTTTTACCTTTAATTTCCACTTGACAGTGCATAAATCTTTTAATATCGTTGAGCAATTATGCCTACGTTCATAAGAGAAAGAGAAAATAATTGTATTACTAACAATTATTTAAGTGAAGAAACCTCACTTCCTAGAACCTAAATACACCTAATACTCTCACACAGCTCTTGAAAGGAAAACCTTGCAATAGCTCACACTCTTCAATTGCTCACTCTCAACAATTCTTCACTTGAATTTTTTCTCTCAAATTTGGGGTGACTCACTTGAAGGAAAATGGTTTGGTATTTATAAGAGAGCTTCACCAAGCATGCAGCAAAAAAAGTCTTAAAAATGGCACCATTTTCTTCATTCAGTGCCAACCTTTCCCATTTTTCTTCGTTCGGTGCAACTTTTCCAAATTTCAAATTTTGTGGCCACTTTTATTGACTTTTGAACAATATAGACTTGAAATTGAGAATTACAATTCCATAAGGAAACAAATCTGAAATTGTTACAAAATTTCAATTTAAATCTCAAAATCTGTCATCATGAACATATTAGTTGTTACCGATAATCATGAATTATCGACGACAACTTTTATATACCTTTTTCAGTTTCTATCTAATTTTTATCTACAATTTTTAGCTAATGATCATGATCAGTAAGCCATGGGATCCAATCATCCCCACGTAGTTCGCACAATTAATTCATATAGAATTTGGATCTTCCCTTTATAGGAGATTTGGGACAGCTTCATTTAAAGAATTATAAGGATAAGATTTAATTTATTTACAATTTTCCTATTTAAACTCAAAAATCTAACGTTTTTAGATTAATTAAAATTGAAAACTAACGGAAGTTTAGACTTTTTTCTTAGCTTCTAAGTTTATCACTTCTCAAACTCTAATGATAAACAGCACTTCATCTTTAGGCAATCAACTAAATTTCAGTAGTAAATCATCTTCTTCATGCAAATTAAATTTTATTAATAAACCATATCTTACTGACATAAGAATATTTCAAGAAATGCAAAAATCTGGACGAATAAATTATTATTCTTATTCTTAGAAAAGTAAAAATTAGCCAGTTCAATTATTGTTGTTATTCTTATAAAAAGAAAATACATATTATCTGGCAAGCTAGTTAATTATTCTAACCAACAAACGGCAAGTGCTTTTCCATGTGTGGATACTATTTCTATGGGAACTTGATGAAGCGATCTGCCTACCGGACAACTACTGACATCTATTATGTAAAAATCTGGCCGACTAGATTATTATTCTTATTCTTAGAAAAGAAAAAATTAGCCATTTCGATTATTGCTCTTATTCTTTTTTTTTAAAAAAAAAAAAAAGTAATCTGGCCAGTTGGCTAATTGTTCTTATTCTTCTGTTCTTTTTTATTTGAATTAATTCTCCCTTTTCCATTCTTTTTAACTAAGAAATTAATTACTAATTTATCTTCGGTTATTTTTCTGTACAACTAATAGGAACGTGATTTATGCCCGAATCGGGCTCACGATCCTTTTGATTCACTAGTTACAATGCACTCACCGTCAATCTATATATAGGCAGACGTATAAATTATATCAAAAAAGTTATTTATGGAAACTTTCACTTGCAAATTAGAGAATTATCCTTAACTAAAAAATTTTGTTCTCTTTTTCAAATAATAAATTTCATTTTGATGGCTTTTGAATATTAAATTAGACATTTGCTAAATTGGATTAAATACATTTATTTTTGCAACCTGCAAGACTGCGACTAGGATATATCCTAAACCTCCGGTTTAATCTTACCTAATTTGTGTGCCCATTTTATCTTCCACGTGATTGGCATTACTACTTTGTTTGTCTTCTTTTGTATAATTATTTATTCTCTGGACTCACGTTTCGAGCATGCACCTTAACCTTAGCCCTTAATCTCACGTAATTTTGTAACCTAAAAATTCAGCCGTCGATCTCTTATCTATACCAACCTTGAGTTATTATTTGCTTTGGCCTTGAAATTATAATATCCTTTTTGGGGTGTCAGGAGGAAATTGTTATTGAAAAATAATTAAATAGACAAAATCTGAATCCTTCTATGGTTGTATCAATTTATTAATTGTTTCATTTATGCATGCCTGCGTTATTGACATCTATTACAAAGTTGGAAATTGGTCTCGATCAATTGGATTTGTTTTCTCATTTGAATTATTTGGAGACATGTATAATGCATGTCAAGTTTTCTCATAAGACATTAATGACTTTATTTCTTTTGTTGGCTCAATTGATCCATGTGTATATCATTCCTAGCTAATTCGATTATTTAAAATAATCATCATCCATCTATAATTTATCATACAAATTTTCTTATACGATCAAACAGATTTGATTATTATTATTTTGATGATGAGATCTTAATAAAGTTGGAATAGACAAATTTTAATTGTTGGCTCACACTAACATAAAACAAAGAAAAAAAATCGTAAAACTATAAACAAATTAAGAACCATTGTCAATCATGACAATTCAAATGTTTAAACAATTAAAATTTCATGACTTTGAATTTAAGCTTTTTTTTATTTGTTTTTTCGTTTATATGTTAGAATGATTTTCTTTTTAATATTAAAAATGAGATTGGGAATTGGACATTTTTATTTCCAAAACTATCTTTCACTGGCTCCGTCCAAGACGAAACCGACTAAAAGAAACTTTTGTAATTTACAAAATTATTGTAGCAGTGAGATGTGAAAGAAAAGACTGCACGTGTTAATTGCGGTAGTTTTCTCTCATAATTCGTGTAACTGAACTGTAGCCATTTATTCATTACCTACTTATCCAACAGCATACCTTTTCTAGATCTTTTGGGAATCAAGAGGCTTACTTTAATCATCTCTATTTATTACATCAAATTATCAAACAAGAAGCCAGAACCCGCAAAAGTAACTTAATTACTTTTGAGCTTTCATTCCCGTAAGCAGAGATCTTTCTATGAATATGGAAACTACCTGCGCAGGTTTATAGGCCAATTTCATTCCAATTTATATCATTTATAATTTTTGTTTTAGTATATGCATTTATAAATTAATTTTCCTTTATAAATTAATTTTCCAATATGAATATTTCAGGTGATAAATGGTCGGAGGGTGTGAACATCCCGCCATGGCACATTGTTGCTGATGATGATACCATGAATGACAATCTTGATCTTCTTGTTGTCCCTCAATATGGAAGAAATCCCGACCATATCAGTTAAGGGCAGTACTACTGTTCGATATTATATTTAATTAAATAAATGATAGGCATAGTGTTACCTATCAGTTCAACTTATAAGATTTTTGTTTCTTTGTTTACAAAATGTTTTCCTCAAAAAGGAAATAAATAAATAACAGTTATTGTATGTGTCAACATGCTGATTATGTTAGTCTATACATATCGGCTTAATTACGCTCTCTCCTCCTAAATATTTTTCTGAAATAAATTCACCCGTTTGTTGTGTAAAGAGACACTACAATTTCAATCATATGGAAGGTTACATTTTATTCATTTACCGATGATACCCTCTTGGTCCTCCTTAAAGGATGTTGTAGCGCCAAGATGGTAAAAAAGTGTACCATTTTCTAACCCAGAAAAATCACTTCTTCTACATCTGCGATATCCTGTAATGTTACTTGCAGCTTTGCAAGGCACAAAACCATCATCAAATAAACAGTTGTTTTCTGACAAAATAAAATGATGGAAAAAGAATTAAAAAAAAAAAGCTGCACTATTTTAATGGTCATCTGGCATATGAACACTTCCCATTGCATTTGGAGGGCGGGTGATTTTGTCGTCTGCACTCCGAGAATCTGCTCCCATGCTACCTTTATGGTTCCATCTTTTAAGTCTGGTAGTATTTTGTTTGGAAAATACCCCTCTGTAATATCTTCATCAAGAAATTTGAGGACTTAATTTCTGGTGTTTTTATACTATTAAATCACATTTAATTAATAATATTCATTGACTCAAATCAGAAGGATGTTTGATTCGGATATGAATCCTTCACTAATCTAATTTTTTCTGAATTTTGTAAGATATTATGGCACTTGTCATTTAAATTTTTTTTATAGTTAGTATTTAATTTACTTTGAGCTTTCCTTATTACACACCAAATCCTATAATTCTTTTGGCTTTAATTCCGAAATTGACCGCCGTTAACTAGCATGATTAGCTTAATTTCTTATCATATTGCTGGTGCTTCTTCTGATCTTCTTCTCCCTCTTTCTCTCTCTCACATTTTTTCTTATCTCTCAAAGACCTAAAACTTTGACAAGCAAAGTTGAGCTAAAAAGAAATATTAGGACAGAAAGTATTCAAAATATTAAAAAATTCGGATAGGTTAATTCTCGTTCCATTCATGAATTCTGGTGTTCCGACGCAATTCCACTTTCCCATAGAGCCAAAAAATGGCAATTAAAACATCTTTTTTTCATGCCATCAAATGAATTAAATGTTGCATGTGCAGCAGCCCCGTAATCGAAAATAACTTTATTCCTTTGAAAAGTTCTTTATGTTGTACAAGAATTAAATCCATTCTTGTTATTGTGTATCGGCAATTTAACTTATCCGGCTAGTTTACAATTTATTTTACATACATAAATAATCGTTCCTTTTTCTTATTCTCAATTCAATTATGGTCCCTGGAATGATATTGACCTCGTAGATCAATTATCAATTTTGGTCCTAGAATGATATATTGATTTTGAAAAATGAAATTATAAGAAGATCTTGAGCATTTTGATTATGCTATGAAATATAGTTTTCAATTTTTTTGGGGAAAAAATGAGGAAGTTAAAACCATGTTTATTCGTTTTTCAGAAATCACTTTGACGTTTCTATCTGCCTTAATTGCTTATGCCCAGGCTCTTAACAAAATAGAAATCTAGTAAGTCGACTTACCCTTGGTGTTGTAAGCAATTGGTAAAAAATAATTTGAAAATTACAACTAAATATATAGTTTATTTTAAAATTAGAGTTATTATTCCTGCGGTGAAACTGTCTCCCATGTGTAGGATACATCCCTATTTATAGGGAAGAATTATACTACCATAACAAGCCACAGTGGACTTAATATTCCTTTCTAATCTTGATTTACTTTCAAAATAGAGTAGTATTACACATCCTAAATTTTTTATCTCAAAAAATTTTTACAAATAATGTGGCACTCATCAATTGGTTAGTGAGGATATATAATACAATTAATTCACTTGGATCTTTTTAATGAATTATCAACCAATCAATAAGTGACATCTCATTTGGCATATAATTTGGGATAAAAAATTTAGAATGTCTATCCTTACTCTAGAAAGAATGGACATTCATTTTAGCGGAAGGCCAAGGCAGTTGTCTAAAGAGTAGAGCCTCTAAGACCCCTTTTAAACTCTTAAGAAGCCTCACTTTTCATTTTCTATGATCTCTTTGTTTATGAAATTACAAAAAAAAGACAAAATTATCATAAAATTTTAATTGAATTTCACTATCATTTAGAATACGTCTTGGAAACATATTTTCATAACATAATTGTTGTTAATAAAAAATTAATTTCTTCATTATTTTGATTTCTTTAACAAAATTAATTATATCGTATAATAGGATTAAAAAATATTTAAGATTCATCATTTGTAAAGATATTTTAGCGCAATCAAATTCACATTTGTGCTTTTAGTAATTCTTAGTAATAATAGAACTATTATTATAAAGGTAGTGATATAAGGATACTGAAAAGGTGTGAAAAGTAGTACTCTTGCCTAAATTGTTCCAGAGTTTGAACTGGTGTGTCTATATTACCACTTACTAGAGAAAGAGGAAAAACTTTTCCAAAAGACCACCATGCTTTTGGTAATTTTGGTGACATTTTACCTAAGAAATGCTTGAAGAAATTTAACACTCTATTAATTGTTAGTGATAATATCACAAAATTGGTTGAGAATAGATCTTGAGTCAAATATATAGGCTTGGACATCCCTCGATTTAACTTTGCGAACCAAATTAAAGGCTATAAGGGACTTCAGCCCATCATAAACCTTTTAATTCTTGGAACCCTTTGAATACGTGTTAACGTTGGATTTTTAATCTAGCATTGTTGGATCCTTAATCCAACATTAAACTTATATGTGAATAATTGTGTGTTGCGGACTGTCATATAAGGGTAAGCGTAATTAAAAATGATCTATTAAAGTTTATGGTAATATGAGTTTTAATGTATTTGATAAGGTGTGGGACTTTAATGTGCAGA
The DNA here is from genome assembly GCA_030449905.1 of Luvunga scandens. NCBI lineage: Eukaryota > Viridiplantae > Streptophyta > Magnoliopsida > Sapindales > Rutaceae > Luvunga > Luvunga scandens. The sequence continues at coordinate 434,135 of JASUUG010000223.1, forward strand.
GACTTAAAGGTAATTCTATTTATATGATGGGCTGAAATAAGAATATCTAAAGAGAACAGAAAAAGTTGCCTATATAAGTGGTTATGGTCCTCATGTCATATGTATCATTCTATTTTTTCTAACATCCCATCATCACAAAAAAGAGCACAAAGAAAATTAAAGCATTCTCTAGGAGAACGTGCTTATTTGGAAAGTCAATCACACAATTTTAGAGAGCAATTAAACATTATAGATTCAGGTACACTTTTGCATATTTTAATATTGATCCTTAGTGATAAACTATGAATGTTCATGAACTATAAGTGATGGTTTTTACCAAAGGATTACTTGTTCTAACAAGTGGTATCATAACCTCTTCATGTCAAATAATTAAGGATTGAATTTGTTTTTTTATTAATGATTAAATCTTTCGTGTTCTTGAATTTAATAACACCAAAATTATTGAAATTGAGAATAAATCTGTGGTTGTTTTTCCAAAATTGAATAATTTTTTTTTCAACTAGAAATTTAGGTTTATAGTTAAAAATTAAAAGAAAAATTCGAATTCAAGGTTTTGTGCTCAGTAGCAATGGTAGCCACTAGCGTGAAGGTTGCTAACTAGATCGTATCACACTCGAGCTATGGCCAGCATGCCACAGTAGCTTGTGGAAAAGTGCCAGCCATGGCTACTGCATCAAGTAAAACAAAAAAAGAAATAAAAAATAAAAAAAGGAAAGTGAACGACTTCCAACTGAGCAAGCCATAGCCCACTGGCTTTAGCCACCACATCACACTAGCTTGATGCCCAAGCAAGAAGAAGAAAAGAAAAATATAGAATTAGGGCTTAATGGTTTATATCTTGGAGGTCTCTGAGGTACTATAAAAATTCTTTTTAGGCAGAATGGTTAAGAAGATTTTCATTTAAGTCCTAAATTTGTTTGGGTTTAAATAAACTTAGTTTTAGGTCCAATAGAGATTGGACTTAATGGATTAAAATGAATAGTTAAAATCTAGCCCATAAAGATAAAGGAATTTTTTAAGGTAATTTTTATTGTAATTTCAAATTCAAATATCAATATGTTTATATATATATCTTGAGATGAATGAATTGAAGCAAAATATTACTAAAGTAACCTCTCTTGTGAAAATTAAATTGTTTTGGAATATAAATGGTTGTGTATATGCAATTTTTGTCGATATCGATCGGCTCAAAAGATGGTCCACATTTAATAGAATTGCATGTGCACTTGTGGTAATAAAAGCACAATGATTACATGCGAATAATAAATCAACCCAAGGAATATTTATTGTTCGACATGTTCTTATTATCAATATTTGATTACTACACCAATATATCACTTATAAGTTAATATTTTGTTTTACGACTTATATGAGCTTGTTTTGGTTGTTTGTTGCTCTTTATTTACTTATGTCTGTTGCTAATATTATTGCCAACATCAATTCTATTCCTATACTAAATGGCTCTAACTTGAATTAAGAGAACCTCTTAATGATTCTCATAGGCATGGATCTTGACCTTGCGTTAAGGGTTGATCCTTCCTTATCTGTTATAGATGAGAGTACCCTTGATGACAATGGGGGTATGGAAAGGTGAGGAAAATCAAATCGCATGTATATAATGATCATAAAGAAGGCCATTCTGAAAGCATTCTAAGGATCAATATCATAAAAGACATTACGGCTAAGAAGTTCATTATATAAATTGAACAAAGGTTTGTCAAGAACGAATAGGTAGAAATTAGTACACTCTGGTTAAATCCAATTTCAATAAAGTATAAAGGTAAGGGAAAGGGCAAGAAAAGGAAATAGGATAAGGAAGTTGTAGTTACAACACCTCAAAGAGAACAACGAAAGAAATTAGCTTATTTAAAAGATAATAGTTGTTTCTTTTATGGAGCTAAAGGGCATGATTTGGTTTGTTCTGAGGCTACTTTAACTTTGGTACGAAGATATACATGGTGGATAGATTATAGTGCAACAACTCACATTATTGTGTATGTTCATGGTTGCTTGAATTGATAAAAACCTAATAATGGTGAAAGATATATCTGTGTGGGTGATGGCAAGACGGTTGAAGTTGTAGCAATTGGAAATATAAATTATTATTAAATACTAGATTTTATTTGGATCTTATTGAAATATTTATTTTTTCATCTTTTAAGTTAAATTTGATATCCATTTCTTCCTTCGACAAGCGTGGCTTTTCTTGTTCATTTGGGAATGAAAAATTTCGTTTGTTTTATGATTCAAAATTGGTTGGTTTTAGTTCTGATGATAATATTTATATGCTTGATATAATTACTTTATTTAATGAATCCCTGCAATTAAGTACACAAGGTTTAAAGATAAAATTAATCAATGAGAATTCAGTTGGGTTCTGGCACAAGAGATTTGATCATATCTCTAAAATGGAGAATAAAAAGATTTTTATCAAATGAAATTCTTGACTCCTTAGATTTCATAGGTTTTGATATTTGTGTTGATTGTATCAAGAAAAAACAAACTAACAAAAGAAGATTTGAGCCCAACAATACTTAGGATGTCTTAGCACTTATACATACAGATATGTATGAGTTATTTTCTACAGTTGCTCGGAATGGTCAACAACATATGTCTCTTTTATGAAAAGTATGTTCAACAATTTTAAGACTAAAGTGGATAACAAACATGGCAAAAAACTTAAAAGCGTCAAATTTAACTATAGCGGTGACTACTATAGTAGATATGACGGTTCAGAAGAACAATGTCCAGGACCATTTGCCAAGTTTCTACAAGAATGCAGTATCGTCCTACAATACACTGTGCCAGGTTCACCCACTAAAAGATGAAATAAGATGCTTAAAGATATGGTGAAGAGTATAATTTGTCATTTTACCTTACTAGAATCATCCTAGAGAGAAGCGCTTAAGACTGCAGCATATATCCTTTACAGAGTTCTAACTAAAGTGACTATCAAAACCTCTTATGAACTTTAGACGAGCAAGAAGCCTAGGTTAAAACAATTGCATACATGGGGATGTCTAGCTAAGGCAAGGCTTTATAGTCTAATGAGAAAAAACTAGACCGAAGGACGGTGAGTTACTATTTTATTAGATACTCTAAAAGATCCAAAGGGTAAAAGTTTTATGATCCCACGACTAAGTTGATTTTTGAGTCTGGAAATGCTCAGTTCTTTGAGGATGTCGAGTTTGTGAGGGAAGATACAGTTAAAGACTTTGTCTTTTGAAGAAAAATATGTTGATATTCACATAGGTGTTATTGGCACTGATCAAGGTCTCATTCATGACTTTTTTTCAAGACACAACAGATCAAGATAATGTTGTAGAACCCCTTATGTAAGAAGTTGTTCCAAAAGAACAAACTCTACAACCATAAAAACCTATGTCATTAAAGAGATCCACTAGAGAATGGAGAAATATAGTGCCAAATTACTATATTGTACTTCTCTAAGAACATGACGTAGACATTGGAGTGATGGAAGATTACCTTATCAATTTCCATCAAGCCATAAAAAGTTCTAACTCTCAGAAGTGGATTGATGCAATGAATGAAAAAATAAAGTCCATGAAAAGGAATGACGTATGGGATCTTGTCCTATTGGTAGAAGATGTGAAACCTATTGGTTGCAAATAGATATTTAAGACCAAGAAGGATTCGAAAGGCATCGACTATAAAGAGACTTTTCTTTTGTTTTTTTCAAAAAAATCTTTCAAGATTATAATTGCATTTGTGGCGCATTTTAATCTTGAGTTACGATAGATGGATGTGAAGACAACATTTTTCAATAGTGACATTAATGAGACTATCTATATGATGCAGCTAGAAAAATTTATGTTAAAAGACCCAAAGAATATAGTTTGCAAACTTAAAAAATCCATCTATGGGATGAATTTGGTCAATGATTATATATACCATAAGTTCTATGGGAGTAAATATATTTTTCTAGTTTTATATATAGATGAAATTTTGCTTATCAACAACGATAAAGGCTTATTGCATGATACCAAGAGATTTATAACTAAGAATTTTAAGATAAAAGATCTTTGTAATGCCTCTTTTATATTAGGCATACAGATACACTGGGATCGCTTTTGGGATATTCTTGGATAATCACAAAAGAGCTATATCGAAATGGTTCTCAAGAGATATGGCATATAAGATTGTAAACTAGGTGGTACCCTATGGTTAAGAGAGACAAGTTTAGTCTCAGTTAGTGCTCTAAGAATGATTTTAAGAAAAAGAAAATGGAGGATGTTCCTTATGCGCCAATAGTAGAAAGTTTGATGTATGCTAAGGTTTGTACATAACTAGATATTGTGTACATTATTGGAATGTTGGGAAAATATTTAAGTAATCTAAGAGTAAACCATTGAAAAGAAACCAAATGGATCTTGTAGTATTTATAGAGAACAAAAGACTATATACTCACATACTAGAGGTCAGATCAGCTATAGATCATTGGGTATACTAACTTTGATTTTGCTGGATGTCAAGATAGTATGAAATCCACTTTGATTTACATCTATCAACTAGCTGAGGGCGTTATCTCTTAAAAGAGTGCTAAACAATTTCTTATAACCTATTATGTGATGGTAGCAGCGTTCATAGCATATTATAAGGCATCTAATCATAGAATATAGTCACAAAATTTTGTCATGAGACTGCATATAATAGATGGTGTTAATAAACCACTTAAGTTATTTTGTAACAATAAGTTAGCAGTGCTATATTCTAATAACAACTTGAGCTCAATAAAATCGAAGTATATAGACATCAAGTTTCGAGTTACATCTATTTATTGGCTAAAGATGTTGTCCCTTAGAAGAGTGCTAAACAATCTCTTATAACCTCTTGTACGATAACAACAGAGTTTATAGTATGTTATCAGGCATCTAATCACGGAATATAGCCATGGAATTCTATCACGAGACTATATATAATAAATGGTGTTGATAGACCACTTAAGCTATTTTGTGACAATAAGTCAACCGTGCTGTATTTGAATAACTAGAGCTCAATGAAGTTGAAGTATATAGACATCAAGTTCCTAATTGTTAAAGAAAGAGTTCAAAGTAGACATTCTCTATAGAGCATATTGGTACAAACTCTATAATTGCGGATCCATTTATTAAAGGATTACCACCAAAGATGTCTCTTGAGCACACTACTCGTATGAGGTCATGTCATTAAAGGATATTCAGTTTTAGTGGGAGTTAGTGATTTTAGATGTTTTTATATTATAGACATTTTCAATTATTTTGGTTTATGGATATTTAAGGTTATTTTTCATAAAAATAAAGTTTTAGTTTATTCACACTTTGATTTTTTACATGATTTGATCCAACTAAGGTTTAAGGTGGACCAGTTAGAAATAGGCATATTAAGATCAAATTATATTAAATTTCCATACTACACATCCACATCATGATCTATATCATTTAGTTGGATTAGCATAGTGGCCATTGATGGATCGAGCTATGATAGTTGTAACGAAGGCCACTTTGATCCTATATTAGTATGATTGATGAACCAAATTCGTTATAGATACATTTGGGTAATGACAACAAGATTGAGCTCATACGGTTATTTTTGTAAGAAACTTTTGTAATTTACAAATTATTGTAGACTTAGAGCCATAGGATCGGGAGAAACTATAATATTCTTGGTAGTGTCTAGCCACATTTTCTAAATGAAATGATGGTCCAGTAGTGCTCTGCCATACTGGATCTCAAGATGTCACTAAAAATAGATCTTACTTTGTTACCTACTAAATTTATTATTAAAAAAGTTAGTGGGTCTCACTTTGCACCCATAGGTCTACCAGTCGAGAGAACACTTACCATATAAAATTTTCTTCTGTTATTGTTATTTCTTTTTTTTCTTGTATCGAATTATTGCCAACAAATTTTATATCAAGTCAAGAAACTATATTCAATTATTGTATATACGCTCCTAGGTAATTTGCAAAATTGAATTGTAGCTATTAATCTACTTATCTACAATTAATTAAATGCATGCACCATTTGTAAGATATCGGCATTAATTTTCGATTCAGCTCCAATTCATAGCTCTAAATCATCTGGTTGTATGAAAGATAAAATTCTTGTAGAAATTATGAATGTATTCACTTTGTGATTAACAAAAGTGTTTTAATCAAATTTTCACTAGGATCCGATCTGAACCTTTAGGTGGTTAGTCACATCGGATCTAGCTCAAATCAAATTAAAACAAATAAAAATTTATATTTAAGGGGAGATTGGCTAGTAAAGGTTGAGGCGTGGTTTTTTGGTATTTCGGACATGAGGTATAGCTAAGGTGATTTGAGAGATTAGCTAGAGTGATTTGAAAGGTGAACTCATAGGAGAGCTAAGTGGTGCACGTGAGAGTTAATTTTGAGAATTGACATGAGCAGCTTAAGAGAGCTCATAAGATAGCTTTGCCTACTATTAAATATGTGCTATTCTTGCCCGTATTTTTCTATACTTTTACAATAACACCCTTGCAACAACAGTCTTAGTGATATTAACAAAAAGAAAAAAAGTCAATTTATCAAATTAACACGAAAATTAAAATAAAAATAAAAGTAAATTTTTTTATTATTTAACAACTAAAGTAAAATAAAAATTTAAATAAAGGTTATTATTATTATTTTACTTTTAAGATTTTTTTAGATAATTATTAGCAAGATCGCAAGGTTTTAAAAATAGATTTAAGTTGGCTGGTATTAATTTATTTATAAATAATTATTGGAAAGATTGTAGAAAGGGTTGAAAAAATACTAGTTCTTTCAGACTTACAATTATTGGCCAATTTGCTAATTAAATTTTTATTGATAATTTAATTAATGCTGTCAAGATTGAAGCAATTTATTATTATTGTAATCGCAAAGAAAACTACAGGGGAAAGTGCCACATATTTATTTAACAATAGTGATGTCTTGAGATATATAGGGATTAAATAACATAACTTAAAATATAGGGACTAAACATCTATGCAGTGTAATCAAAATGACTCTTAAATGATTTTTTAAGTATCATTGATATTTGTTGGCTTTTTGAAGATTTAAATTGTAGAAATTCTGAGATTATAATGGTTGTGTACGGTTAATTCTAAATAGCTATTGAATTATTGTCAAAACATGTAACATTTTCAAGGATGATGGATTTCGGTTAATTTTTTTTTAAATTGATAGAGAGAGGAAAAAGAGAAAAAAACGCATTCCTTCTTGAAAACTACTACAAGAGATGGGAATGTTTTCGACAACAGGCAAAATCACAAATCCAGAATTGTACTTTTTATAGAAATCTTGTACAAGATATGGTAAAAGAATGTCTTGTGTACTCTCACATCTACATCAATTAAAAATCCTTTAACTCAATTCCCCAGAACAATGGCTAAAAGTTCGTTTAGTCCCTATATTTTGAGATTAGTGGTTGTTTAATCCTTATATTTTGAAAAATATCTCAAAACAACTTTGTTGTTAAATTATTGACAACATGTTACTTTTTGTTATTTTTTACTTGCTTTTATAAGATTACTTAATTATTTACTCTCTTACAATAACATTTCATTTTTTTAAATATTTATAAAAATATAAAAATTAAATTACCAATTAAACCCAAAAAATAAAGTAGAAAGATTATATATTAATTTTCAAGGAACACTTTGCTGAAGAGTTAATATATTAATTTTTTTATTAATATCCAAAAAAATTGCTAATTTAATTTTTTTTGCAATATTAATTTTTTTGGGACATACATGAGATTATACAAAAATTAATATATATTCTTTTTCTTTTTATTTTATTTCTTTGGAGTTAAATTGGTAGTTTAATTTTTTATTAATGTCCTAAAAAAATTAAGAAAATTGATTGATTCATATCATGGTGGTGGTGATGGTGATTAGGAAAACTGATAAGAACAAAAGGTAAGAACTTATCGTTAGAAAATAACTTACAAAAGGGTGGTGCCCATAAACGTTATATTCCCATTTAAACGATTGTTTGTTTCATATGTGGCATTGCCCTTCTTCACTCACACGATATTGCTGGATCAGACTTTTGCCCATTGTCCAAGATTCCCTACTGCTGCCCCTCGTGGGAGTTCGAGCCACTTCCCATTACTCAAGAGGGCAATTCCTTGCACAATTAGAGTTATTTCATGAAATAACACTCGTATATATTGAGCTCGTAATGGTAACTCACAATTCAAAAGTCTCTCTATGGCTGAAGACATTCTTTTTCTCCTTGAATCCTCAATTGTAGCCCTTCAAATCTTTCTTCTTCTTTGTTTTCTTTTTATTTTTCTCTCCATTGTTCCTTTAATGGCAGCTCTCCCTTTTTCCTTTCATGCATTCTCCCTTTTATAGCTTAAAATTAGGGTAACCAAAAGCGTGTGGCTGCAAATCTGCCATTTTTGGAAACCTTGGATCATAATCTTTTAATTATTTCATGTGAAATCTTCTCTGCAGTTGCTACAGGATTGTTGCAGCATCGACTACAGCATCTTTACTGTTTTAGATTTGTTTTAATTCTTCTGTAGCCTAGCTCTCTTGTCATCTTTGTAAGTTTATAACAGTATTCTATCCATGAAATTGAGCTTTTGGTTACCTACAATTCCCTCATAATTAGAGCACCAAATAATCTAAAATGAGATTATTTTATTAAAACTTAAACTTAACTAAATGCTCATGCAAAATACACTAATAATACAATGGAAACACATCATTTACTCTCTAAGTAACATTAGTTTAAGTCTAAAAGTGTCATAATAACTCTCATTTCATAGAGTTATCACGTACATATCACATTTGTCATTTGACAAGCTCAAACTAGACAGTATACTAAGTTCTCTCATTTTTTTTAATATAAGAAATTTTCAGATGACTATTTCTCCTCGGCTATAGAATCAATAACACAAGTTTAGATGACTTACCTTTCATCTTTAACAATATTAAATCTTGAAGAATTCAAGAGAAAAATATCTTTTCCCCAACAAACATCTAATTATTTGATAATATATTTTTTTCACTCTCGAAAGGACACTTATATCCATGTCTTGCTCAGTACAAAGACATAATTTGAGTAGTATCGTATTCTATAAACATGGCATATACTACTCAATAAGAGGATTTTCTCTAAAGTAAGTCTAAGAAGAATTTTTCCTTGCTCAAGGCTGGTGTGGACCAGAAGTTATCAAGGAAAACAAATTCTTCTCCTTCCCTCACTAAAGTATAATCAACCATGCTTATCTCAATGACAATCCACAATAATAAAGTCATCTCCCTTAGCCAAATTGGCTTAAGGAGGATTTTGTTATCTCCATTCCTTTTAGCTTAATTGCTATGTTGGCTAACAAAGTGTCCAAGTTTTCTAAATACAATACAATTTCCTTCCCTTTAATAATAAGATTGAAATAATTATTAGGAACTTTATTTTGCTTCTTATAATGAAAGCAGTGATGCCTATGTAAAGGAAATGATAAACTATGCTTGTAATGATTTCTTATGTGTTGGGAATCCAAGCAAAGTAAGGCGGGTTACTTTTGATTAAGAAATTGCCTATGTGAGAGAGAAGTGGGGCCACTTCAAAGGGAATTATTAAGGGTTCAATTCTAAAAAACTCTTGCAGGACCATGCAGATGTTCAAGGCCAAAATGAACATAACCATAAGAACGTAAGGTGTTAGAAAAAATTCCTATGTGAAATATATCATTGTTTACATAAACGACAAAATAGTTTAAAGACATTGTGTCTACTAGTCAGTAAGTAAAGTAAATACATTTCACAAGGGAAGATTTAAACCTAGCTATCTTATACAAGTTTTGATCCATTGAATTGTATCACCAGAGTCAAAATGATTTTGATATCAAAACAATTGTTTTTATGTCTTATGCCGATTTCCATTCATGTGGGCAACTGTTGGAAAAATAGCATAAAGTGGCTATTTTGAGGATAATTTTGAGCAAGATAAATATTGAAAAAATATGTCTACATGGATTATTCGGAATCTCCTCTATGACCTCTTAAATCATAGAAAGCTCAAATTGGTGCTTGGGTAAATGAGAAATTGGATCTCAAAGAGCACCCATTGGTGTGAAAAAATGAGGAAAAATCGTATATGGGATTTTTTGTTAAACAATGCCCCCCTTGAAAACCTATACATATTGGCCTCCATATTCAATTACAAAACACACCAAAATCCCAATGATTTTCTTTCTTTCCCTCTCTCTTAAGCAAATATTCTAGCTTTAGGCTTCAATGTGGTAGAATTTAAATATTTGGTTGAAGTTCGCAGGAATAGTGAGGTTGCGCCGCCAACTCTATTCGAATCTGTTATATCCTGAGATATAAACGCTTATTTAATTCAAGTACCATTGTGAAGGTGACGAATCTATTGTAAAGACACTGTAATTTTATAAGCCTCATGTTAGTGAAATTTTTTTTTATATATTTTTACATATCGTTGACTTATTTATCATATCATTGCTATTTCAATTTTTTATTATTATTTCGTAAGGAGGCTGGGTTCTGAGTGAGATCATTGTGACCCTTCCAATCTTTACTAGAAACCTAACTAGTGTATTTTTCCATACGAAGTGGGTCGTCTTATATCACTTAAAAGAAATAACAATAATATTATAACTACAATCATAAATAATTTATGACTCAATATATATAAATTTGGGCACTAAAACTTTAATATGCCGCATGTGGAGTTTAATTATATCCTTACTACCTTTCTTTTTATCAACCAATACACTTGGTAAATTCCCAAAATTAGCACCCTAAGAACAAAAAGTAAAATTTAAAAAAAAAAATTATTTTCTTAAGGGTCTTTATGCAAAGGATTCTGTACGCAATCAACGATATCCCCTCCCTTAAACTTTACAAAAAGGAAAAAAAAAATAATGAAAGCTACAAGAGGGGAAATAATGTAATAATTTAAGAAGGGCTGTGGTTATCTGAATCCTCCTTTTTGCATTTTCTTGTCTTCTTTTTCCTTCTTCTAATTCCCTCGTGAAAACAGAGCCACTTATATATCTTTGTTTATTACATTGGTATACTTTGACTTTCCTTAATTTTCTTTTTTCAAATAAAGTTATTGTGTGGCAAAGTGTTTATTTATTTACTTTCGTGAAACCTTAACCAATTAAGTAGGAAATTTTATTGGAGAAGAAAACCAAGTTACAAGGCTTAAGGGGAGCAAATTAAGCAGGAAACAAAGAACCTTAGCAAAGCAAAAACATAAACCAAAGAAGCAAATGAAGATTATGAAATATCTCTAATTTGTGAAGCCCCCAACTATCTTTAAAAATATATGGCTTCATGAATTAAAGAAGAGGAGCATCGAACTTAATAAATTCGGAAAACATAGCCCAAACTTAGCCGTCATATTATCTTAATTTATGAGAGATATGAGAGCAAGAATTAAAACAAAATTATATCTGAGATAATTGCTTTACAATTTAACAATGAGTAAAACTTAGACAATCTGAATTATGCAAGCAAGAAATAGTACCAGTCCATATTAAAATCAATGGAATCGTTAAAATAATAGCCATTAGTTAAGCAAAGAAGGAAGAATGAAGTAGTCCAAAGTTCAACTGCTAAGATCTCAAACCAAGTCAAGCATGCATTTTATGTTATATATATTTAATTAAATAAAATGATGGATATCCATTATTATCTATGAATCATGGGAGTATCAGTTTGGTTTGGTTCAGTTCAACTACTAAGATCTCTTTAGATATACAAAAAAATGTTCTTTGTTTATTTATATGCATTGTGTATTATCATGCACGGTTTCTTCATTTTTATCTATTCAAAATAGGCTTCTTCAGGCGGCCGGCCCCATTTCAGAATTTGTGTTCGCACTTTACGACATTGCCTCCTGTTGTGACCAATAATTCCACATCCACCACAGTTTTTCCGTAGATTTTCATATACCACCTTCATCAATGACCATGATGCCATCATCAGGCAGCTCCACTATGACTGGATTTGGGAGAGGCCAATGCTCGAGCATAATACATTAAAAACTTCTCTATAGTCACTATGTTGGGACTAAATTAATTTTGTTACTATGAGGAAGTTATGACTTAATGGAGGTATTAGAATCAAAATTATTGTTTTGAGTTTTTTTTTTTTTAAAGGAAAGGGGGTGGGCAAGCCCAAATCAATTTTTATCCCCCTCTCCACCCCCAAGGCTCGAACTCGAGTCCACACATGTGGGGGGCAACAAATTACACTGCCAACCAACTCGGTTACGCCCTTGGGGGCAAATTATTGTTTTGAGTTAGCTATAATCCGTTTTTGTGATATAGTGGTAATATATATACATGCTACATTAATAATTAATTAATAGAGCATGTCAAATTCGATATATAAATATTGACAAACAAGATAGACATAGTTTGAAAAGAAAAATACTCATATCTATATAGTGATAGGAATTTGTAAAGTCATTTTAAAAATTTGCAAAATAAAATCATTATTATGAACAACATAAAAAAATATTTTATTCCATCTAAATTAATTGTCATATACATACAACTATTAGAGTAATCATCCAACAACCACCTGTTTTTTCAAATTTTTTTAAAAATACAAAATTTTTTTTTTTCCAGTGCTTCATTTGAAGTTAACATTCTCTTTCACCCGTCCACTTCCATCATAACACTATTAGATCTTTTCTGACATCATAAGGATAAAATTCTCACTTCACATTAAAACAACGACGTTGTTTAATGCAATCGAAAATTAAAAAAACAACGTTACAATTGAAAAAAAAAAGTCAACCAAAAAAATGAATAAAATATATTAATCACTCTATGCAAAGATCAAATCAATCTCCAATAACAAAAGCCCTAGTCACATCTCCAAAAGAAATAGAAAAATTAAACTTTAGATACCTTACAAACCTTGGCCGACTACAACATCTAGAAGGAGTCAACTCTACACCTGGTGTTTCGGCTTCGTGGTGGGGCCAAGAAGAGAAAGAAGAAGACATACACCAATTCCAAGAAGATCAAGCAGAAAAAGAAGAAGGTGAAGTTGGTTGTGTTGTAGTTTTACCAGGTTGATGATTATGGGAAAGTGTAGAGGCTGAGGAAGAGTTTACTGAAAAAAAGTCCAAGATTAATTGTCGTGTCTGTCCATCTCATTTTTCTTGATGAGATTATGTTCCTTCTTTTCTTTCGTTTACTTTTCTTTTATTTTTGGACATCTATTAAGGTTTTGTTTTTTGGATATTACAAATTTTTGGTTAAATTTAAATCTTCTATTAATTGATATCCCTGGTTTCTTTAAAAATTAAAGTTATTGTGCTTGTACTGTTCAAGGCTCAAGGATTGAAACAGAAGTTTCGCAGGGTTTCTATAGTGCCGTAATTAACTTGGGAAATTTTTACATTTTGGTGGTAAAAATATCATCTAATTAATATTCTGTCAAATCTATTAACTGAGTTATGACAGAAGTGAATGAGTGGAAGAGAATGTTAAGTGGAGCACTGCAAAAAAATAAAGGATTGGTGCATTTTTAAAAAAGCCCAAAAAAATATGTGATCGGTGAATAATTACCCTAATTATTATTATACGAAGACAAGTTTCTTATGATTGGATTTACAAAATTTTAATTTACTACCATGTGGACTTTAGTCTTATTTTATAATTGCCCTAATTGAGACCAAGTTACTACTAGAATTATGGTCATCTAGGACCAATAAATGCACTGTCGAAAATATAAAATTCATCACTAAAAATAATTTTCCACCAAAAAATTTATGGCCGTAGGCTGGTCATGTTAGGCCCATTGAGGAAAAGTAATCATGTCCACTTCATAACTTAGCCCTAGAAAATATCTTTTATCGACGAAAAAAGGTCATACAATATAATTTTACTTTGTCTCTGTTACTTTTTCTGCCACCAATTACAATATTTACAACCATACCTAAATTAATCACAAAAAATAAATTTTTAAATATAATATTATGTTTTAATTATCGTTTTATAAAATTTAAATTTAATTCAATTTTTATTTAATAATTAAATAATTATAACCAGCATCATGAAAGCAGAAGAGTTAATTCAAAAAATTTATTATTTACGAGAGTTCGCAAAAATTTTAGCAAATAAAATTATATTTAAGACAATTGCATAATTACAACATTTGGAAAAATTACATAATCATCTTCAAATAACATTGTAATATTTGGAACATTTACATTGTATTCATAAATTTCTTGGTTTTCTTCACCTCCTTGTATCTTCACTTTTTCACCTTTTTGCATATGATCTTCAATATTTAATTTCTAAAAAAAAATAATAAAACATAAAGGTTAATTAATTTCTAAACATGATAATTAAATAATGATATGTAACAAAAATAAAAATAAAAAAAAAATTAAGAAAAATTATCTAAGAATATTGAGAGATAACAAGACGATGAGAGTTACAAGAGTGAGAGAACTTAGATATAAAAAAGATAGAGAAAAGAATAATGCAAATATATATAACATGTAAGTCTTTTCTGACCATACTTAAATTTGGTTGCAAAAAGTTGTTCAAATTGGGTTTGATTATGTAAGGCGGTTGAATTTCTACGTAAATGTTTTATTTTTTGCGACAATATCTCAAATTTATTGTTAAAAGTATACACTTTGGGATAAATTATGATTAGCTGCAAAAACAATACATTTTATAAGATTTTATATATCATCCTTTTCATAACTAATTTGAAATTGGTCGTAAAATGTTTATCTTTAGCGACCAAATACTGACTTGTCACAAAAAGTACTATAAATATCTCTTGAAACTTTATTTGGAAGTAGATTTCCCACCAAAATCTTTGACTTTTTGAGATAGTTTGAAAATAGTTTCAAAAAGTATATATTTGGACAAAAATTTGGGTTTTGTCTAGAAAAGGTTACATATTAATTTTTATATCACTTTTTTTTTTTATGACGAAATTGCATTTGGTGACAAATAAATTAAAAAAAAGTTTATTTAGCAAATGCTTTTACGATGGAAATTGTGTTTGGTCGTAGAAAGTAGGATTTTGTGATGAATTTAACTTTATTCATGAAAAAAAAAATAACATTTATCGATGAGATCACCTATAGTCCAAGATAGTGACATTCTACGATAAAACTTAGGCCGTCCTAAAAATATGATCACAAATGAATATAGAGATAGATAAAGAATCACTATAAAGAGATTTTATTGCACATGTATATTTTATTTGTAGTATTGGAATTCCAATACCCATGTGCCCTAGCAATAAACATTAAATGTTGCGCATTTACGAAAATAAGTAAATTTAAAATATTATTTTATAATAAAATTCTCATTATCTAAATAAAAAAAAGAAAACAAACAATGTCCAAATCCGATTTCTAATAAAAAAGACAAAAATCCTAAAATAAATAAGAAAAATAGGAACATATTTTAAAACTGGAAAACAACCAAGAAAGAAGCAGAATTTCTAGCTCAACCTTAGATCAGAACAGCACAAGCCATTCTGGATTTAGTTTCTTGTCGCAAGCTTCAAAAAGATATATTATACACTAAAAACAGACACCGGTAGCCCAAGTTATACCCTCCAAAGGTTATTTTGCTTGTAACTCACAATCGTCCCACATTTGTCCCCCTCATTTAGAAAAGAATTCGTTCTCGAGTTTGGCTCGTCCAACGCCTTATCATCTAGGTGATATTCAAATAGATCAGCCAGATTGAATGTGTAAGAGATTTTTTAGGTATCTAAAGCTAGAGTACATAAGCATTGTCATTAATCTTTCATGCCACATGAAATAGTCTATACTTGCACTTCTCCAATTTAGTTCGTATACCAAGAAAATAACTTCACTGCAAATGGTTCATTATTCAATCAATCACCTTCTTAAAATACTTTTTTACGTCTATACTTGTCCGTATCAGCCTTATACTTAGCATTGGTAGCCTCCAAATGAGCTTGAGCCTTGCCATGAATCTATAAAGCCTTTTCTACCACATTATCCGTTGCTTTTTTCCCTCATGCTGCTATGGGCATGAAAGCAATGTAGACAATCTCAAAAGGGGTCTTGCTAGTAGATCAATTGACCATATTGTCATAAGCAAACTCAACCTAGGGAAAGTAGATTCCTAGTTTCATCGCTTGTCACCACAAACATATTGCAGCATCTTGCCCAAAGTGCAATTGACAACCTCGTTTGGCCATCCATCTATGGATGAAAGGCACTATTAAACTGTAATTTTGTACCAATTATTATAAAGATGTTGCCAAAACTTACTAATAAACTTCACATCTCAATCAAAGGTGATAGCCTTTGGTAAGCCATGCAAAGGCATCACCTCTAGAGAGAGCAAATGCACAACTAAAGCAACATTTTTAGTCCTTTTACAAACAATAAAATGCTCCATCTTTGAAAACCTATCGACTATAACCAAATAGAATCTTGACTAATCCTTGTGCGCAGTAACCCTAATAAAAAAATCCATGGACAAGTCCATCCAAATGTTTTTTGGAACAGGTAATGGCATCTATAATCTCATGTTCTGGGCATGCCCTTTGCCCTCTTGGATAATCCAACACTTCTTCACAATCTTGTGCACATCTCTATTCAATTGTAGCAAATAATATGGCTCCTCACAAGCGCCTTAATTTTATCTCGACCAATATGTCTGCCCAATCTCATCTTATGGATAATCTGCTCCTTTAAAAAACTTCAAGGCACAACAACTTATTAGCTTTAAACAAGCACCCATCTTAGATAGAGAAATCTTTTGTATTCTGATGATTAATGTATTGTCTTAAATATGAACAGAATCTTCATTCTTAGTGTATAACTCCTTCAAGCATTCAAAACCAGTAACTTCAATGATGAGAGTTACTAATAAAGTTGCTCGCCTACTAAATATATCTGCCACCTTCTTCTGCTACCTAGATTTATGCTTCACAACAAAAGTAAACTTCTGCAGATAACTCACCCACCTCGTATACATCTTACTCAGATTTCATTAGCAGTTAAAGTAATTCAATTTTCTTGGTCATAATAACGCAAGAACTCCTTCTAATGATCCCACAAGTTTAATTTCCTAAGAATAACATAAAACTCTTGGTCGTAGGTAGACCACTTCTGCCGCACTTCATTTAACTTCTCACTCATATGCTTAATAGCTAGTCCTTCTTAAGAAAAAACAACTCAAATACCCTTACCAGAAGCATCACACTCAACCTTAAACTCAAAGTTTGGCAAGGTTAACACAGGGGTAGTGAACAATTTCTCCTTTAATAAAGCGAAGCTCACTTTTTGCTATTCTCTCCACTTAAACTTCCCCTACTTCAAATATTCTATAATAGGTGCGACTACTATGCTAAAATCTCGAATGAATCTCTGATAGCATGTCACCAACCTATGAAAACTTTGAACTTTACCTATTGTCTTGGGCACAAGCCATTCTCTTAGGGCTCATATCTTTGACTTAATAGCTCGTATCCCATCTACACCAACTATAAAACCTAAAATTTTCACATTACTTTGTAGAAAACTACACCTCTTCATATTAATGTAAAGTTCGTTTCTCTATAATACCTCCATAAACATTCTCAAATGCTCTAGGTCTGTCACCCTATCAATAGAATAAACCAATATATCATTAAAATACACCACAACAAATTTACAGAAAAAATGGTTTCAAAATTTTATTCATTTAGCATAAAAGTTACTAGGACCATTCAACAATCCGAACGGCATCACAAACCACTCATAAACCCTTCCTTCACCTTGAGCACTGTTTCCCACTCATCACTAGGCCGAATTCTAATCTAGTCATATCCATTGCGCAAGTCTATATATGAGAAAACTCGAGCACCATCCAATTGATCTAACAAATTTCAAAAGCTCGGAATGGGAAATTAATACTTCACTATAATTAAGATAATTTGCCTTCTATCCACACAAATACACCAACTCCCATTCTTCTTCATCACCAACAAAGCTGGTACAATATATGGACTCATGCTCTTACAAATAAACCTCTTTTGTAACAACTCATCAACTTGTTCTTATAAAATCACAAGCACATAAGAGCTCATAAGATAGTAAGGTAGCTTAGGCTAATTTACACCAAGAACTAGATCTATATGATGCTATATATCTCATAAAGGTGGCAACCCATCTAGCATCTCCAATCGTGTAATATTAGCAAATTCAACTACCAGTGGTTGCACTTATTAAAGAACAATCTTCACCTTGAATTCATCTTTATTCTCTAGCCTTTTGCAGCCATTGCAATCTTCCTCTAAATAACCCTTTATAATAGTTAGAAAATTCTTCTGTTTAATCTTAGAATTCTTTTTTTAATTCGTTAAAGGCACTAAATTAACTTTCTTGTTATTTCCCCAAAAACTCATACATGTTTTCCCTTCTTCTGTGGACTACATCAAAATAAAATCACCAAAATCTGCTAAATAATAAATAGCATGCATCCAAATCCATTAGATCACACACCAAATCACACTTATAAATTTTCCTAATAGAGAAAAAACAAGACACACATCTGTCACTCATGTTTCTATCCCTTTTTTTATCTACCTTATTCTGTAAGGTGTTGGATATTTTTCTCTTGAAAGCTCCATCATGTTGACTAACACCTTTGAAATTATGTTCTTGTTATTTCCATTATAAATTATCACATTGCACTCCTTGTCGTTGATGGTGCCACGTGTTCTGAAAATCTTATTATGCTAATTATCCCATTTAAACTTTGACGCTAATAAAATCCACTGTATAATGCAATTCAACATCTCTCATTCATCTACCTACGACTCCAAAGATTCTTCATCATCTCCATCCTTAACAACATTCACCTCTGTCTCACTATCTTCAACCTCTACCAAATTCAAATTCTTTGGATGATAGTCACTTGATCGATGGCCTGGTTCCTCACACTTCAAACACTTATTTAGCATAGGTTTGGGGTATGTATTATTCTACACCTATGTTGTTACTAATGCTGCTTTGATGACTACTACCTTAGTTGTTGTTATGGTGGGTGTTGTGTTTGACTACTTCCAGCCCATGTTTTCTACCTGTTCTCAACCCTAAGACAACTTAGTTATTCTGTAGACCAATGAGTTGTCCTGCTAAGTTCTAGAAATAGCTCACTGTCTCCACTCTTCTAACTTCTTATCCCTACAAACTATAGCCCATGTTCTAAATTGTACTCACTATCTCATCCTATGTCTTTTGTTTCAATTTGTTGATATATTTCATAATTGTCCAGAATTTTGATTTATCTATGTTATTTCTCATGTGTAGATAATAAAATTTCCTTGTATGTTCATCCACATTCTAATATTTGAAATATAACTACTACGAGTAATCTGGTGGCAAGAAATACTCTTTCATCATCTTCTGCATTCTGGGCCATGATTTGATAAATTGTTTCCTTACAGCTCTTCATCAATCCTGTATATGTTGCCACCATGCAGAAGCTATACCCTTCAACTTAAACGCACTACCATGGAGAAGCTGCGCCCTTCAACTTAAACGCCACAAATTTAACCCTTTTTTAGTTGAGGAATCTCCATATACTCAAACAAATTATCCATTGTTGATATCCAATCTTAAACAGTGAAGTGTCACACAAATCCCTCATCATGGCATACTTAGAAAAAGGGACTGTTTTTACACTCATCACCACTGTCTAAGCGAAGTCTTTTGACTTTTTGACCGGTCTGAGTCTCAACTATCCTCTTTCATTTTAGAAATGTGCTTAAAACTTCATTTTTGTTCTTTATCGAATACACCCACACTTTTTTTGAATAATCATCAGCAAGAGTAATAAAATAGTACATACCCCCAAAAAAAGCTATTTTCGTATGTCTCCACACGTCATTTTGAACATAGTCTAAAATCTCTTTTGTATTGTAAATTGCGAAGCCAAACTTTAATCTTATTTGCTTGTCTAGAACACAATGTTCACAAAATTCCAATTTGCAACAATTTGCACCTTTCAATAAGTCTTGCTTCACCAAAGCCTACAAAGCCTTTTTACCAACATATACCAAACGCATATACCACAACTGGATTACTCCTAAATCTACATCTTTTCTAGAAAATGTTGACACCGACCCAATAACTATACTCTCTTGAAAATAGTACAATTTATTTCTTCTTACACCTTTCATTACTATCAACGCTCCAACTACTACTTTTAAAAATCCATTTCTCAGAGTAATTGTGAGACCTTTAAATTTTAGGACTCCAAACAAGATGAGATTTTTCTTCATGTTTGGTAAATAGCGAACGTCTATCAAGAATTGAATTAATCTGTCATGATTCTTTAATTAGATTGAACCATTCCCATGGTTTTACAAGCATTTTCATTGCCCATAAAAACAACTGCATCGTCTAGCTCCTTGAAGCTAGAAAACCAGCCATTGTTAAAACAAATTTGATAAGTACAACCTGAATCAAAAATCCACTTATCTGAGTAACATATCAAATGCCAACCATATTAAAGTCTGACTCTTCATCATGCTCCGTTATACATGCATAAAAAATATCCTTGCCCCTTTTAACTTAGGAAATTTTTTTTCGTATGCCCGTTCTCACAATAGAAAGTACATTCATCGTTGGCAAGCCTCCAAGTTTGCAGCTTTATGAACAAACTCTTATTGTCAATGCTTCTATAACTGTATCTCTGTGATCCTTTTTATCTTTCTTCTTGGTCTCAGAGTTATAAAACACACCATATACAACATCAAATGTGACATTATCCTTCCCATAAAGCAAAGTGGGGATAATATGGTTATATTTCTCAAGAAGGAAATTCAACAACAACAATGCCTTATCTTCATCTTCAAATTTCTCAACCAAATTTAGCAAATCCACCAATATTTTATTTAATGGGTTCACATGGTCATTCATCGACATGCTAGGTGCATACATGAATCAATAGAGTTTTTCCTTCATATAAAGTCTATTTTCAAGGCTTTTCTTCATCCATTTTTCTTCCAGTGTCTTTCATAATTTCTTTGTTGATGTCTCCCTCACGATAGAGTACTTATGATCTTTAGCCAAGCATAGGCGAATAGTACTACATACCTATCTATTGATCTTTATCCATTATTTGTCATCCATCTTGTCAAACTTTTCTTCAAGAGCAAGGTCCAGCTCTTGCTGACACAAGCCATCCAACAACTTACATTGCCACATACCAAAATTATTAGTACCGTCAAATTTCTCCACTTCAAATTTAGCATTCACCACAGTAGTCCTTGTTGAGGAAGATGGTGATGATGCCTCTACCATATTTTTAATTACTTAACCCAAACAAACAATGTCTACGTGTCTATTTGTATAGATAATGCACTAGGAAATTTCTTAGGAAAGACTGGAGGGGTCACAAAGATCCCATTTAAAACCCAAACTCCTCAAACACGTATCATCTTGTAGACAGAACTTTTCTAGACATGCATTTATGCACACAACTACACTACAAGCCCTTAATACTCCCAAGTACGAACTGTTGGCTCTACCATATTTGTGAGAAGTATTCTATACATCAACAGTGCCGTATAACCCAAGCACAAATTGTTGTATCTGTTGCCAATTGTCATGGAAGCACTGATTGAGCAATTATCAATATTATGGTGACCATAACTTCTGGCGAAATATAAATGTGGTGATAAACAAATGCAAAGAAAAAAGGACACAATAATTTACATGGTTTAGCTTCAAACTTATTTCTACTAGCAAAGACTGAGAGATAATTTTAATATAAATGGGAATTTACAAAAGCAAGAAAAACTCTCAAACCGAAAACCCCAAAACACCCAATTTTATCCTCACTAGAATACTCAAGTACAAACTCTTTCAAATCTCTCAAATCACTTCACTTGCAACTGCTCTCAAATGTGGGAAGGATCATAAAATGAAAAACTGCCCCTCTATTTATAAGAGTGCATGTTTGCACTATTTCTCTTTATTTTGGCAATTTGTCAACCTGTTTGGTGTGCACCGAATTCGGCGCCCAATCGTCTACCACCGTTTCTAGAAAAGCTCTTCAAATGCATTATACAGTAAAATATTTCAACCACCAACTCACAAAACTTGTTAGCAATTCCAATTTGACTTTTCAATAATTGCATTTGGTTCTTCCTTTTTGAATTTTTAACAATTCTCCACCTCAGTGAATATTTATCCAAATTTGAGCCGACTACAAAATTCCCTACTACCTTATTCCTTTCATCAACCAATGCTACTAGTAAATCCCCAAAATTAGCAGCCTAACAACAAAAAGTAAAGCCACAAAAAAAAAAATCGATTTTCTTAAGGATATGCAATAATAACAGGACCTTGCGATCTTTATGCAAAGGATTGTCCATGCAATCAATGACATCCCCTCCCTTAAGCTTTACAAACGAGAAAAAATAATAATAAAAAGCTACAAGAGGGGTAATAATGTAATAATCTAAGGGTTGTGGTTATTATTTGAACCCTCATTTTTGCATTTTTGCTGAATAGAAGAATCTGAATTAAGTCAATTAATTTCTAATGTCAAAAATATCCCTATTTTATAATTTATTTTTCATATATATTTCAAAACTCACCCATAGACGTTTATCCTACATAATCTCATCTTTACATGAGACAACTTCGAAATGAAATAACAAATCAACTATTTCAATCATTTTGTTAGTTTTTTTTCTTATATTATGTACTATTATTGAGAATTAGTGATAAAATTTAAAATTTATGGTATTTTATATATTATAATTCCAAAATCATTATGTATTCACTTGAATATAGTTTTACTTATAAATATTAAAATATTATGGTATTTAGTGTATTATTTATTTGACATTTAAATTTAATAAGGGTACAAATGTAAAAATATATATTTTTAGATTTTTAAGTTTAAAAAACAAACAACTTAATACTTATTTTCAGAGATTCAGATAAAAAAAACAAACACATTATTCAGATTCAGACATTCAGATCTATTCAGAATTCAGACTAATTCAGATCTATTCAGATTTCAGACGGAAAAACAAACGCCACCTAAGTCAAGCTAGCAATCCGGCCACGATCTTGGTTCAGTTAGGCTTAGTGGATTTGTAAGTATAAATTAAAGCTCCAGCAAATGAATAAAATTATTCAGCATCAATTAAATTCTAACACTAGTGGCTGTTCTCACCCTTAAGGAAACTCTATCCTAATTTGCTTTGACTGGGACCGCATCATATTCTCACATAATGTTGACACTCCAATATAATTGTGGCATGTTAGGTACTTATTTTCATATTTGCCAATACAAATGGTTAATTAAAGATTAAATGGCATAACAATTAACTAGAAAAGTAAATGCAAAAATATAAATATGAGAGGGTATTATGATAATAATTTGAAAATCAAGAGTAGATCCCATAACCATGGCATTTTTCTTTAGATTAATCCCTATTAATTTCTTTTTCTACATTTAATATTTCTTTAATAATTGACTACTAGATTTTTAAATTCCACGTGAATCATTCCCAAACTCACCGGGTTATATTATAACTAGACACTCTTATACTTGGTAATAAACAACACTTTTGAGTTGTGTCACTTGCTCCCTCCCCTTCCTACTCCTCTTTTATCATATCTTCTATAGTGGCAAAATTAGGATTTTGATTCTAATTAGGGAGGCCAACTATATATACGTATATAATTCAGTTAAAAAAAATATAAATCAACAACAACAACACTGCATAAATTAACATGCCTAACAAACAACTCGACACAATAACTTATACTTTAAGCCAATTTATTAAACTTTTCGTACCAATTTACAAAATTCTACCAAAAAATAATAAATTAAAACAATAAAAAATTCAAAGAATGAAAATTGAAATCATTTATCTTTTTAAATTGATGTGAAACGAAAATTTAACTACTAAGAAAATAAAAATAAAAAAGAATATTTCAAAAGAAAATAAAAATAAAATCAAGAGAATTCCAAATTCAATGTAAGAAAAGAAAAGAAAAGCCATACACGGATGAACAATTCACCAGAAAATGTATGTGAATATTATATTGTAATTTTGGCTGGCCACATTCACATTCATTTACAACGAGTATTCTAAATTCCACGAGGGCCAGCTTCAGACATTTCCTATCTAATTCCTCTTACATCCAAGTAAAATATAGTTAGGTAATTTAAACGTACAAAGCTTAAATGTGGCCGGCCCTTACAGGCATACAAGTAATTTCGTTATTGGGCTATCTATATTTTTAGGTTGGGGTTATTTGAGGCCACCAATTTTCCTTTTACATGCTCTTTTTGCTTAAGAATTTTATTGTCTAAATAATTTTTAAAAAATTTACTTAATTAACTATTTTTTCTCTTTCGCTTCTCAATTTCGTAAATTCCTATTAATTTATTCGGATATATTATTTTAGTTACAAATAACTGGTATCACTAAATAAGAGAAACAAAACACACAATTTAAAAATGAACATTAGCAAATTCTTATCAACCATGAAAATTACTGAATCTCAAGAAATTAATTTTTACCAAACATAAAAGATAATGAATATCAAGAAAAAAAATTCTTAAACACAAAAAGCATAAAATATAGATCATGATATACTAAGAAAAGCCAAAAAAAAAAAAATTAAAAGAGAGTGAAATTGAGCGTTTGATTTGTAAAATGTGAAAGTAGAGATATAATATGCAGTCGTAAAGTTGACAGAGAAAGTGATTAATAAAGATTAATTTTGACATTTTCAAATTTTTAATTTTTAATAATAAATTTATTTTTTAAAATGGGTGTATAAAAAAATTTAATGGGTTCAAATAGCCCTTCCT
The DNA here is from genome assembly GCA_030449905.1 of Luvunga scandens. Classification (NCBI taxonomy): domain Eukaryota; kingdom Viridiplantae; phylum Streptophyta; class Magnoliopsida; order Sapindales; family Rutaceae; genus Luvunga; species Luvunga scandens. The sequence continues at coordinate 458,989 of JASUUG010000223.1, forward strand.
TTATTTTTAACACGAGATTTTATTTTTTCCATTGGATAACAACCACTATGTTACCACTATTTTGATTCTTGGAAAAAATGATTTTACCAAAGCGATTTTTCCCTAATCGTTAAGATGAGCATTTTTGAGCGTGTGTGTGTATGTGTATTGTTTTAATAACGAGGGTAAATACTTGTTTCCTCTCTATAATTTTAAATTAAGTGTATGTTTAACCGTTGATTCCGTATCTACTTATCTACATAAACGTATTACTAGCATGTATGACATGCATGAACGATACATCCCAATCACCCTCGTCAGCCACTTGAGTGAAATGTGTGTGTGTGTGTGTGTATTATCAAACCAGAACCCAGGAACTAATCCAAAAAATTTAAAAAAAAAAACCCACAAGCGTGCAAGAATCCCAAAAGCAAGTTGATTATTTTCGAGTTTGGTTCCGGTTCACAAGAAGCTGGCAGAGATCCTTTCCGATTTGGAGGATATGGAAACTTCCTTCTCCTTCCGCAAGTTTTTAGGCCAATAGGGATGTTCTCATTTGCTATTTATGAAGTCAGTATTGCTGACGATGAAATTGCCAATGAAAATTTTATTCTTTCCTGTCGTCCCTTAACGTAGAAGAAATCTCAACAGTACTGCTTAAGTACAGTATTACTCTTTCATATTATGTATAATTAAATAAAATATAATGATGGGTAGTTCAGAGCTGCATGGGTCCTCGTAGCGGGTCCAGCTGTCCCCGTTGGTCCTAATTTTTTTAGAAAATTATTTTTTAATTTCAACTATAAATTTTATTTGCCCTTGTTTGATTTAAATAATATACAAAAAAAGTTTAAAATTTTATTTTCATCAAAAAATCACTATGAATATATTAAATTTATTAAAAATTAAATGAAAACACTTGAGGAAAATCAAAATCTCTATACAAATTCAATTTGTCTTCTTTGGGTTTTAATCACGATTATACTACGGTGATGGATATATTATTACTTGTCAATTAAGTGAGTGTCTCAATTTGGTTCAATTCAGCTTGGAAGTTCCCTTAGAATATATAAGAGATTTTTCGATTTATTTACATGTGTATCATATTTTTCTAAAAATGGAAAAATATAAAAAGTATTTTGTCAATATGTTAACCTTGATTAAGTGTCTATATATCCATGTCAGCTTAACTATGCTATCCCTTATTGAATGTTTTCCTAAAACAAAGTCCACATATTGGTTACCTAATTGTTGCAGCTATTAAGTGATACTTGGATCACAGTTTATAAACTGTATACAATGTAATTTTATAATTAATTGTCACAAATAATGCATGGCAGATATAGGATGAACGGGCGAAGTTTAATTGTATATTAGTAGAGAAAGGCTTAACGGTTACAGTTCAATTTGAAAACTTTTGGAAAAATATATAAGAAAATAAATTCCATTCTACTTCATAAGCACAAAGGCTAAAATTATACAAAGATTAATTAAAAACACAATAGAGAAAATGATACAATTGGGAACTGAATTGATTGACACTGATTGAATCAACCAATTTTTTTGTTAATTGACAATTAATCTTTATTTTGATCCATAAAAAAGGAAATAATCAATCAATTTAATAACTTATTTTATTTTCATCATTGTTTGATTCTTCACATCCTAGCTCCCTCAAGCTAATAAAAGAAAATTTTTGTGAACTCCCAAGTTGCTTCAAATATATTACAAATACTTGATTTTTCTTCGTGCATGGTTTCTTGCAAGTGTCATGCAATCAATTGGGAAGTATTTCTTTGACTTTCAAGAGAATATTCCATTGTTTTCATGTACACTTTTTTTTTACCATGAATAAATTCCTTTCAGCAAGGAATTCTTTCAATTAAAAAGCTATTCCCTTGATCTTCCCAAGAAAATCTTCAATCAAGGATTGTATTTTCATTTTTTTTTATCTTGTCAACAAATTCTTTCGTTAAGAAAATTATTGCATTTCCTTTGTGATTTCTCTTCTTGAAAGCACTGTGCTCCGAAAACACATTATTGGCATCAATCATTTCCTTTATGATTCTCCGGTGCACAATTGAACTATTGTTGTTAATCCTTTTTCTTCTAGTATACTATTAAACTTCAGCCGGTGATCCGATATCTAACATGTATTATTCGTTACAATTTCTTATTCTGTGGACCTATGCATGCTCCCACTTTTTGCACATTCAATTTAACATGCATAATTTGTTAATCCTACCTACTCATGTACATTAAACCTTCAGCCGTTGATCCTGGTAAATCAGAAAGATCTCTGCTCAAAAGTAAGTAGTTGAGCTTGACCGCTTGAGCGAATTATATAGAGATTCAAGCAGCAAGACAGTGCCAATAAGGTATAGATAGGTTTTGGTCAAGAATGTATCGAAACTGCTTGTCCAGGTTTAATTTTTGGTTAAATTCAGTTGAATATCATTTATAATTCTTCTTTTAACCTAAGCATTTATGAATAAAATTTCTAATATGAAATTTTCAGATACAAACAAATGATCAAAGGCTATTTTTGATGACGAGATAGAGAATCACAGTCTCAATCTTCTTGTAATTTCTCTATACGGAAAAATTCTAAATAGATTGGTGATGTGAGCTTAATTTATTTATGCACGTAGTTTACGTGTGAGTTGGCTGTCTCATTTATTCATGCATGTTATCTGTGCATGGCGTTTACGTGAGAATTGGTTGGGTGTTGCATTAGTGTTGAATTTCACTAGTCAAGTCAGTGAGTCATGTTAGTGAGTTGTGATGGAAGTTATTTGTACTTTAATGATTATCTTCTAGCAGTTCCATTCAGCTATTGTAAGTTACATTGTCATGTAACATGTGTTATATTGAAATTAGAAATGTGAATGAAGGAGGATTATTCACTGGATTAATGTTTCTTGATTCGAGAGAACGGTTCTCTCGAATAACCATGTTTTCCCTCTTATTTGATTTGATACAAATCAGAATATAACATTTGGTATCAAAGCCACGTTTTCTATGCCTGATGCTACAAGACAAAAGAAAGATGCAGACTTTAAAGCTTTTATTACTGAGAAGATTGAGAGCCATGATGCAATCAAGCAAGAGGTCCTGAGCAAACTTCAAAGTCTGATATCTATGTGTGATAAATTGAGTATTCAATATGCTCAAGTCAGCTCAAACGTTGGCAACCATTCAATGCCTAGAGATCATTCACAAACTACCGAAGCATCCAGCTCTTCTATAAAATCTGTAGACAATAATCTTGTGCGAAGGCTCAAGTTTCACCTTCCAAATTTTAATGGTGTGGACCCATATGGATGGATTTATCAAGCCGAGCAATATTTGAGTATTAGAATATTGCAGAGGAGCAGCAAGTGCAACTCGCATCCTTCCATCTTAAAGGAGCAGCGTTTCAATGGTATCGATGGATGAAAAAAACCAAAGGCCCGGTTACCCGGGCTGCGTTTTCGCGCACTCTCCTCAAAAGGTTCCAACCAACAGAATTTGATGATGCAGGAAAGGCTTTATCCCAGTTAAGACAGCGAGCAAGTGTTATTGCTTACCAAGAAGAGTTTGAGAAACTTCCCCAGTTGGTGGATGATTTGCCTGAGCCCTTTTCAGTAGGCTCATTTATTGGGGACTAAAAGATGAGATACGATTGGAGGTGAAGATGCAGCGACCTCATTCGGTGTCCACTGCTATAGGTCTGGCAAGACTTGTTGACGAAAAGTCCAACCTCGGCAAAAAGAATTTCGTGCCTCGTTCTTTATCTCCTGGTTCGCCGAAAATGGGTACTTTCAGTACAGGGTTGTTCGGAACTCAACCTAACACCACACCACCATCAACTTTTAAATGTTTGACTCCAAGAGAGACAAAGGATCAGCGAGACCGTGGGTTATGTTACTATTGTGATGACAAGTTTGCTCATGGACATAGGCGTCGTACTCCTGGCTTATTTATGATCGAAGCATCTCATGAAGATGATGAGGTTCTAGATGAAGAGAGTCAAAAGAAACTTGAAGATGTTGCTAGTGATTGACACCAACAATTTCCTACAAAACAAGCAGAGCCTGAGATTTATTTTCATGCTATGACTGGTTCTAGCCATCCTCATACCATGCGTGCTGTAGGTGTCTTGCGTAAAACCAATATTACGATTTTATTGGACAGTGGTAGTACATACAATTTCATTGACCTTTGTGTGGTTTCCAAATTTCAGCTTACAATCGTAAAAGATAATCACTTTCAAGTTATGGTCGCTAATGGTACCAAGTTAAATTGTGATGGAGTATGTTTGGGGCTCTCTCCTTCCATTCAAGGAGTACAGGTTAAGGCAGATTTTTTTATTCTACCACTTGCTGGATGTGAAGCTGTACTTGGTGTTCAGTGGCTTCGTTCCTTAGGGCTAATTGAATGGGATTTCCAGCAAATGACTATGGTGGTCACTGATAAAGCCCGTAATCATAAAATATTGGGACTCACTCCTACAGAATTAGAAGTTATCGCAAGTGATAAAATTAAGAAAATGGGAGAACGTGGATTATGGCTTCATATTTCCACTTTAAGTTTACAAAGTGGGTTGGAACCGACTCCAACAGACATGCAAAGACTTTTGGATGAGTTTGCCGTGGTCTTTGAAGAACCCAGGGGTTACCACCAGGTAGACACCATGACCATCATATTCTTTTGTTTGAAGGCAGTGCTCCTGTTAATGCTCGACCATATGGGGGTCCTTATTATCAAATATCTGAAATTGAAAAGATGGTGCAAGAGATGCTCAAAACAGGCATGATTCGTCCACGTCTTAGTCCTTTCTGTAGTCAAGTTTTAATGGTTCGCAAGGTTGATAGAGGCCGGCGCATGTGTGTTGATTATTGTGCCTTAAACAACGTTACTGTCAAAGACAAATTTCTAATTCCAGTGATCGATGAATTACTGGATGAGCTACATGTAGCTAAATTCTTTTCCAAACTTTATTTGCGGTCCGAGTATCATCAAATTCGGGTGATGGATTCCGATATCCCTAAAACAGCTTTTCGCACCCATGAGGGTCATTACGAATTCCTTGTAATGTCTTTTGGGCTGTCCAATGCACCTTTTACTTTTCAGAGTTTGATGAATGACCTCTTTAAACCGTATCTCCGACAATTTGGTCCGGTGTTCTTTGATGATATTTTGATCTACAGTACCACATGGTCTGATCATCTACAACATCTACGAGTCGACTGTCTCATTTATTCATGCATGTTAATTATCTGTGCATGGCGTTTACGTGAGAATTGGTTGGGTGTTGCATTAGTGTTGAGTTTCACTAGTCGAGTCAGTGAGTCATGTTAGTGAGTAGTGATGGAAGTTATTTTTACTTTAATTATTATCTTCTAGCAGTTTCATTTAGGTATTGTAAGTTACATGTTACATTATATTTAAATTAGAAATGTGAATGAAGAGGGATTATTTATTGGATTAATGCTTCTTGTCTGGAGAGAACAGTTCTCTCGGTTCTCGAATAACCGTGTTTTCCCTCTTATTTGATTTGATACAAATGAGAATATAACAATTGGTTAAGTGCAGTATTGCTCTTTTATATTACACTTAATTAAATAAAAGGCGAGGTAGTGTATTATTACCAAGTCAATCATGTGAGTATCTGCTCATTTTGTTTGCATTTGACTTCCTTAAAAAAAATAAAAATGGAGATTCACAGTTTTCCCCAACTAAAATAATATATATCACTTATTTACTATTAAGAAAAATCTACTATTATTTTAAGAATACCTAATAATCACCCTCACACCATTATTTTACGATATTATCCTTATTTTCAAATCCACCTTTATTCATATTAAAATAAAAAATTTAAATATTAAAAATATGAAATAAAAGTTTTGTGTAAAAAAAATTAACAATAACACATTTTTTCTTATACTTTTACTTATTTTTAATTTTTTTATTATAATAAATGTATCTATTATGTTCTCAAAATCAAATATCAAGTAAATGATTTATTTACCCTTCTTTTCTCATAAATATTTTATGTCAAGGAACTTCTTAGATATTATAAAAATAGTAAGGGATAAGCAGTATGTATTAATTTTATTAAGGGGAAATGGATAATAATATGTAATAGTATGGCCATTTGCACTCAAAAAACAAGGAGTGGAGCTATTTACACTCTAAAAATACTTTGAACACTCATATTTTAAAAAAAAATTAAATTACAAAGATATCTATAATATATTTTACATATAAGAACAATTTAGTATAATTAAACATAAGATTATTATTTTAGACGCCCATCAAATGCACCCTTTTATTTATAATAATTCTTTATTTTAAATCCTAAAACTCGCTTCTTCATGTCTAATAAAACAATTTAGAAATTGTTCACGGTGCAAGCATGATAAAAAGTAAGAAAAGAAAAGAAAAAAGCCAAAGGGAACAAAGAGAAAGAACTGGCAAAAAGCAGTTAGATGCAATTAGCTAAGAAAAATGTGATTGAAATTGCAGTTCCCTCAATGTAGATTAAAGGATGTCTTGGATTCTTATAAGTGCATACAGTAAATAAAGATAATTAAATTAAAGATTTAAATAAAGACTATTTTTGTATTTTTAAATAGTGTACAGAGTAACACTCAAATATTTAAATTTTAGAGATGAATGTACAAAATAGTAGAATACTTAAAAAAAATTGGAATGCAAATAATCTCACACTATTGCTTATTACATATATTTCAAAGTAGGGAATGTGAATAATGGCAAAATTTATTTATTTATTTTAATTTCTCTCTCTGTATAACACAAGCAGAATTTGAATATTTTAAACCTATAAGAGGAATCATACTAATTGACACCAAAGTACTACTATAGCTACACATTAGCATGCGGAATTGATCCATGACCATGAGCACATGAATCTTGTGTAATCTGAGAATTGAGATTTTAAAAAACCACAACATTCCGTTTACTCAATTATTTTTTGAATTACATTTTCCTCCGGGACCTCCAAAGAGCATGCTATATGGAAAATATTTAGGATCCGTAGCAGTTTGCATCCCAAAACAATTGGACTAATCTATATAAAAGCCTATATTATCATAATACGAGGGAATTCTTGCGACAAAATCATTAGTAAAATAAATAATATTTCTAAAATAGGCTGCATGATTATAATAGCCATCTCGTTTGTATCCACTAAAGGATTCTCCTCCCCCAGCAACTATTCCTGCTCTATCTTTTAGATTTGGTAATATTTCTTTTACCAAATAAACCACCAGGATTTCTTCTTTACCAACATGAAACTGCCAACATCCTGTTCTTGGATCCTGTGAAATTAAAAAGAAAAATAACGTCAAATAATAAAACAGTTACTATCGCTAGTACATTATCTTTATATCAATTGCTGTCTAACTAGTTGATCTATTTTTGTATTACACTTCTTTTGTCTAAATCTCTAACTTCTCAGCTTGTTGTTATTTTTTTTAATAATAAATTAATTAGAATAAAATAACAACGACACGCTCGTAATTTGATAAAATTATCACGGCGTCACGGTGACCCTTTATATTTTTAAAAGTAGTCATATTTGGGTCACACAGACTCCCTATGTTACTGTAAAAAAACGGTTTGACTGTCCATGAGTAGACTATAAAACAAGTTCTAATAATGTAGAAATCTTGTGACATTTCACCAAACCAAGAAAGCATCGCTATCTTTTTCCGAACTTGAATGAACACTTACTTGGAATAATGAATTAATTTAAATTTACTTGGAAGAGGTTGATCTTCACTTCTTTAGTAGGTCCACCGTACACAGAGACTGGCACAAATATCTGACCAAGTGTTAAACGACGGTCAACTTGCACAAACCCTCTACAAAACAAGTTAAAGCTTCCAGTGTTTTCACCACCATCAGTGTAACATATGGACCCGGATTAAAAAAAAAAAAGTTTCTATTTAAGGAAAGAGTAGAGAGAGAAATATTTTTTTCTTTCCTAAAATAGAAAGAAAGAGATAAAGAGAGAGAGAAGAAGTTGCTGCAGACCCAGATTCGCGACTCAAATCTGCGCGCCCGACCCGATTGGAACTCGTGATTCCGGCCACCATACTAGCTGATCTTGGTACCAATCTGAAGCTTGTGAGCCGCCGGTTGTATTCCTGTCGTCCTCCTCGTTACCGAAAACCGACTAGAACGCCGGCGATCGAGCTCGAAAAGTCGCGGCCAAACCCGTTTCTCCCCACCACAGATCTAGCCGAAATTAGGCCGATACATCACTTGGATCTTGTTCCTCAGCTTCCCCTCATCGTTTTCCGACCAACCCCGTGACCTCAAACGGCCAAATTGCTGCCAATCGACTGCCGAAAAGCTAACGATTTTAGGAGGCTCGATCCGCCGTCGCCGCCACACGTGGGAGCTCACCACCGACACCATTGGACTCACCGAGGTCACAACTAGCAGACCTGAGCTTCCATTGCCGTTGACTGAGTTCCGGTCACCATTAACTGTTAGGGGTAATTCGGTAATTTTATAAACTTTTAGGGTAATTCTTTAATTTTAAAATTTGGGGACATTTTGGTAATTTCATATCAAGGCAGTTAGATAATTGGAGATTTCGAGGGTAATTCAGTAATTTACGTCGTTAGGGGTATTTTGGTAATTTTATATTTTTTCGAGGGTAATTTTATAAATTCAAAACTTGTGGATATCTTTGTAATTGGAATTGAGGATAGTTGATAATGTGATTCTGAGGATAATTTGATGAATTTTGATGTCGAGGGTATTTTAGTAATTTTACGAACTCGAGAATATTTTATTACGGATAAATGTTGTTTCGAGCATATTAGTTATAATTTGCAATTATGGTTAGTAATTATGTTATTTCCTTAAATTAGGAGAATCCGCGAACGAGAATCAATATGCGAACGTTGTCAATTCTGAGTTCGGATACCATTATTATGAGTGGAATATACAAAACATATTTTCATTATAGTTTATTATGATTTTAAAATATGGTAAAATATGTTTGCGAGATTGATTTTAAAGGCTTCGATTTAAGATTTTCTGTAAATGGATTTTATCTGTGTTTTGGTATTTATCATGAGAAATGTGTTTGAATAATGATTTTGGTTACCGATTTTGAATATGCATGATAATATTTTAAAGAAAAAAAAAGCAGATTTAAGAGATGTTAAATGAAAAAGGAAATGAGATTTCAAATGAGATTTTGGATGAGATTTCAAATGAGATTTTGGATGAGATTTTGAATGAGATTATATGTTTATGTATATATGTACAAAGGTATATGAATATGAACATAATGATCGTTTTTAAAATCATTAGACAATATTATTCCCCTCCAGATACAGTGATATAGAGAAGATGACATATGTATGTGGTATGATGAGTACAGAGATACTGATATTGAGATACAGATGATACAGATGAGATACAGGCTTTTGGGGCTCGTCTGAGTACACATAGAGGCTTTGGGCCGTCTACTCGGGTGATTTTGTCTTTTGGGGACTAGATTATGCATGCACAAATATGATGAGATATGTGATGATATTTTCCGATCTATCTGTGTAGCTCCAGGGCGTGATTGTACTCAGATAGTACATCATTGCCTGTCCGTTGAGATCCGGATATGATGTGATATGATATGGCTTTTCCCAATCATCCGTGTAGCTTCGGGGCGTGATTGTACCCAGATAGTACGTCATTGCCCATTCGTCGAGGTCCGAATATGATAAGATTATTTCCCCTAGGTACTTGTTTGGTGATAGTTTTCGGTATTTCAAATGTTATAAGTATTATGAATTTCCATTGATTTAGACTGTATATTTGCGATATCGTTATTTGAGTACATGATTTGGATTTAATAAGTTATTTAAATTGTTGTGATATTTTGATGAGATGGTGTTTTGATCTGATTAATTATTTTATAGTAAAATTATATTCAAAAACTACTATCCACTCACTAAGCTCACTGAGTTTTATACTCATCCCGTTTTATTATATTCCCCCCCCCATAGGAGATTCGCAGGTACAACAGTCGACCCAACAGCAATAGTTATTTTCAGAATTATAGCCACGTTATGATGTTAGGAGTCATTGATTGATTTATTGAGATATTTTGGGATTGTACAATTTGTTACATTTCGGGGATTGCGATAGCATATGTATTTTATTTGATTTTGGATATTGAATAACTTGGTATTTTGTTAAGGAGATTGATTGTTCGGAGATAGTTGTATTTGAAATTCTTTTGGGAGTGCTTGATTTATAATTTTGTAGATTTGGTTATATGATAAATAAAGGGAAGACTCTACATAATTTTTTGGTAGAATCATGATTAATCAGATTATGTCAAAACGATTAAATAGAATTAGGCAGATTCTCCTTAGGAATTCGGGGTGGGTCATGTCAATCAGCCTAAGAAGAATTATATATATATAAATTAGTCAACAAAATAATTACATATACATATACATATACATCTTTTAAGAATATATCCCATATTGAGCTGAAAATGAGTTTTCAAGTTATGTATACAATTTCGTCTATATATACTCAATGCATATGGTTAGCCCATGCAGCACCAGAGAACATGCATCCGCAATCTACATGCACTTTACAAGAAAGCTTACACTCCAAGATATGAATAATCGAGGGTTGCTATCACCATAACACTATCCCCCCTACAAAAAAAATAAATGTGAATTTTTTTCATTCCTTTCGAGTGATATTCATAGTCAGTCCATTTAAGTACCAACATTTAGATTTTTACACATAAGTATTTCATACAAGACACACAAATGGTTGCAAAACGTTTTTTGCACATATATAATTAGTCTTGAAATTTAAAATTTCAATTTATATTATAATTTCCTAACATTTGAGTCTCAACTAATGTAGTACTCATAAATAAGCTGGTATATGGTGGGATTCAAAATGCTAGAATAATAATGAGATCCGCTGTAGTATTTTAAAATTTCTTTATGGGGTATAAAATCATTGTTCCAAATTTTAATGTATGCATGAATAAAAGAGAGACCGAGAGAGTAAATTACCATCCATCCGATAATAATATAATTAGGTTCATTTCGGACGCCAATGTAGGCGCTGCTATGCTGCTTGTTGGATATTGTAAAATTGTAAACAGAAGTGAACCCACTAGCTCCTCTATATCTATCTTGCATCCCTTGCACGAGAAGGTAAACTCGCTGAATTAAACATAGGAAAAAGGATACATACTTGTCCAAGATTTGAAGAAATGGTTACAAACATTCCTATATTTTGAATGGTTACAAACATTCCTATATTTTTAATAAGTAACAATAAGATCTTTTTTAACTGTAATATCCTTTCACCCTATAAAAAAAAAAAAAAATTGATTCCAAAATTTTATAAGAAATAGAAATATGGCATTAAGATAAATATAATAATATATATTTTAAATTAATTTTAATATTTAAAAAATATTTTTATATTTTACAGTCTATTGGACCTATTTGTTATATTAAAGTAATTTTTAATAACAAATAGAAACATGATATTAAAATAAATTAAAATAAATTAAAATTATTTTGACTATTATGTAAAAAAATAATTTTAATATTATTAATAGGAGATACTTTGTTAGTTGTAGAATTTATTTAACCCAAAGATTTATTTACAATCTTCATAATAAATACAAATATATTACTAAGATAAATATAATATTTAAAATTTTAATATTATTTATGTTAAAAATAATTTCATATTATCAATGTACTAGATAGATTATATATTTTTATATTAAATTTGTATTAGTTAAAAAACTTTAAATTCAGTTTTCTAATTACTATATCCAAAGGTATTATGATCAAAAAGGTATTTTGGTATCATTTTTTGAAAACTTGGAGGTATTTGTAACCATTTTCCAAAATCTTGAGGGTATAGATATCAATTTCCTTCAAATATATAAGTAGAAGTTAGAAAAATAAATAAAACTCTTTTCATGATCTAAACTTTTTTCTAATTAAGCACAAATTAAACTCACACTGAAAAAACAATCACAAGAGTTGAGCATTATCCCAAGCTAGCTTTTATGACCAATTTTAGTAGAATTGTTATCTTATCACCTCTATCATGCATGTACAAACTGTAATTAGTCATATGATCAGACAATAAAGTAATGTGGGGTTCACTCATACATAAGTTTGACTACGATATCATATAAAAGCCGCAGGCATAATAAATCATTTCCTTAAACTTACGTTAGTAGCACAAAAATCAAGTCACAGCCAATATGAAATTAGTTTTGGGTAGTGGTCAATCATTGTAAGATTATATAAAATTCTATTAAAAAAATAAACTTACATATGAACGTCCATTAGTATAGGGTTGAACCTTTTGAGTGATTGATAGCTCTTGCCATTTCTTGATAATTCACTTTTGTGGTTGTTAGAATTGGAACTGTTCCAAAAGTGCAAACTTTATTTGTGGGTGTTGCTTCTAGCTGTTTCATTCTTCGCGCTGCAAATGATTGCGGTGGCGTCTATTTGAAAATAATATTAAAATTAAAGTTTGTATTGTCGTAATTAAACCCCCTTCAACCAGGAACTAATAATGATATCATAGAGGGAAAAAAATTAAAATAATTGCTATAAAAAAAAATTAAATAACTGCAACAAAGATTAAATAATTATATAAAAGTCTATGCAATCAGCAATTCCATCACCTCCCTCAAGATTTAAAAATAAAAAAAGAAAAATAACATAGTTAAAGAAAAAAAAGTTTTTCAAATAACCAAAAAAAAATTTCCACGTTTAGAACTCAGTTTCTCTCATATCAGTAACTCGTTTTTTTTTTTAAATAAAAGAATTTGATATATATATATATATATAAAACTCGTTTTTTTTTAAATAAAAGAATTTGATATATATATATATGGAATATAAATGATTTATTTTTATTTCTACGGAGAAATATCTAATTAGAAGCGTTCATGTATCTAAAAGAATTTTCAAGTACTATAGTGAAGAATATATTTTGTTGATAACTATTTTTAGTCTCCAAACTCTTTGAATAATTTGTTATCAATTATCATAAATTAAAGAAATAAATATTTTGCATAAGTCTAAGAATGAACAATTTCATACCTGAATTTTTTTGACAAGAGGCTATTGAGAGTATTTTGCAATTTCTTTTTTTTTTTTTTTTGATTGCTCATATCTTGATTTTCTAAGAGATTTCTACGTGGACTCCATTGTTTCTTGAAGCAACGCACATTAAAAATATCAATATTGCTACTATTTTTTGGGTATCACTGCGGCTCAAATCAACTGTCTTGCTGCTCAGTACTTGTTGAATATTTAGATAATAATTTCCATTGTAGTTATATAATAGTAAAAAAATAAAAAAGAAAAAGAAAGATAAACACGAATTTACTGCAGCATTAATTGTTTTCGAAATATGCTTATTAATATGTTAACAATAAAATGCAGAAAGGCATCGATATTGAACATTAGTAATGAGATTTGCCCATATATACGTGCCTCCATGCTACATGGCAATATTTTAATGCCAATCGTCTCATGGCCCAATACTAGCAACCGCTGGTCTCAAGTCTGAGAGAACGGCCCAATAATTATTGATATTCGTATTCCCCATTGAATTAAATTGAATGGCGGTGATCCGGTGGATATCTCACTTGTGAATATGGATAACATTTAAAATGTAAGAGACATAATAACTTAAGCTTTAGATTAAAGGGTGCTATAGACAATTCAGCATGGTTAGTTACTTATTTGATACATTTGGATATACTTTGTCCTCGATTTAGAAATAATAAAACATGTGGGGGTGGCAGTGTAATTACCCCAATTAATATTTCCACAAATTACAGAGGCAGCGTACGATAAGAAACGTGCGCAGGATAGATAAAAGGGTCCTCATCACCTCCCTGCGCAAATTAGGGCTGTTCCTTCAACAGTATCTGAGTTTCAATCAGATGCGACATCACTGGTTGGTTCCTTCTTTACTCTCTTTATAAACTCTAATAGCCCGCTGTTATCTCTCATATGCTTGTAAACTTTGCTTTTACTGTTATCTGCAGATTAAAAATATTAAGTGATAAGAAATTAAGAATGTTGATTGTGTGAATATTTGTTGCTGAAAGTAAAATCCCATTTGTGTTTTCCGGTTTTTGAAGATAGGGCAGTGGTTGAATCTGCATAATGTGTTATGACATGGTGGAATTTAGCTTTGTGAGCGTGTGTATGGCTGATTGCTTTATTGACTTTGTCTGCAAAATGCAATTTTGATTGGTGGGTTGGAGGTAATGTGCAAATGAGTGAATTGGGTATTGAATGGTTTGATTATCATGGTGAAATTTGAGCTTGTGCTGTGAGAATGTGGATTTTTGAGATGGGTTTGTGAAAGAATTAAGTGTTTTTTTTACTTTTGAGGAGAATTTGCAATGGGAGTTCTCATGGAAGGAATGACTTGTCCTGTTGATTGGATTGTTTATTGAAATCTGATGAGAAAAGGTCGAGTGGGTGCAACCAGTTAGTTTTATATGCTAAGTTTATAAACCATTTTTCTGTTTGCTCTCTTAGAGAACTTTGATGCTTAGTTTATTTTAACAAGAACAAGGTGAATTTGATTCAATTGTCAAATCGAGAACATGCCACATGATCTTTTAGTTTATGCATTTCTTTCTTCCATTTCTCAGAGTTACACAATAAGAGAAATATTACAACTTATTTTTCTTTTAAGACCATAAGGCCTAGGAGGATGCTAATTAGGGGTTTGGGTGAGCCCCTCAACGATTTCACTTCCTTATCATTTTTTTCACTGTTTACATGAGAATTCAAAACCCTGAAACGTCATCATGCCTATCCAATGAACGTAATTAGTCAAGTGAAGGCTAAGTCATGACACAATTTGGTTCCTTTTGTGGAAGCATAAAGATGCCAAAATGGTAAAGCATTTAGGTCTTTTTTGTGCATCACCATTTGTGTTTATATGTACTTTTTATTGTTTTTCCTTTGTGCTTCTCACCAATGTTTAGACTGACTGAAAATTTTGCCATGTGTTTTTATGTCTTTGAATAAATATGAAATGAGAGCACCTTACATTCGCACACATATTACAATTTGTCCTTATTCATTGGAATACATTTGGATATTGATACATTTTTGTTATGTAACGGACAGAGGCGCTAAGGTCTATTTCAAGGGGGTAAATGAGAAAAATATGATGTCTGATGATGCCGGACAGATGCTGATGGTTTATGATGATCCTTCAGACCAACGATCATTATCTTTAGATGATGCTAGCAGCACAGAGGAATCACCTGATGAAACGAGACTCTCTCTAGAATCCACTAATGATGTAGTTCCGTACATTGGACAAAGATTTCCAACTCATGATGCAGCATATGAATACTATAGTGAATTTGCAAAAAGTTGTGGTTTCTCTATCCGACGTCATCGCACTGAAGGAAAAGATGGTGTAGGTAAAGGACTAACAAGACGTTACTTTGTGTGCCACCGTGCTGGTAATACCCCTATAAAAACCTCAAATGAAAATAAGCCTCAAAGAAATAGAAAATCCTCAAGATGTGGATGTCAAGCATACATGAGGATAAGCAAAGTTACTGAATTAGGAGCACCCGAGTGGCGTGTTACAGGCTTTGCTAATAACCATAATCATGAACTCTTAGAGCCAAATCAAGTTCGTTTTCTTCCTGCATATCGTACTATATCAGAAACAGACAAGAGCCGAATACTTATGTTCGCCAAAACAGGAATTTCAGTTCAGCAAATGATGCGGCTTATGGAACTTGAGAAATGTGTGGAGCCAGGATATTTACCTTTTACTGAGAAGGATGTGAGAAATTTACTTCAGTCAATTAGGAAATTAGATCCAGAAGATGAAAGTGTAGATTTATTAAGAATGTGTAGAAACATCAAGGAAAAAGACCCTAACTTTAGATATGAGTACACACTTGATTCTAACAACAGGTTAGAAAACATTGCTTGGTCGTATGCATCATCAATCCAGGCATATGAGATTTTTGGTGATGCGGTGGTTTTTGATACAACACATCGCTTGACTGCATTAGACATGCCACTTGGGATATGGGTCGGAGTGAACAATTATGGTGTGCCTTGCTTCTTTGGCTGCACACTTTTACGAGAGGAAAATTTGAGGTCATTCTCGTGGGCACTGAAGGTAATAGAGTCAAACAATGTGACTTTTTTCAAACACTCTATCACATTTTATTCCTCGCTGGCGACATCTGCAATTTCAGTAAGATATTGGAACTGATCTATTCCTTATCTGTTCTGCCAATGGTAGGACTGAATAGGATGTAGCTTTTGAAATTGAAAACAAATGAATAGACTGGTAGGTGGGCAAGGGATAGTTTTGAGGCTGGTGCACAAAATGTATGTTGGCTTCATTATTGAGTTTTAAATGGGATGACAGTATAATATCTTTTTACATTTATAACAGTGTAGAGTTTATTATCTCTGCCGTTAGAATGGGTAGTCTAAATGCATTTGCACTCAGATGTACATGCATGAGTATACGCGTGCATATAACCTCTTGAAAAGCTCAATTGTTCTCTGATTTAATTTAGTGCTCTGTTTTGTATTGTTTGTCCAGGCATTCCTAGCATTTATGGATGGAAAGGCTCCACAGACGATATTAACCGACCAAAATATGTGTCTCAAAGAAGCCATAGTCATGGAAATGCCAGTCACTAAACATGCGCTCTGCATATGGATGATTGTGGTGAAGTTTCCATCCTGGTTTAATGCTGTCCTTGGGGAGCGTTACAATGAGTGGAAGGCTGAGTTTTATCGGCTTTATAATCTAGAATCAATTGAGGACTTTGAAATGGGTTGGAGGGACATGGTCAATTCATTTGGGCTTCATACTAACAGGCACATAGCCAACCTGTTTGCCTTACGTATGCAGTGGGCATTACCATACTTAAGAAGCAACTTCTTTGCAGGAATGACTACAACTGGCCACTCAAAAGCTATTAACGCTTTCATTCAAAGGTTTTTGGGTGCACAAACCCGGCTTGCACACTTCGTGGAGCAAGTAAGTTGCTCTTTTAATTTCTGTTGTTTCTATTTATTCTATGGGATGGAGGGTGGTTATTTTTCTAAAATTGAAAATTCTTTTTGAAACATCTCTTTGAAGATGACAAAACCAATGAGCCAAAATAGGATACACTTGGTGTTGTGTTTCTTTGAAGCATTCTAGTTCCTCCATCAGTTACAGCTTGATATAAATTGTACGTTATTGTTTAATACCATCTGGCAATGCACTTGATTATGCTGGTGTGGCGTAGGTTGCTTGACATCTTTACCCATGCCTAATTGAATTGTTGTATGGGATTGGAATTTTCACTGAGCCCAGCTTCTAGTCAAGTTTATTGAATCAAGCACTTGTGTTAGCATACGGTCACGATCTTTGTGGATTGCTGCCTTTTGTCTTCAGAAGGGTGCTTGAAAGTACTTGGTTTAGACAATGGATTTAAGCCTTATTGCTTTGACCTCCTGGCAATTTTGAAAAACTTTTGTATCTTTGTTATCATAATTGAAATTTTGTTCTCACTTGAGAAAGTTGCACTTAACTAAATTCTTTGCCTTTCTTTCTTTATGGGAATACTAGTTTTTGCATGTATTGAAGTTCTAATTGGAGTCTTGATCATTGGGGGCTTCAGAAATTCTGCTGTCTGATATAGGTCATTTCGGTGGTTCTGTATTTTCTTTCCTTCCACTGGCTGATCTTTTAAGTGTCAAAGATTTTCATTTTGCTGACTCAGCTTGGCATAAGCAGGTAGCTGTGGCTGTAGATTTTAAAGATCAAGCTGCCGAACAACAGACAATGCAACAGAATCTCCAAAACATTTGCCTGAAGACTGGCGCTCCTATGGAATCTCATGCTGCTTCAGTCCTCACTCCTTTTGCTTTCTCTAAGCTTCAAGAGCAACTTGTTTTGGCTGCCCATTATGCATCTTTCCCGTTTGAAGATGGCTTCCTTGTAAGACACCATACAAAACTTGAAGGGGGCCGGAAAGTGTATTGGGCTCCACAGGAAGGCATCATAAGCTGCAGCTGCCACCAGTTTGAGTTTTCTGGAATTCTCTGTCGGCATACCCTTCGTGTTCTCTCAACAGGAAACTGCTTTCAGATCCCAGAAAGGTACCTTCCCCTACGCTGGCGCAAGATCAGCACACATTCCATAAAGCTTCTTCAAAGTTCTCCAAGTGATCATGCAGAAAGGATTCAGTTTTTGCAGAGCATGGTATCATCTCTAATTGCCGAATCTGTCAAGTCTAAGGAGAGGCTAGATCTTGCAACTGAACAAGTGTCCTACCTTTTATCTCGCATTAGACAGCAACCAGTTTCGACTCAAGGTTTGAGAGACATTTCCCCAATTCATAGGAATCTATAAGCCAACAAATACCTCAAAATAGCTAGCTTTAGCATCATCTGGATTCTCATGGGAAAGAAAGGTAGGGAAAAAGGGACAAATTAAGATTCGTGCTCGAAAGCATTTGCAGGTCATTTTTGTAGTTTTTGTTGCATGCAATCAACAATGAAATTATACTCCTTGTATTTCCCCGGCATTGACGTTTCTGCCTGTTCCTATGCAGACAGCGTTTTGCAAGGATTCGATATGTACAAATATACACAGAACAGAACTGTTTTTGGCATGTACATGACTGTATCCATGTGTTTATGTTATAGCAAATATTGTTCACTTTATCAATTAGGCAGAAGTTAAATGTTCTGATGTGTGCTGTGCTTTGAAGCAAGTTGAAGACAGAATAGAAGCTGTTTTATCAAAACCCCAGCATGTGCGTTTGCAAATAGAGCACACCTGGAAAGCACCTTGTGGAGGTGCTTCTTAGACTATAAAGATGAATGATATTTTATGATGATGACTCTTTTAGCAAGTAACTAGTCTATATATATCTTGGTGCTTCCGTTAGCACAATAGCTACAGAGTCCTCTGCAAACAATTTAACCTTTTTGTTAAATTAATTTTATTAAAATAATGTAAATAATACACTTATCAATGAATCTAAAATTGGGGACTAATTTGTACCTCTAAATTAGTCTTAAAATATTGACAAAAATACTTTTTTAAATTATATGTATCTTTTAGAATTCTAATGAAATTTTGTCATATTTTTATTAGTGTCTAAAAAAGGTTAGATCAAGTGGCGAGACTAATTAATACATAATTATAATTTATAGACTAATAATTTAATAGCGACAGCGTCTGCACACCATGCTATCTGATTAACCTATTGTTTACATAGTTTGCACAAAGAATCCTAAAATTCTATTATGCATATGCTGAGCATGTAATAGACACTAATGCTTACTCATATAATTTATAATTTACTCAACAATCTAATTCTCATGTAAACATAAAAAGGAAATTAAAAATAAAAGTAAAATCTGAGAGCACCCCACGTAAATGCTGAGCATCCCACCTATTTAGCTTTCCTATAATTCACACTAAGGAGAATGGGCATCGACCAAATCAAACCAGACCAGACGACCAAGTCGGCGCCGCTCAGTCCTCCGTTCACCGTTCGGCCACTCTTTTCTCTCTCAAAACTTCAAACGTCTCTTTCGTCTCTCAACAGTTGAGCTGTTTCTGCTTCTTTTCAAATTTTCTCCAATACCCAGTTGGTGATTTGGTCTGTTTGGTTTCAAATTTTGTTTATATTGCGAAATTGAGCTGAATTCTTCATGTCATTTTGTTGTCAATTTACAGAAGACTTAGGGTAAACAGTTTTCAATTGGTTTACTGAATGATTTGTAATTGTTATTCCAGGGAAATAAAAAACCTTGAATTTTCAATTTATTTTTCCCCAAAAAAAAAAAAAGAAGATAAAAATGCACCCTCCGTTGACGTTACATAGGCATCCGATGTGTGCTGAGGTGAGTTTCATTTTCCTTCCATTTTGCTATATTCAATTGGTAATGGAAGTGCTTCAGAAAGCTCTTCTCTAATGGGTTCCCTTTTTGAGTGAATATTATGCATAGATAATTTTTATAGTGTTATTTGCTGAAATAGATTATGCATATTTGGAGTGTTTTTTTATGAATGTGATTTTTTATAAAGCAGGTTTAGGTGATTTTACAGAAAGCGCTTTTATTTGAAAGCACTTCATGTCATATACCTTAATGCTAACGTGAGATTATATAGGTGAGTACGAAGAGCACACATATTTTGAAATGTTTAGGAAAAGTGCTTTCAAATAAGAGCGTTTTCTGTAAAAATACCTGCTACTGTTTTATAAAAAATACTCGTGAAATGTTTCTTCAAAATGCAGTTGAAATACTTTTAGACCTCAATTGCTTTTGAAAAAAGTAGTTGAAATGATCTCTGGGATCAAAAAAGTAGTTTTTTCTATTTCAGCTGAGCACTATAAAATACATACAATATACTTTTGATCTTTTAGGATCGTTTTGGTATTGACAATAACCTTGCAGAATTCAATGAGTTGCTAATGTGACACTGGTCTCCCTGATATTCTGAGTGAATAATGAGGGAAGAGCAGGTCTTATCCCTTTTAATTCTGAGGAAGAGAAGTGAATACAAACACCAGTGCCTTTGAAATTCTGAGTGAATAATGAGAGAAAAGCAGGTCTTATCGCTTTTAATTCTAGGAAAGAGAAGTGAATACATCTTTCTTTACGATTGAGTTCTAATCTTATAGTCTTGATGACAATTTTAAGTTGTTTCACTAAATCAAGTTACCAATATACACATAAGATGGCCCGAATGAAACTGTATCAATAATTGTTTTCGTCATTGTGCAAATAATTTGTGTTAGGATGGGTAGGATGTTTTGGAACAGATACTTGAGGAGTTCTATAAGTGTCAGTTTGCTGATGTGTTTTTGTGTAGTGTATGATTGAAATTTTAAAAAAAAAAATAATGCAATTTCGGAGTACTTTCCAGATATACGTTACTCTAAAAGCCTTTTTGTTCCCGAATGCTTTTAGTTGAAACCACTTTAGAGTATGAACTTTCTCCAGTTATATTTTTACAGTCAAACACTAATCAGTTTACTTAACTATAGAGCTTTTGAGTATCTGGTGGAATACCAGGAGCACTCACAAAAGTTCAGTTGAATATACGTGCATTTGGGCATGTTTTTTCAAGGGGTGCTTTTAGATAAAACCACTTTCTGTTTTAGAGAAACACCTTCAAATGTTTCTTCAAAATGCAGTTAAAAGTTCATTTTGACCTAAGAATTTTGTTCTGGAAAAGCATGTATAGTCTGCTTATTTACACGTGCACAATTGCTTTTTCTGACCAAAAAAGTCCTATTTTATATCTCTAGGGTAAAACTTAACTTACCATCTGTCTCTTTGAAATCGTTGAACCATACATTTGCCCATTAGATAGTTGGGGGATGATGGAACAGTAGGTCTAATGAATTTCCACTTTGAAGAAGAGAAAAATTTAACCATCAAGTTTTAAACTTAGTCTTGATGGTGATTTTATATTTTTTGGCTTAAATCAAGTGACTGAAGACATTGTGGAACAGATTATTGAGGAGTTTCAAAAATGCCACTTGGATCATCCTATCGGGAAATTCTTTGGTGATTGTACAGAGCTCAAAATAAAGCTTGACCGATGTTTCCGTCAGGAAGTGAGTTTAAATTTCTGTACAACTACACTCTGTGTATGCATTTTGCTACCTGACATGCATATTTGTAGCTGAGATTTTGATCAAATCATTGTGTTTACATTCCGCAGAAAGCTGTGAAGAGGAAGGCAAACTTCGAGCAGAGCAAAAAATTGAAAGAAAGGCTCGAGGCATTGAGGAAAGAAGCTGCTGAGGCTGAAGCAAAATTTTGAATTTGATTTTAAACTCTCAATTATATGAGATTTCAACGCAGCATAATATGATTGGTATAGTGAACCTGTAAAAACTGAAAGGCCCTATGTTGCGGTCACACAATTCTTAAAATTCTGTGATTCTTTTTCTCCCTATAAGAAATGAGATATCTATTTCGAATCCGTCAAATTTGTTGCCATTATAAAAATGCATGTGGTTTCTATGTTCTGTTTCCTTATGGAAAATTATTTATTCGTGCTTCAACATTAATAGCAGTTTTTATTTTGTTGTCAAGATTGCCTTAAATTTTTGTGGTAAAACCTCTGTGAATATATAAATGTTGGTCTATGGGAGACTAATAAAAAAATCTGCATTTTATTCATTGATGAAGACACTGAGGTATCATTTGTTCTCCGCGTATCATTGTTTTAACAGGTCTGCCGATGTACAAGGAGCTCGAAAAATGAAACAAAACACCATGGGGGTAATTATCAGAAACCTCTCCTGAGGTTTAGCGTATTCTTAGTTTGAGAGATTGTATTCGTGTATTATCAGTCAACTCCCTTGACGTTAGTCATCTGTTTGTTTGATTGTTTCTCTCTTATTAAAATGATGAAAATACCCCTGACTTTAGTAAATGTTCAAAACCGTGAAGTTAATTCTTGATAAATTAAATCATCTTAACTGAACACTATAACCCAAAAATAGGGAAAAACAAATAAAATTTGGCCACTTTAACAACACACATACGAATAATAACCATAACATCATCATTTTAGAGCATGAACCAGTGAAGTTGTGCGACGCATCTTAACTATTGAAGCTCATTCTGTTCTGAGATACAACCGGTGCACAACTAAAACAAAGCACTCAAGCACGTCTTATTGCCTAACTCACTGCTAGAGTAAGCAAAAATGAAGCAACTCATGAAATTTTATCAACCCAATCTACTTAAAATACCATTATGGAAATAAAAAATAAAGTTCAGTATCCTCAACAAATTTACACTTCGAGCTATCTCCAACATTCAATCCCATCTTCAATTTCACTAAAACTAGCATGCATTCATGTTCAACAATCAGCAGCAGTAGCTTAAAAAATTTAAAATTTTCCCTACCCATTTTCAATCATTCACAAGGCAAGGCAACAGTGTGTAGGTGAAGCTATTTTGAATCAAAATCAATTGAACATGCATTTACAACAATCATTAACCTACAACTAAAGCCAATAGATGGAAAAAAAAATGGAAGCATTACTAGATTTTCTAAAAAATTTATTAACACCCATTACACAAAATTTACCAAATTGATTATTTCCATCTAATAAAATTGACATGCAAAATAGTAAGCCACTTTCATACCTCTTTCGTGGCTCGGACGAACTGGAGTTGTTTATGTGTCGAGGCTGAAACTCACTGGTCAACCTTTCTCCACTTGGCAGTCATGATTCAGTCGTCGTCTTCGAGTTCGTCATTGTTTCTCACTTGTGGCACCTTTTCTCTATTAAAGCATAATAGAAATAGAGAAAATAAATGGACTGTTGTGCTTGATAGCTTTTGTTTGAAAGAAGCAAGGAGAAGCCCATTTTTCTTTCTTTTTTCTTGAGAGATCGATATCTGTCGGATAAAATGCTGCTTTTTTTTTTTTTTTTACCCAGTGGATATAAACAAAATTAAAGCCATTCTCAAAACCCAATGTGATAATTTAAAGTTTGTTTGAATTTTTTATTATTAATGAATTCTATTACAATATTGCCCTCACCAACTCAAATTATACTCAACGGTATATTAACGTCAGGGGAGGTGACTGATAATACATGAATACAATCTCTCAAATTGAGAATACGCTAAATCTCAGGAGAAGTTTCTGATAATTACCCAAACACATGATGCTATAAAATTACAGCCACTTTAGTGTTAATGATTACTGTAGACGAAAGACAAGACATGAATATGTGACATGAATCTCCTCATTAGGTAACTTTCTTCATTTTTCAGAATCTCAATGACAAAATTATAGAAGTATCATATAAAATAAGTAGCTTACAAGAAGTTTCCCTGAAACTTAAGTCTAAAGGAGTGCCCCCTGGGTATTTGTTACTAATACAGAATGATATCTTAGTTAAACTTCATGCCACTGTATTTTTCCATCACTTCACTCAAAAGCAACATCCTGTACAAGACTTAAAAGACAGTGATATAAGATTAAGATTAATAATAGCATATAGATGATTAGTTGTACTTAACAAGAAGATAAAAATAAATATACCCAAAATGGAAGTTCATCTGATGAGTTATGAAGATAGCTTCAAACGCATTTGCTCCTTCAAATCTTTAAATCCCTCTAGCACTTCTTCCATAGTTTTCTTCACTTCTTGAATATCCTTTACAACTAGCTCGAACTCATTTGTTTGGTCAACAAGAACAGGGTTGTGACTATCATGCTCCGAGGAACTGCACTCATACTTGGCTTTAAGCAAAATATATAAAAATAATGCATAAACTTTAATGACAAATTAGAAACCATGGGGCCACTTATGTCCACCTGCTATTGTGCATTTCAATTGCCACGCCACGCCCTTGAGCAACATCATTACTGTTTTCATCGCCCCTTTTGTTCATTTCAGTCAAGCCTAAAACAAAAAGGGTTAAGAGAGAAATACTTTAGATATATAGCATATTTAGTTCTAAAATAAGTAGAGGTGGAATTCCTCAATTTGTAATGTAAATAATGCCATCAGCAGCCAAGTCTGCACCAGTATTTGGAGCTTCTCTGCCACTTGGTTTCATTGCATGAACACAAGACAGCCCAGATCCATAAGCTTCATTATGAGATCCAACTCCATATTGCTGGCCACCAGGAGCAGTGATTTTAGTCTCATCTTCTGTCACCATGGCTATCAATTACATACATAGGCAAACAGACAGATATTGAGTACTGTCAGAGAGATGAAGACGATAGGGCAAACCGACAGAACAGCCAAAACATCTAGGAGAAGAAGCGTTTGCCTATCATTGTTCTTAATTTTAAAAGATATTCCATTTAGTGGCACACTGAAATCATTCCAAGAACCGGAATATAAAATTGTGTATGGAGAAAAATACTGTACAAGTAGAAAGAAATTGAATTCTAAATTAATCAATTCCACCGATCTAAAACAGAATTAAAGTTCAGTCAGATTCTAGAAGAATATACTTCGGTGTGCATATGTACTCATTTACAATTACATTTGATATAGTTAGAGAACTCCCAGAATACAGTCATTCAAATAAACTAATATTGATTTTTTATAAGAAAAAGCTGGAGAATAACAACCTGCAGTATCTGTTGAGTCATTCAAGTGGCAAAAGACTCCATTGCTTTTCAGATTTTGAGCCGGACTTGTATAAGTTCCTCGATGTCCAGATGCTGGTGAGGTACCAATATTTTCTTTTTCATCGATCCTTGTAGAGTCCTCACACTCTGGTTCAAGCTCTATTATGTCTGCAATTACTTCCGGAATCTCATTTAATAAACGTGATTGTTCTGATGGCGATTGAAGCTTCAGGAGTTTATCCATGTCCATATACAGCGTAGGGAAAAATGCAGGTTAAGGAGGACCCATTATCCTTTTGCAAATGCCATTCCACAAATATACTAATGAGTTGTTTAAATGCACATCTAATCGCATGCACATGAGAAACTAACTAGTCCAACTTTGTATGATCAATACATAAAGGATATTGTCTCCTCCATCCTTTCTCATTTGCTTTATCAACACACTTTCGCAGTATATCCAGCTCTCTCGCGATCCACTAATTTTATCCCAAAAAACAAAAAAAAAATGAAACAACTGGGAATATGAAAAGCAGTTTATGGAAGTTTAAAAAAGTAAAAAAAAAAAAGATGTCCACCAAATCATAAAAGTATACATGAGCATGGGGTCAGCTGAAGTTATAGATCTTTTTAAAAAGAGACCAAAACAAACACATCTAATAATTACAAGAAACAAAATAAGTTATTGTAAAACACTACTTAGAGAAAAATTCTAAATCAACCCTTATATACTAATTTATTTTTAAAATTCTAAATCCACACTTATACACTAATTTATTTTTCTTTCTTCTTTATCTTTTAATTATCTGGGTCTCATTACTGGTTCCAATTGCACTTTCTGGTGTAATTTCAGCTCATTGTAACATGAATTAAAGCCATGGAATTATAATTCTGAAAATACTGAAAGTTTCCAACTCTTCAGACGTTAAATGAAAATACATACATGTTTGGTTATATCCTCATGCAGACTAATGGCCTTCTGCCTAAGCTCCACCTGCAAATCAACACAGCCACACAATCTGGTAAGGTCTGTATAGCATTTTCATTAATTATTCTGATATGCAACTACAAAGGAAGCTGCAATGTCCTTTACAACTATCATTGAACAGTATTAAACTCATGAATTTTCTTTGAAACTATTTTCTTAAAGCCCACAAATTATTTGTTGAAAGAAAAAGAGAATTTA
This sequence comes from Luvunga scandens, assembly GCA_030449905.1. Taxonomy (NCBI): domain Eukaryota; kingdom Viridiplantae; phylum Streptophyta; class Magnoliopsida; order Sapindales; family Rutaceae; genus Luvunga; species Luvunga scandens. The sequence goes on from JASUUG010000223.1 coordinate 485,351, forward strand.
AAGAGCTAGACCAAGAAAAGCGATGTAAGTAAAATAGTTAAGATTATGATAAAGAAATAGTCTGCCTTCCTAAGATTTAAGAAATAGATTTCCAAAATAAATTATTTGGTTTAAATATTCATGGCTAAAATATAACGTATTTGAGGAATCATGTACAAACTGAACAGTGTATCAAGCTCAAAACAACAACATGGTAAGCCCTTGGATACAAGAAGGCTGATATATCTAGGTAAAACATTACAATATATCAGGGAATGCAGCATAATTTCTTATGTTGTCCCATTAGTATATTAGCAACATTGAGAATAATAAGAGAAATTTTGAATGCAAATTGGTGTGCAGTGAGAAACAATGCACTACAATTTACGGCTGAAAAGATCTCCCCCATGCATAATGAAATCAGTGGTTTTGTGATCCACTAACATTTCTGTGAAACTTATTTCTTGATAACTATTTTGTCCTTTCCAGAAAACGTTACACCATTAAATCATTTTTGTTTAAAAATTAAATAGTTTTTCAGCCACTGCAATCCAATACCAGAGTGATTATTGCTTTTCACAAGGAATCTTGACAAACTACGACATAAAATAGAAGTCTTTAATGTGAGAATGAGCATAATAATCTAATACACACAATACAAAGGTTCTCAAATTGCACCATACTAAAAAAGAAAATCAAACAGCTAAAGCATCAAAAACTTACAACAGTTGGCCTATTAACCAGGCCATTTTTCACTCTCTGATGCAAATCCTCACATTCTTCCTGTAAGTAATAGCACTTAAAATAAGCATCTACTTTTTTAAGTTAAAAAATTAGATAAATAAAACTACTTACTAAACATACTGTTACCTCAGAGAAGTCATCATTGGACAGCTTGCATATGGGTACCCATTTTACTCTATCAGAGAGTTCGAGGAGAATTTCTGCATTGACACTTGTTTTATGTATGCCTGTAACGATACAAAATTATATTGTGGAGCAGGACATGAATTAACTAAGCCAGAGGAAACGGATAATGCAAAGAGTAACATTCCATCATAACATGATCTTATTTAATGTCCATGCAGAAAATGTGTTTATTTTCTGTCACATCAGAAAGCCATGCATTATTTATTCAGTGATGCATTAGTTTCATCATTGAAATAATCACCTGAAACTTGCACAAGCTGGTGAGAATTTTTCTGCAGATAGTCATTTGGTTCTGATCTTACTCTCACAAAACTTCCCATTACTTTAGCATCAAAAGTCTCAAGTTGCTTTGACAGCTCCTCCACTAAAGTCTTCCTCAAGTAGACAAGCTTGATATTTTTAGGGACTATAGATGCAAAACAGCTTTCTCGAACATTCATGACAACTTCCTTAGTATGAGAATCTTTTTGAACATCCACGACAACTTCCTTGGTATGAGATCTTTTTCCTGAGTTTGATTGCCTTTGACGTGCCTCCAAGTCTTCTTCAACCTCAATTTCTGAACAACTTCCAAATTCCTCCTCAAAAATGTCCAAGTTCTCAGCTAGATGAATGGTCAGAAGTTTAGGTATACTGTTTTTATTCACCGACTTCCGACCAAAAAGAGCCTTTAGTCGTGCATCACAAATGATTTTTCTCTTTCTTTCTGGATGAAAAAGCTTGTTTTCTTTACAGTATTCCCTAATGATAGTTGTAACAGCATCATCTGATAATTCTTGGGTTGTGTCTTTACCAATGGAAGCAAGGAACTCCAAGAGAGGTCGCGATCCCCATCCAATGAACTCCTTTCTGCTTGACTTCACTTTGCTATTTGCCACAGATACCTTTCCTTTGGATCTCTTCCTTTTCCTAATTTGACGATCATCTTCAGATTCGTCACCATCGTCTTCCCCTTCATCAGATTCAAATGAATCAGAAGCACAAGAATAAAGTTCACCACTTTTCAGCCGGTTGTATGCTGAAACAACTTGTTCTGAAGTCAAGCGTTCCTTATCCTTTATTATCTGCCAATACTCATAAAAGTAGCTATTTTCTGGATCACTGAAGTCTATCTTGCACTGTAGAACAATAAAGATAGCCATTGCATAAAAATGTCAGCGTTTATGTATTGCCAAACTAGGATGATTACATGACTCAACCTGCTACCCTGGCAACAATGTCAATTTATAAAGATGAAAGGGAAGTAAACGCACAATCAATAAAATCATGATAGTTACAGCCTACATTATCTAAAAGATATAATACACACGTGACCTTAGGCAGAAAGAATAAACTCCTTAATCATGTTGTCCCCACCCTCCCCACCCCCAAAAAGAAAAAGATTGAAAAACTATGATAATAATAATAATAAAGAGAATAAAAGGAAATTTTTTCCCAAAAAACAAAAAAAAGAATTCTAGTTGGAATGATGATTAAATCCTCTCTAGTTTCCTTTATTTCTTTTGTCAAGAAAAAGTTAATAAGCATATTAGTATAGGCTGCAAAAATATGTAAGGCACACCCTGCCCTCATCTGAAATCTTCAGGTTTTCAAGAGAAAAAAACAAAATAATAATCTCTTCTAGATTATATTTCTTTTTATTAATCCTTCTGTTCTTTTCAAAAAGAACAAAAAAAGAACCAAAAGTCTATTGTTTACACTTGCATTGCATCTCACAACTCTAAAGGCAGCAAAAGAACGTGTAAATATGTAAATGGAAATTGCAACTGCATCAATCCACCATTCTACAACCAAAATAATTTGATACTGCATCTAGTCTTCATTATTTTTTCTACTTTTCAACAGGAAATTAAAGTAAAGAAAGAATATTATTCATACTTGCATTCCTAGACTCACCACTATTTTGTAACGACTAAGAAGGCTTACATACATGTGAAAACAGATGATGCATGGTAAGCAAATTTGCAACACTAAGAAAGCTGAACACACTTTCCATGGTATTTATTACAAACTATGCATACCCCGTGAGAGTCAGCATCCTTATTTTCTTCTATAAGCAACACAAGCTCTAGACACCCACTGCAGAGGCCTTTATTCCCTTTAACTATCGCAAACTCCGCATCACAGATGCAGTGTCCGCATATGGCCTTTGGGGAACATAGGCAATAAAATTTTGGGGCTTTGCCGCATTCGTAGCAAGAATGCAAATCTGTCATTAAGCACTTATTCAGTCAAGAATTACCACAGATATTCTTAAAATAATGCAAAAATGACAAGGTAAACAATAAGTATATCTCATACAAATTATGTGACTGGTGAATTTCATATGGAAAGTTTGTAAGGTATTAGACTACATATTGAAGTTCATTTGGATGAAGACAACGAAGAAACCCCCTATGCATAGCAAGAATGCAAATCTGTCATTAAGCACTTATTCAGTCAAGAGTTACCACAGATATTCTTAAAATAATGCAAAAATGACAAGGTAAACAATAAGTATATCTCATACAAATTATGTGACTGGTGAATTTCATATGGAAAGTTTGTAAGGTATTAGACTACATATTGAAGTTCATTTGGATGAAGACAACGAAGAAACCCCCTATGCATATATATCTTTCTTCCAAACCAGGTAAGACAGAAATAAAGATGTAGTTAGTGTGTGTGGGCGAGTGAGTGTGCATGTTATGGTAGCAGCACCACCTCATGGTGCATAACTTTCACACTGACCAACCATGTGGTGCCACATTCCTAGGCTTCATGCATTATGATAACAATGTGACTATTGCATTATGCTGAGGCTCGCCTTTAAGTGAACAGCATTAGTGACTGACAAATGCTTTTCCTTTCCCTCTACCTCCTCTCTTATCACATAGATGGAAGAGGGGTTATCAGGTCACATGCACATTGCATATCTAAAGGCTGATATAACACACTAGAAAAAGAAATACAATAAAAAGTTCAATGATAATTACGGAATAATAATCAGAAAAAGTGTCATCACAAATAAGAACAACTTACCGCACTTCCACTTTACTTCAGTCTCCAATAGAGAATCATCCACGTTTACACAAATGGGATGATAAGCTTTAAGGCAGTCTCTACAGGCAGTGAATATAAAAATTAGTAGGATAGAAAAACAGGTTATATCAAGAAACAGAAGATATCATTAGTCTAAAAAAATATATCACCCTAAGATTCATGAACATACAACATGATAATATATATATATATATATATATTACACTAATTTGCTTTTGAAATTATTTTGATAATGAGGATAATAGGTCTTAAAAATATATATTACCCTAAGGTTCATGAATGCACAACATGAATAAATAGAAGAACTATGAAAATCCTAAACTGAGAGCTTTTTAAGCGACATGTGAAAATTTTAGAACTATATGGTGTAATGGCTGAGTAATCATTAAAAAACTAAAAAGATACTGGAAATGTAATGCACAAAAAAGCGGTGAAAGAATCCTACACTGCCAGTTTAGAAGGGTTACTGGATAATACATATAAAAGCCCCTTCTCAAACAATATGAAGCTTATTGGGTGGATCCAAAAACAAAACTGTTAGTAACTAGGACCAATGTAAACCATATAAAATTGTGAGGCAGCAGGCCGTTACAAACAGCATCAGATTGGGACCTCTCTAGCACCATAGGCACGCACGGAAAAAAGACCCTTGTGGCCTAGCACAAATGAGGTCATGTCTTGGGTAGATTGTAACACCCAATGATAAGATGATAAACATATTTGTAATCTAAGTAGAATAATCAATCTCCCAACTAAAATAAAATGTTATTCTTTTTTAATGCAATTTTCAGTTATTGCTCTGACAACAAAACTAAACAATGTCACATTTTACTAACTTTTTTCCCAATAATATCCAGTTCAAACCAAACCAGCCTCCAATAAATCTTTTTTTTTTTATCGTTCAGAGTATTCTAAGAAAAAAAAAGGGGCCACATAAATCTCATTCTTTAAAATTAAATAAAAGTATAAGAATTGTACGAGTATTTTGAAAAATGATGCAAAAAAGAAATTGCTTCACGTTCAGATTTTGATAGGGATTCATTGAAAAGCCAAAATCTACAATAGAAACACACAAATAACAGCTTTTCTTTTGTCTTCATAAATATTAACAAATCAAAGGGCATGAAAAATATACATAAAGGACCCCAAGGGCCAAAAAAAAAAAGAAAAATGAAAATCAAAACCAGATGGGAAAGAAGTGAACTCAATGAAGACAAAATCAGCAAGCTTGGAGCCAATACCCAGCTGACAAAAGCCCAATGAAAAGACAGAACTATCCTTCGTTTACTAATCGTGACTTTATTCAGCACAGTGTTGAAATGCCTATCAGAAACTTTAATCTTTCTTTATAAACACTACTTACTTGTGATCACAAAGTATGAGGGATCCTCCATCATAGCAAACAAAACACCAATCTTCTGCCATTTTTTCCTTGTTAAAATTCCTTTTTCTTCCCATCTTCTTCAAAAAGTTCTCAACTTTAAACCCAAACAGCTGATTTAAGAACAAGCCAAGGGCTTCACTCCCAAACTCTCCTCCTGAAACCTAAAAAATCAGAGGAATAAATGAAAAATGTCTCTCCCTTTCTTGAAATTCAACACAATCGATCACAAACCCATTTAAGAAAAAACCAAAAAGGAACAATTTTTTTAACAATTCTTTTAACTTTAAATTTCAGATCAACAGTTTCATAAAAATCTAGTGAAACTGAAAGAAAGTACATAGTTTCTCCAGAAAAATTATCAAAACAAATTGAAAAAGAAGAAAAGAGCCTGAAAAAGAAAAAACTTTGAACTTACAAGCTCAAAGTTCAAGTGTTTCATGTAAAAGTAATGGAACTCCAATGAACTCCAATTCTTCAAATCACTGTAGATGGCCTCGTTCGTTAATTATTACTTTCACATCTGAGAAAATTTATTAAAAAAACCAACAAAAACCATAACTTTGAGCATTTAAAATTAATTCATAATGTCTCACTAACTCACTTGATCTAAATCAAAAACCCAATTTTTTCTATAAAAAAAAAAAAAGGAAAAAAGGCATAACTTTTATAATGGAGGCATAAAGTCAAGTCAATTTTCATAATGTAAACAGAAAACATTAAAAAAAATTACCCATGGAAGAAAAGTAAAGAACATACCTTGAACTTCAGGAAACCAAAAAGCAAAATGCAAAAACGGAGCTTTTAACATGACCCATTAAAGACGAGAAGCTAAAAACAGAATATTTTAAGAGTTAAAAAGACCTTTTCTTTTTTTACGAGTGAAATCGGTGGGGTAGAATAAATGCTCCTGAAGCAGTAAATGACGTATTTTGGTCAGAGTAAAAACCCTTCTGGAAATTATCCTTTCCAAAAAAAGAAAAAAACTACTCTCGACGTTCGATAATCGAGTAAAACAAAATAAAATACAAAAAAGAATTTTTCCATTTGTCACTTGATTCAATTCTTTATATGTTTGGTAAGTATTCGAAGTTTAGAATGATAGATTGTTTGTTAAATGTGTGAAGTCCGAAATTTTATTAATTTTAATTTTTTTAAAATATATTTTTTTATTTTTTAAAATTTATGCCTGATTTTTAGATATTTATATTGAATAGAAAAAATAAATTTTTGTAACTTTTATTTGAATGAGAAAAAATCTGAATGATAAATAAATATTATATTTTAAAAATATATTTATAAAATAACTTATTTCATAAACTATAACATATAATCCTCTTTTTTGCTTTAATTTACAGGGACATAAATATAAAATAACTAAGTTTAAAATGTTTTTTATTATAAAAACAAATAAGATACCACTTATATTCAGATATTAAAAAAAAATATGTTATTCAGATTTTCGTATTCAGACATTAGAAAAATTTGGACGCATTTAAATTTTAAATAAGAAAACAAACACTACCTAAAATTATGTCTCACTTATTTATTAAATGATAAATTTTATAACTTATAAAATTATTTAATCACTATCAAAAAAATAATTACCATAAAATTAAAATTAAAATTTACATGTTAGAATATTTAGCATTATTTTTATTTATATTTATTTTTACTGGGTTTGACCTTTGACAATCTTGATCACCCATTAACTAGCCCTAACACAATACATTAAAAAAAAGAGAAAAACAACATCATGTTGAATTAATTCACCAACCAACCAATTAAATTAAGTTTCCTACCTTTTTTTTGACATAGTTACATTTATAAACCCAATGTTTTGTTTGTAATAGATTTCATTATGCGCATTTTTCATTTTTTGTGGTCCAACATTTACTTATTTTGGACTTTTGTGATTAATATTGAAGCCGGTAATATTGTGATTAAATTTAAATTCGGTGGAGAATTGACTTTCTGCTAAATTTCTTAAAAATATACAATTGGGAGATATAAGATAAAAATATAAAATTAATTAAATCTTAATACTATAAGTCTATACACGCGCATGTGCCTATATAAAATTATGAAGAATTAAGTATAAGTCAACTTAACACCAAATTTAAATTTATTATTAGAGCAATGATACATATCCTAACATTTAGGTCCCAATTGATATAACATTTATTCATTGACTAATAGTTAAGTAATTTTATTAAGTATAAAATTCATCATTCAATGAATGGGAAATTTTATAGTATTGAGACTCAATTTAGGATTTAAATGTTTGGATATCCAACTTTATTGCTATTACTATTATTCTCTCACCATTATGGGTGGCAAAAGTATTAGTCCTGTCTAGACTCGGACCATATGTGTATGAGGCCAATCAAGTTTTAAACATCACTTAATAAACTCAAGATCCGACCAAGTTATGTTCAGAATCAGCCTGAAACTTGGATTTTATTAAAAAAAATTATAAAATATATATTATTTTAAATATTTATATTTATTTAACATATTTATTATACATATATAAAGTTTTAAATACTTAAAATTTATATTTTCATGTCAAATTTTATTGAAATAAATTTTATAATTATAAAATTATAAAAAAATATACATATATAGTATCAAAAAAAATAAAATTCGGATATTCAAATTCAAACATGACTCTGGTGTCTAAAAACTATATTTAGGTGGGATCCGGATATTCTGATACCCGAACCCAAACTCTAATTTTACCATCCATACTCACCGTTAACTAAAATGTTTCTCTAAATTTTTAAAACTTAAAAGTGAATCTTGGGAAAATAAAAATAATATACCCACTCACTAACTTATTTTTCAAAAATAAATCATGCAAGCCTCCAATGATAAATCTTTAAAATCTTGGCTCAGCGGAAAATGGCACCTCTGCTGCTTGCTTTTTGCTTTCCGCAGAGAAGCTTTCGGACGGCCAAAAAGCTTGGGCAACGTGCGCATCCATAACCGTTGGCTTGAATTGAAGGTTGAATTGAAGTGGCGGTGGGAATCCAACGGTTATGATTGCCCAACGTTGCCAGGTGTTGTTCCCCTGATCTGAGCTTCATCCAGTGGCTGGTTGAAGGGGAATTCGATCAGTGCTCATTAAAACAAATCCGAAAGCAGCCACCGTATGAAGCTTGGATCAAGTGAACAAAACCTGGCAACTTTGGGCATCCATAACCGTCGGATTCGGTCGAAAAACAGCACATCCCATGGCCAGAAAGCTTGTTCAAGTGGTCAACGCTTTGGTCAACGACGGCGAAACGTATAATGACGTGGCAGAACATAAACGCTCGGATCAGGAGTGATCGACGGGCTACAAAACATGCGGATTCTGTCGTTAAGAGTTCGCTGTTTGGCGGCGGTCACTTCTACGTGAGCTAGTCCTCATTGGCCAATTAGTGTACAGTCAACGATAAAGTTATCGAAACTGCAGCAAAATACTATATACTACAAGACAAACAATTTCAATCTCTACTCATTTTTTTTATCCTAAATAATGTGTTATTTATTGAGTTGATGATAATTATTTATAAGATGTAAGTAAATTAATATATTATCATACTCATAAATTGATAAATACTACATTATTCAGATATTTTTTAAGATAAAAAAATTAGAATGTATAACATTACTTTTCCAAAAATAAGAGTGGTGTATTCTTAAAAAATTGGAGTTATTTCCCTTAGATGCAAGAGTAGTGTTTGGGACTGTAACGAAATAAAAATGATTTCAATTGGCTGTAATAACTTCTTAATTGTAAAATAGCAGTAGTATTATATATTAACAAGTTTACCGTATAGACAATGTGGCATGCTACATGTTTCATACACACCCACATACATAATATGTATATGTATTTTATCAAACTCTTGACCTCTTGCTTCCACTAGATAGTGTCAAAGCAAATTGACTTATCATTTGAGAATGCAACACGCTTACATTCGTTTATATAAATAAACATTTGTATTTGTAGCAGTGCTGAAATATTAATTTGTAATCTTTTTTAGAGAAATTAGTAAAATTTAATATTACATGCATGTATTAATTAGTAAATTAATGGCAATAAGTAAAGGACTAGAAGTAAAATATTAATTAGTGTACCTATGAACTAATTAGCCCTAATTTTGGACATAACTACTGTAAAGGATATTGGATGAGATCATCTTAGTGGTCGAAAATTTGAGTGCTGATAAGGAAAAAACTTCGTACTTTTTATTTTTGTTTTAATCCAATGACTTCACAATTTCTTTCTATAATAAAATATCTATTATCGCACAATTCAACAAATTTTTAGATTGGTGAAACGATAATCAATTGATGTCAGTATGTAACATTCTTTGTAGAGGTGCGAAATCAAAAGGACACAACATTGCGGTCCGTTATGTTAGACTAAAATGTCTGCAAAATATTATTATTTTTTTGAACAATCAAAGGCATCCAGCTTAGAATATATGAAAAGAAAAAAAACATGCAGCGTTTGAATTTTTGTATCGATCGAGTTTGAAATTTTAATTTTTTGCTGTTATAGTGCATTTTATGCATTAGTTTTGCATTGTTTACTCCTTTTAATATCAATGTTTTGCATTTAATAGTTGTGATTTACTTGTGTTTTATTTTTATAGGTGCAATTCTATTAATTGGTACTAAATTGAATTACAAGATGATGTTTGAGGATGAATTAACTTCTTGGATAAATTCTCGATTTCAAAAGAAGTTTGTTGATAAGACGTAAGCGCGTGACAATTGATTTCAGAAGAAGTTTGTTGATAAGGCGTGGGCGCGTGCTATCAACTGCGGACTTGACGTTTTTATTTTAAAGTGTTTTATCTTTTTATTACTTTTGTAAGTTTAGATAAAATTTTAGATATTTTTATCTTTATCCTTTTTAAGAGAACTATAAAAAGAGGAGATAAAGAAGGATTAGGGGAAGGAGAATTAGATTTGGATTATTAATTGTGTTTATTTTTTTTAGGGTTTTCTTTTTTTTTCCATGAGGAACTAAACTTATTTTTCTGGTTGAAGGTTAATGAAGCTTTGATTCACCATTACTGTAAGATCTTTCTTGTGCTTTTAATTGTTTTATTACTTTTTGGGTATTTGTTTATTCTCTGAATTATTGTCATGATTATCTTTGTTAATTAGATAATTGGCCACTATTTAATTATCAATTTAATCTATTGCCAATTGAAAGATTCATCGTATGAAGATTTTGATTTTTTTTGGCAAATAACATACCAGTGCGTTGTGTTATGAGAATAAATAATCTAATTTAAATGAACCATCGTATGCGTTTGTTAATTAAGATTTGGGTCTCTTTAATTTTTCAGGCTGTCAATTGATTAAATCTTATGATCGTATCTAGGATTGTCTATTGATTAGGGAAATAACCAACTGTCGTATCTTGGTTATCGACTAATTAAGAAGAGATTGGCTATTAGAGTGTCTCAGTAGCTATAACTGGTCTATGCATAAGCAGTAATGATTTATAGTTGTATCGATGATCAGTAGTCGAATCAAAGCTGAATTAATTCCTTCAACCAGAGTTTTTCCATTTTGAATTACACTTTTAATTTGCATTCTTATTAATTTTAATTGATTTTCATTATTGTCAACAATCCCCCAATTTTACATTTTTATTTTTAAAAGGATTTAATAATTACCAGTCTCTGTGGACACGACCCTACTCAATCACTCTACACAATTTTGTTAGAGTAGGTATTTATATTTGCTGTCTTCGACACCATCACTTGCATAATAGTAGATATATATAATCATGATTCAGGGTCCACTTACAATACAACTATTGTTTCATACCTTTTTTTTTTTTTTTGTGATCCAACCATTGGATTCAACCCCCACGAGTTGTAAAAATGATTCCATCAGGTCGGATGTAATTACTTGGTTATTAATAATGCAGTCCATTTTGTTTACTAAAAGAATAAAAAAAGATTAAGTTTCAAAATTTTTTTTTAAAAGATTTCCCAAATATATCATCACAGATTGAATCCACTGATTCATTCACTAATTGATTAGGATGATTTTTCTTTTGTTTTGTTTTAAGCAATACTATAATGTTCCACAAATTATGCTAGCGATATGTCTTGAATCTTAGCCAACTAACCGTCAGAAAAATTAAAATAAAAAAGAAGGCTTTATTGTTTTGGAATCTAAAATGAAGTCTTTGTATTGTTACGTAGATACAGAGCCATCGTAGGTCACAACCTTGCAGGGCCACTAACCAAGCACAAAAAATTTAAAAAAGCCAACGAACAATTCGTCGCATCATCGCCTGCAACCCCTAATGGCTCATCTCTATGATAATCCCAAAGGACTTGAACGGTAATTTCAACAACTTTCCCTTCGAGAGGTCAAACACAATGAACAGAGTGAAGGTTGCAACGTTGTCGGATTTGACCTCCTGGTTTCGGACTCCGATGACAATTTAACATACTGGATTCGGATATAAATCTGAATTTTTAAGCTCCGGGTTCGGTACAGGTTCAACCCGGAAAAATCTAGGTTTTCGGATTCCGGATTCCAAAACCGGATAAATGTACTGAATGCTTGAAATTGAAAAAAGAAAAAAATTAAGCATGCCACTTTTGGGGTTGTTTGGCCGTTACAGAAAGAGATAAAACAAAGCCATGGATCTCTTGAAATAGATGAGGAAGATGGGAATTCTCATAAACTGGAAATAAAACCCAATGATTCCAACAACCAAAATCTTAGTATAAATCCTTTTTTTAGTACTCAAAATCTGGAAATATTAACTACATAAACACCAAAAAAACACCAAAATCGACAGCACAATATATTTCATTTCACAAACTATACCAAAATAGACTATCATAAAACTCCATCACAAAAAGTTGGCTTCGGGACCACAAAAGAATGAATTGCTCACTTCTTCTTGGCAGGCCTCGGTCTTCTTTACACCACAGATCTTCTTAGCCATGTTCTTCCTTTCCTTCAATTGCTTCCTTGACTTCTCTACCTTGGCATCGACTCCATTCTTGAAACTTGCAAAGAAGTGTGGCCACAGCGGGGATGTTGTGTTGCTAGTGATTGATGGGTGATGATGAATCGGGCAACAATGATGATGTTGAATTCATTTGTTGAATTTTGAGGAATGAATATGCGGCTGTGAGTGTGAGATGTAGGGTTTGTTTTATTTTTCTCACTTTATGCGTTTATACTCATAAATAAATATTTAAAAATAATTAATTAAATATTAAAATAAAATAATCTGGATCCAGGTTTTAGATATTCGAATTTACCTAAAACTGGATCCAGACTTAGATACAACCGTGTTCATAAAATGACATCCGGACACTGGATATATTTTTGCTCCGGTACGGGTTGAACCCGACTTGAATTTTCGTGGTTCATTCGGGTCTGGGTTATTTGCCATCCCTAAACACCAATACAGTTTTAAAAAGTTATAAATTTTTAAAACTTATAACTTTTATTATTTACAAAAAACAATAGGGACTGCTAACAAAAATACCCAAAATGATATTTGTTACAACAGGTGCAAGATAGTTTTGCCCTCATAATTCAATATATGCTTCTTCTTTTTTAAGTTGATGATTCATAATCGGTTAGATTTAAATAATTGAAAACTAAAATAACTGGTAATCGAAGAAACAACTTACCATTATTCATTAATTGATAATGTAAAGCTGTTTAGCTTTCTTCTATCATCTTCTTTCGTAGGTAGAGTTACTGAATGAATAAAGCCATGATTGTAATTTATTATTGAATAAGGAAAAAGTGGGGTTTATTTGCAAAGCCAATTATACTTTCAATACATCATGTTGCGCTAGCTTGACTTTTAGTACACTTTTATCCACAACATTAAATCTAATTCATCATTTAAACCAACAACAGACCAAAAAAAAAAAATTAACCGAAAATATTAAGCTATTTTCTGGCTGAGAAAATTGAAAACAGTTGTCATTTATGCAAAACAAAAAAAAGAGGAGCGGCTATTTGGAAAAAACAAAAGAAGATTTTTGAGATTTTATGAACACATGTTAAGCTTTGCGTACGTACTCAAGAGAGTGTTAGAATGGAGAAATCATTAATAGGATAACTTGTTGATATTAATTTGCGGAAAATTCTATAATGCCGTAACAAAATTTACGGTATTGATACCGTATTAAATATGGACCGTTTGATTAGATCAATGGTACATAATAATTATAATATAATAAAAAAAATTTAAATTTTTTTCTTTAACCGGTTGACAACCGGTTGGTTAAACATTTATTTTTAAAAAAAATTAACTCTTTAAAATTTTTAAAATTATATATATAATTTTAAAACCGAATCAACAAAAATACAAATACAATCAAAGTCTGCTCATAATTAGGGTTATAGAATCGAATCTAAAATCATAGCACATCGAATCTTGTATGTTCCAAAAGATTGGGTTTGGTGGCTAACCCGAGTTTTGTTTTCCTCGTTGTTCCTCTTTTCCGCCAATCATCGCTTTTAAAAACTGCTTGAAGCCAAAACAAGTGAGAAAGAAGAAGCTTTACAACTGTTCGTGTTGGTGAACAAGTGAGAAAGAAGAAGCTCTACAATGATGTGGTTGAGGATAGCTCTGCTGAAACTGTGTTCGTGAAGGGGTTTGGGTTGAAGATAACTTTGGGCATTAGCGATTCAACGGGTGAATTTTTTGTAAGTCTTTTTTTAACCCTTTTCTAAGTTTTTTTTAAGTGGAGTTTTTATAATTTTTGAATACTTTGCATCTAGATTAGTTGTGGTATTTTGTTTAATTCAAATCTTTCTCGTTGTGTATATTTCACTCTACTTTGATATATAGATTTCAATATTAATGATGTCTATAAAGTGCAAATATTGTAAGGGACCAAATTCTGAAACTTTTCTCTCAAATATAATTGAAGTGACAGAGAATTATGTGAAGTTGCAGAAAAAATTTGGGTTTGATATGCTTCTGTTTCTGGTTAAATTTTCTGCTGTATTTCAGCTTAAATCTTTTGCTGTTTTTGAGTTGAATTTTTTGGCAAAGTTTTCTGGTGTTTTGGGCTTCATTTACTGCTGTTTTTGGGTGAAATTCTCTGCAGTTTCTGGGTAAATATGCTGCTGTTTTTAGTTAATTTTTTTGTTGTATTTCAGCTTAAATCTTCTGCTGTTTGTGGGTTGAATTTTTTGGTAAATTTTTCTTCTGTTTTAGGCTTCATTTGCTGCTGTTTCTGGGTAAATATGCTGCTGTTTTAGTTAAAATGTTTGCTGTATTTCAGCTGATTTGCTACTTTTTTGGGTTAAATTTATTGGTAAATTTTTTTGGTGTTTTAGGCTTCATTTGCTGCTGTTTGTTAGTGAAATTCTCTGCTGTTTCTGGGTAAATATGCTGCTGTTTTAGTTAAAATGTTTGTTGTATTTCAGCTGATTTGCTACTTTTTTGGGTTGAATTTATTGGTAAATTTTTCTGGTGTTTTGGGCTTCATTTGCTGCTGTTTTTGGGTGAAATTCTCTGCTGTTTCTAGCTAAATATGGTGCTGTTTTTAGTTAATTTTTTGTTGTGTTTCAGCTTAAATCTTCTGCTGTTTGTGGGTTGAATTTTTGGAAAATTTTTCTTGTGTTTTAGGCTTCATTTGCTGCTGTTTTTGGGTGAAATTCTCTGCTGTTTCTGGGTAAATATGTTGCTGTTTTAGTTAAAATGTTTGCTGTATTTCAGCTGATTTGCTACTTTTTTGGGTTGAATTTTTTGGTAAATTTTTCTGATGTTTTGGGCTTCATTTGCTGCTGTTTTTGGGTGAAATTCTCTGCTGTTCTGGCTAAATATTTTGCTGTTTGTACTTAATATTTTTGTTATATTTCAGCTTAAATCTTCTGCTGTTTGTGGGTTGAATTTTTTGGTAAATTTTTCTTGTGTTTTAGGCTTCATTTGCTGCTGTTTCTGGGTGAAATTCTCTATTGTTTCTGGGTAAATATGCTGCTGTTTTAGTTTAAATATTTGCTGTATTTCAGCTGATTTGCTACTTTTTTGGGTTGAATTTTTTGGTAAATTTTTCTGGTGTTTTGGGCTTCATTTGTTGCTGTTTTTAGATGAAATTCTCTGCTGTTTCTGGCTAAATATGTTGCTGTTTGTAGTTAATTTTTTTGTTGTATTTCAGCTTAAATCTTCTGCTGTTTGTGGGTTGAATTTTTTGGTAAATTTTTCTTGTGTTTTAGGCTTCATTTGCTGCTGTTTCTGGGTGAAATTCTCTGTTGTTTCTGGGTAAATATGCTGCTGTTTTAGTTTAAATATTTGCTGTATTTCAGCTGATTTGCTACTTTTTTGGGTTGAATTTTTTGGTAAATTTTTCTGGTGTTTTGGGCTTCATTTGCTGCTGTTTTTAGATGAAATTCTCTGCTGTTTCTGGGTAAATATGTTTCTGTTTGTAGTTAAATTTTCTGCTGTATTTCAGCTTAAATCATCTGCTATTTTTGGGTTAAATTTTCTGATGTTTTAGGGTAATATTTTTGGTGTTTTGGGCTTCAATTGCTGCTGTTTTTGGGTTAAATTTTCTGCTGTTTCTAGGTAATTTTTTTTTTTTTGGTGTTTTGCGCTTCATTCTTCATTGGTTTTGGGTTAAATTTTTGCTATTTCGGGTAAATTTGTTGCTGTTTTTCATTTAAATTTTTCGGTGTTTCTAGATAAATCTTCTGCTATTTTTGGGTTAAATTTTTTGTTGTTTTAATTAAATTTTTCTGGTATCTTGGGCTTTATTTGTTCTTTGTTTTTGGATTAAATTTTTCTCTTTATTCTTGGGCAAATTTGTTGTTATTTTCAATTAAATTTTTCATTGTTTGGATAAATCTTCAATTTGCTACTTGCTTCATTTGAGCTTCTAGAATCCATTAAGAGTAGAGGGGAAATGCAAGCTGTTTGTGAGCTTTAGATTGATGTACCAAGCCAACAATCATATTGCAAAACATCTATATATTCTTTTTAAGTTTGTTAATTTTAATTTTTTTAGGATTATAACTAATGTTGTAAATAGTTATTTCTATCACTGTTCTGGAAGCAAATACTATTTTAACTTTCCAAGAAAGTTGTTCCTAATTCTTGCTTTGGCGATTAAATTTTGTATTGAAATGTTTATTTGTAAAATAATTTTACAGGATCCAAAACTTGTGATATTTGACATTTCTTTTTGTGCCTAATATCTTTTTGTACAAGGTCTTGTTGTAGACTAAAAAATGGCTGAAAATGTAGACATTGGTAGCGAGAATGATTTCGAGGAGAATGATAAAGTGAACCAAGCAAATGGAATTTTAAGAAAAAATCGGCCTTTCATTGAGTATTTGTAAGTCTTCTTACATTAAATATTATGTGTTTGATTGTTAGTAAATTTATGAATATTTAGTAAAGTCAAGCATAATAATGTGATAAAGACACATGATTATATTTTTTTAAAAATATTTAATTGACTACAGCAAGCAAGAAGCAAAAATATTACGAGAACAAGGAAAAAAAGTGGTGAGTGTAGCTACGATGTCAATTAATTTCCATTAAGTTTGGGACATATTTCAAGCAATAACTTATTGTATTTATTTTTTTAATTTTTTTAGGATAGAATTAAATTAGGGAAATGTTTCAAAAATTTGAGTGAAGAAGAGAAGGCTAAATTTAGAATGGTTGGTTGTGATATAGCACGGAATAAAGACAAAGAAGATGATTTTGTAAAGGGAACAAAGAAAGCCATGGAAACTAGATGCGCTCCAGATCGTTTTGCAAAACTGGTAGCAAATATATGAAAAAAATTGTAAATTAATGTTGGAGTTGTAAATTGGATGGAAAAATTGTAAAGAAAACAAAAACTTAGAAAAATGACATAAAACTTGTAAATTGACCTTAAATGAGAAATGAAACATAAAATTTACAAATCAAATATAAGTCTAGTAAATTAATTGAAAAAATTATAAATTAATGTTAAAGTTGTAAATTTGATAAAAAAACATTTGAAAATCACACATAAGACTAGTAGATTGATTGAAAAAATAGTAAATTAATGTTAGAGTTGTAAATTGGATCAAGAAATCGTAACAAAAACAAAAACTTAGAACAATGACATAAAACTTGTAAATTTTCATTAAATGGGAAGTAAAACAAAATATTTGTAAATCACACATAAGACTAGTAAATATATTGAAAAAATTGTAAATTAATATTAGAGTTATAAATTGGATAAAGAAATTATAAAGAAAACAAAAACTTGAAAAAATGACATAAAACTTGTAAATTGACATGAAATGGGAAATAAAACAGAAAAGTTGTCAAACACACATAAGACTAGTAAATGGATTTAAAAAAATAGTAAATTAATGTTAGAGTTGTAAATTGGATAAAGAAATTGTAAAGAAAATAAAAACTTGGAAAAATGACAAAAACTTGTAACTTTTGACATGAAATGGGAAGTAAAACAAAAAATTTGTAAATCACACATAAAAATAGTAAATATATTAAAAAAATTATAAATTAATGTTGGAGTTGTAAATTGGATAAAGAAATTGTAAAGAAAATAAAAACTTGGAAAAATGACAAAAATCTTGTAAATTGACATGAAATGGGAAATGAAACATACAATTTGCAAATAAAATATAAGTCTAGTAAATGGATTGAAAAAATGATAAATTAATGTTATAGTTGTAAATTGGATAAAGAAATTGTAAAGAAAATAAAAACTTGGAAAAATGACAAAAAACTTGTAAATTGACATGAAATGGGAAGTAAAACAAAAAATTTGTAAATCACACATAAAAATAGTAAATATATTAAAAAAATTATAAATTAATGTTGGAGTTGTAAATTGGATAAAGAAATTGTAAAAAAAATAAAAACTTGGAAAAATGACAAAAATCTTGTAAATTGACATGAAATGGGAAATGAAACATACAATTTGCAAATAAAATATAAGTCTAGTAAATGGATTGAAAAAATGATAAATTAATGTTAGAGTTGTAAATTGAATAAAGAAATTGTAAAGAAAACAAAAACTTGAAAAAATGACATAAAACTTGTAAATTGATATGAAATGGGAAGTAAAACAAAAAATTTGTAAATCACACATAAAAATAGTAAATATATGAAAAAAATAGTAAATTAATGTTAGAGTTGTAAATTGGATAAAGAAATTGTAAAGAAAATAAAAACTTGGAAAAATGACATAAAACTTGTAAATTGACATGAAATGGGAAGTAAAACAAAAATTTTATAAATCACACATATAAATAGTAAATATATTAAAAAAATTATAAATTAATGTTGGAGTTGTAAATTGGATAAAGAAATTGTAAAGAAAATAAAAACTTGGAAAAATGACAAAAATCTTGTAAATTGACATGAAATGGGAAATGAAACATACAATTTGCAAATAAAATATAAGTCTAGTAAATGGATTGAAAAAATGATAAATTAATGTTAGAGTTGTAAATTGAATAAAGAAATTGTAAAGAAAACAAAAACTTGGAAAAATGACATAAAACTTGTAAATTGACATGAAATGGGAAGTAAAACAAAAAATTTGTAAATCACACATAAAAATAGTAAATTTTGATTGAAAAAATAGTAAATTAATGTTAGAGTTGTAAATTGGATAAAGAAATTGTAAAGAAAATAAAAACTTGGAAAAATGACATAAAACTTGTAAATTGACATGAAATGGGAAGTAAAACAAAAATTTTATAAATCACACATATAAATAGTAAATATATTAAAAAAATTATAAATTAATGTTGGAGTTGTAAATTGGATAAAGAAATTGTAAAGAAAATAAAAACTTGGAAAAATGACAAAAATCTTGTAAATTGACATGAAATGGGAAATGAAACATACAATTTGCAAATAAAATATAAGTCTAGTAAATAGATTGAAAAAATGATAAATTAATGTTAGAGTTGTAAATTGAATAAAGAAATTGTAAAGAAAATAAAAACTTGGAAAAATGACATAAAACTTGTAAATTGACATGAAATGGGAAGTAAAACAAAAAATTTGTAAATCACACATAAAAATAGTAAATATATGAAAAAAATAGTAAATTAATGTTAGAGTTGTAAATTGGATAAAGAAATTGTAAAGAAAACAAAAACTTGGAAAAATGACATAAAGCTTGTAAATTGACATGAAATGGGAAGTAAAACAAAAAATTTGTAAATCACACATAAAAATAGTAAATATATGAAAAAAATAGTAAATTAATGTTAGAGTTGTAAATTGGATAAAGAAATTGTAAAGAAAACAAAAACTTGGAAAAATGACATAAAACTTGTAAATTGACATGAAATGGGAAGTAAAACAAAAAATTTGTAAATCACACATAAAAATAGTAAATATATGAAAAAAATAGTAAATTAATGTTAGAGTTGTAAATTGGATAAAGAAATTGTAAAGAAAATAAAAACTTGGAAAAATGACATAAAACTTATAAATTGACATGAAATGGGAAGTAAAACAAAAATTTTATAAATCACACATATAAATAGTAAATATATTAAAAAAATTGTAAATTAATGTTGGAGTTGTAAATTGGATGGAAAAATTGTAAAGAAAACAAACTCTTAGAAAAATTACATAAAACTTGTAAATTGACCTTAAATGAGAAATGAAACACAAAATTTACAAATCAAATATAAGTCTAGTAAATTGATTGAAAAAATGATAAATTAATTTTAGAGTTGTAAATTAGATAAAGAAATTGTAAAGAAATTAAAAACTTAGAAAAATTACATAAAACTTATAAATTGACATTAAGTGGGAAATAAAACAAAAAATTTATAAACAACACATAAAACTTATAAATTGACATTAAGTGGGAAATAAAACAAAAAATTTATAAACAACACATAAAACTTGTAAATTGAGATTAACTATAAAATAAAATGAAAATTTCGTTAATCACATATAAGACTAGTAAGTTTAAGAAAAAATGAATAAATTAATGTTGTAGTTGTAAATTAATCTTTAGAATTAAAAAAAAAGTTATAAATGTTGTGTGAAACTTGTAAATTAATATTAATTTTGTAAATCATACATAAAACTAGTAACTGTAACCTGCATCTTGAACAAAAAAGGATAATAACCTGTTACTTAAGTAACAGGTTATCTATTTATTTTGAATTAATGGTGAAGATTTTTTATTTAAATCTAACGGTTCACGTCTATTACGGCATTGATGCCGTAAATTTAATTACGGCATTATAGAATGACCCTTAATTTGCTCTGTCGATTGACCCTCCTCTAATTAGCTTAATTCAATAACTTCGTAAATGAGAGAGATAAAGTTCTGAAATTTGGAGTGCTCGCTTTTAGTACGCATAATCAAGGAGGCAGCTGCAACATTCCTGGTTTACTTGCTCCCCTTTAGCCTTGTAACTTGTTTTCCTTTTCTGCAATAAATTTTTCTGCTTAGTTGAGGTTTCACAATAAATAAATGAATACTTTGACACAAAACAACCTTCTCTTTTCCCCCTAATTTTAAGGAAAATGAAAGTACACGAATGTAAGCGATAAAATCTTTTGTATATCTCAAGAAATTTTATTATTAATTGAACTAAAACAGGCACTCGCACAATATATCACGCAATGACAATTGTACATGTCCTTTTATTTACTTAATATAAACAGTAACATTACACTTTTAAAGTTTGTGTTCGGGCATTGACAAAGTGCCATGAAAGGACACTTATTTGAGGTACTGACAGTATCATTTTATATCCGAAATACAAACTTGTAGAAGTATAATATTACTCAACTATAAACAAATGAAATTTACCAATCTTGCGAGGGCTTCTCTCATATTAAAGATTACAAGAAGATCAAGATTATCATTCTCATTCTCTGTCTCATCAACAAGAAAACTAAAATATAGATATGATACAAAACCCTGCTTTGTAAAAGGCACTTCGAACCATTCATCTTTCCTGAAAATTTCATAATAGAAATCTTATTAAAATAATACATATATTATAAGTATATAAGAATTAGATAGGAATTGAATTCAACTTTTCCAAATTAAACTACCTGCAAAAGCAGTTTCGATATTCTTCAATATTACTTCAGAAAAGAGCTCTCATCAAATTCAAAAGCAAGTTTTTTCTTCTAGTATGATATGGTATATATACACATTCAAGTAATCATCCAATAAACAGTAGCCAAAACCAGTAATAAACAGAAGCCAAAACTTGTTGTCGCTTGAACTAATCATGCAACTTATTTCAAAAAATTATTTTACGTTGAATTGGTGATGATGCTTTTTAGCCTCGTAAAGCTACAAGCTACAAGTAACAATGCGATATTGCAGAGATGGAAGTAATTGTTCTAGGTCACAAAGTATTACACTTTTCAAACCATCTTAGGGATATATATGATCGGAAGAAATTGTGTTTTTTGGACAACAAATATATGGATTTTGTTTCATAAAAAGATTGGAGAAGAGAGAGAACTTGATGATGGATCTTTAATCTAAAATTATTAGATTCTTAATCTAACATTGGGTTTATATGTGAATAATTATCTAGTAGACTGTCATATAAGATTAAACCCACTTAAAAGTGATCTATTAAGATTTTTGATAATTTGAACCTTAATATATCTAATAAAGTGTGGGTCTTTATTGTGTAGGGACTTAAAGGTAATTTTTATTTTTATAATAAGCTAAAATATATAAAAATACCTAAAGACAACAAGAAAAGATATTTATATAAGTGATTATGGTCCCCAAGTCCAACACGAATCATCATTCTATTCGCTACTGACATCTCATCACCAAAGAGAGTGCAGAGAGAAGTTTAAAGGAATTTTTGAGGAAAACTTGTTAATCTGAAAGATAAACAATATGACTTTAGAGAGTAATTAAGTGTTTTGGATTCAAGTATGCTTTTACATATTCAATTATTGATGCTTGATAATACAACATGAATATTCCTAAAATTTAAATGATAGTTTTTACCAAAAGATTTATTATTCTAACAAATGGTATAAGAGTCTCTTCATGTTAAATCATTGAGAATCAAATTTATTTTTTATTATTGATTAAATCTTTTAATGTTCTCGAAAATAATAATTATATTATTATTGAATTCGAGAACAATTTGTAGTTGTCTTCTAAAATTAAGGATTAAAAGATTCAAAACTCAATTTTTCATATTCCGCAATGCAATTTTTTAACATCTAAGGCAATTCAATTTGAAATTGAGATTAAGGCCAGCAGCAACTGGCATCATGTATCATCGTCACTACACAACAGTAGTGTGGCAACCCTTGGATGATTGCTAGTAGCACGTTTTGACACTTGATCTAGTGGTTCCCCTGAAGATGCGACTATTGGACAAGGTTAAGGTAACAAATTGCATAAGCAAATCGGCAGCAATGGCCATGATATTAGGTGGCTGCCTAAGCCAAAGCAAGCAAAGCGATGACCATGGCCATCACATAAGGAAGCTATCAAGCCACGGGAAGACCACTGGAAGCGAGTCGTGCCCTGATACAAAAGCAATGGCCATAGAAAGAAAAACCAACCAAAAAATAAAATAAAATAATTAGAGTTAGGGTTTGGTTTTGGGGCTGGTTTAGGAACCAGGTCGGTTTGACCCGATATGATCCAGCCTTGAACTAGTCAACAGTTTGATTGATCAATAGTTGACTAGTAAAAAAGTTGACTGCTGACCTTTGACTTTGACTTGGCCTAAATTTTTTTAAAAGATAATTTTTAGTACAATTTCAAATTCAAATATTTATATGCTTATATATATATATGTACACACACACACACACACACACACACATTGAAATGAATTAATTGAAGTAATATGTCTCTAAAGTGACCTCTTTTTTGAAAATTAATTTGTTTTGAACTACAAACGGCTGTGCGTATGCAATTTCTGTAAATATTAATCGACTAAAAAGAAGGTCCATATTTGACAGAGTTACATATACACCAATGGTAATAAACGAGTGATGATTATTTTATTTTTTACAAGTGAACAATAAATCGGTCAAAAAGAAGATTTATTGTTTGACATGTTCTTATTATCAATGTCTGATTACTATATCAAGACATCATTTATAAGTCAATATTTTATCCAAAAATAGACTATTAATGGAGTGTCTAGTATCTTGAGATAGGGTTTACCTTTATTTGAATTTATTTTTGTTTAGAAACTTACGTGTGGTTTTTTTTTTATTGTCCATTCAATTATGACTTCTATTAATATTACTGCCAACATCAATTCCATACTTGAAGTTAAATGACTCTAACTTCAAGTCATGGTAAGAGAACCTTTTAATAATTCTCGTAGTCATGTATCTCGACCTTACTTTAAAGTTGATTCTCCACTTTCTCTTATGAATGAGAGTACACCTGATAACAAAAAGAAAATAGAAAAGTGGGAGAAATCAAATCGCATGTGTATGATGATCATGAAGAAGGTCATTCCGGAAGCATTCAAGGGCTTAATTTCTAAAAAGATAACCATAGCTAAGGAATACCTTGCGGATATTAAACAAAGATTTCTCAAAAACGAAAAGGCTGAAATTGGTACGCTCTTGACAAGTCTAAATTCAATAAAGTATAATGACAAGGTAAGAAAAGAAAGAAGGATAAAGAAGCTGCAAATACAACACCTCAAAAGAAACAATAAAAGAAATCGGCTAATTCAGAAGGTAGTTGTTTCTTTGTGGAGTTGAAGGGCATAAGAAGAAGCATAGCATCAATTATCAACCATTACATGATAAAAAGGATTTGCTTTTTAATTTGGTTTGTTCTGAGGTTGATTTGACTTTGGTACCTAGATACACGTGATAGATAGATTATGATACAACCACTCACATTAGTGTGTGCTAAAAGCCTAATGATAGTGAAAGATATATTTATGTGGGTGATGGCAAGAAGGTTGAAGTTAAAGCAATTGGAAATTTGGGTTATTATTAAAGATTGGATTTATTTAGATCTTAATGGAACATCCATTGTTCCATCATTTAGACAATTTGATTTCCATTTTTACTTTTGACAAATCTAACTTTTCTTATTCAATTTATTTTATGATTTAAACCTAGTTGGTTTTGATTCGTTGTCAAGTTATGATAATCTTTATTTGATTGATACGATTCATTTAATGAATCCTTGCAATTAGGTACATAAGGTATAAAAAGAAAATTAATCAATGAGAATGTTGCTGCGTTATGGCATAACAGATTATATCATATCTCTAAACGAAGAATAAAGAGACTTGTGCTAGACGAAATTCTCGACCCCTTAAATTTTACAAATTTTAATGTTGATATTGATTGTATAAAAGGAAATATAAACTAGTTGATCTAACATAGCCTTCTCAGCTCTAACACTACCAATTTTGCAAGGGATAGTAAATATACTTGGATCCTTGCACTTAGGAGGTAGTTTCTTTTGGAGAACAGTGGAAACATTCTCCTCCATGTGAACTTTTTCATCTCCTTTCAACTTCCTATGTAGACCTTTGAAGAGAACATGCCAAATTGGGTATTGTTGGTTGACCCTCACCGTTCATGCTTATGCCATGAATGATTTTGTTTTGTCTCATTACTTACTTTCAGTGCTTAATTAACATAAAATAATATAATAATCTATTTGGATTTCAATCTCCTTGTGGCCTGCACCGACCCATCAAACCGAGTTGAACAACCTTGTCCTTGATCAAAATGCCGATCAATTCAAGCGTAGCATGTAAGTAGACATTATTAGCTTTAAACACATATTTATCGTCTTTTTCTAGCTTGATTTTTGTAAATTCAGACTGAAAACATCTGTATATTCATTCTTACTTAACAAGGAGAGCTCAGTAATTATAATCAAGCATCAGCTCCACACTTACGAACTCAATAACCCTCACTAACTACGTAGACTCAACTTATTCTAAAATATTTCTTCTATAATTTGAATGCCAATATCTTCCAACTTTTATATAGATGCAAAAAATCTCAATTTATGGAACATGTAAAGACACAGTGGGGTGACACAGTTGATTACCGAGGGCTACTGATCTGTCAAAGTTTGTTAAGTTTTTAGATTTCGTTAAACACACCTTTTGTTTGTAACAATAGTGACAGCTGGACTCATTAGTATAAATACTCAAGCTATAATCAGTTGAATTTAGGAATCAATGATATACTTCTCCAGAATCTTCTTTTAACCTATATCTGTTATTTTTCTTTCACTTTCTCTCAACTTCTTGCTTTCCAAACACTCAATTGGAGCTAGTTGTTCTTCTGGATTTGTTCCAAGAGAGGTAAATCCTAACTTCACCACTTGGATTAAAATTGATCAACTTCTTCTGATTCAAGTTAGCAAAATTTACTTTCTACAGTAATTCATTGTACTACCTCCGAGGAGCTTTGGGGTTCTCTTACAAATATGTTTGTCCCATAATCTCAAGCTCGAATTATGACTTCAGAGATGCAAATTCAGACTCTTAGGAAAGGTGTTATGACAATGGCTGATTATTTTGCTAAAATGAAAAGATTGGTTGATAAAAAGAAGATTTGAAGCCAATAGGACTTTGGGTTAGAATTCATGCATACAGATATTTATGGGTCATTCTTTACAATTGCTTGGAATGGTCAATAATATTTTGTGGCGTTCATAGATGATTTTTCTAAATATAACTATATATATCTCCTCCATAAAAAGTCACATTCATTGGATATGTTCAAAAATTTTAAGGCTGAAATTGAGAACCAACTTGGCAAAGAATTATAAGCATCAAATCTGACTATAGTGGTGAATATTGTAACAAATATGATAGTTGAGGTGAATAATGTCCACGATCGTTTGCTAAATTCCTTGAAGAATGTGGTCTCATTTTACAATACACTATGTTGGGTTCGTCTATTATGAATGATGTCGCTAAAAGATGCAACAAGAAGCTTAAAAATATAATGAGAAGTATGATTTATTATTTTACTTTATTAGAATCATTATGAGGAAAAGGACTTACTATTGCAGTATATATTCTTAAGAAAGTTCCAACAAAAGCGACTACTAAAACCCTATACGAATTTTAAACTGACAAGAAGTCTAATATAAAACACTTACATATTTATGGTTATCTAGCTAAGGCAAGGCCTTATGGGCCTAATGAAATGAAATTGAACTTACAAAGGTGAATTGTTATTTTATTGGATGGTTTGAAAAGTCCAAGGGATATAAGTTTTATAATCCCATGACTAAGTCAATTTTCAAGTCTGAAATTGCTTGATTATTTAAGAATGTCAAGTTTGCAAGGAGAGATATAACTACGGACTTTGTCTTTAAAGAGGAATATGTTGATATTCCTACAAGTTTTATTCGCCTTAATAAGGGTCTCATTCCTAACTTTGTTCAAGACACAATAGATCAAAGCAATATTGGAGAATCCCTCATACAAGAAGTTGTTCCAGAAGAGCAAACTCTACCACTTTAAAAGCCTATATTGTTAAGGACATCAACTTATAAAAAGAGTAGTGTAGTGCTAAATAACTGCATCATATTTCTCTAAGAACATGAAGTAGACATTAGAGTGATGGAAAATGATTTAATCAATTTGCATCAAGCCATAGAAAGGCCTAACTCTCAAAAGTAGATTAATGCAATGAATAAAGAGATAAAGTCCACGAAGGACAATGACCAATGGGATCTTGTCGCATTGAGAGAAGATGTGAAACTTATTGCAAATAGATGTTTAAGACCAAAAGAGATTTCAAAGATAACATGGAAATCCGAAAGGCATGCCTTGTTGCAAAAGGTTTTATACAGAAACAAGGCATTAACTATAAAGAAACTTTCTCTCTAGTTTCGTTGAAAGATTGTTTTAGGATTATAGTGGCACTGGTGGCGCATTTCGGTCTTACGTTACATCAAATGGATATAAAAATAGTGTTTCTCATGTTTGTACCCATCCGAGTAATGTGCTTATGAAATATTTTGGGTGGCAATCGTTTAGTAAGTGAATCCGTAATTATTGTTATTGGAATACAACGCTACTGACTTATTGTCACAAAATAAACTTTAGTGGTCTTTCAATACCATCTAATATATGTGACCACGACCATGGTGATTGAATGACAACAAAACAATCATTATTGATGAGCATATAATTGAATGCTTAATTATATAATTGTTAGTTATTATTATTTGTTATTTTTAATTAATTAAATGATCTCAAGCTAATTTGATCTAAAAAGATATTGAAGAATTAAATATAGTCAAATTTTGTTTTAAACTAATTAAAGAAAATTTGATTTAAAACATCGCTAAAAGGAGATATTATTAATTGGCCTTTTGCTTTTGCCGAAACAATTTTCAATGATCTACAGTGGATGGCCTTAACATTACTTAAATATATGTCCAACACCCTAGCATTATATAAAGGCAAAACACAGCCACGAAAAAGGGGAGGAGAAAGGCAAGAGGAGGCACACGACAGAGAGAGGAGTAGCGGCATATTTCAATTTTTCCATGGCTGATTTTATTTCTTTTGTTGCTCTCAATCCAAGTATGTCTAGCTAATTTTTCTTATACCAAGGTTAAAGATGAAACCCTATTGAATGAAATAATTATCTTTTTATTTAATTAATTCCTTACATATGTTCTTTAATTTCTAATTATTGATTATTAAACAATTTTCTGCATTATTAATTTTTTTATTTGACTAATTCTATGCTTGGATTAAAATCATTTCTTTGAGTTTTTCATTAATTTTTAAGATTAATCTTGTCATTAAGCAAAAAAAGAACTTACAAGATTAATTTTAATTGGGCTTAATTGTTAGTATCATGAGATGACATAGATTGATTTCAAGTTGTCACTTAGATTAATTGATAACTAGATAATTCCATATCATATCTCTTGATAATCTTTTTTATATTGCTTTAATTATTTTGTTAGTTTAATTTATTTAATTCTTCTTAAAATTCAATTTGGTTAACTAGGCAATTAATATTAATTTTAGATTTATATTCTTTAATTTTAAAAATTGGGGATTCAACCAAGATCTTTCATCTCAATGTTTTCAACTAGAAATATCTTAGTTTTATTCAACAAGCCTAACATATAAAATTAGAAAAATATTCTTACTCTATAGAACTTATGATATATATATGCATTCATCTACTCTGCATTACTTAAATATATGTCTAACACCCTAGTAACTAAATTTATCTGCATTTTTTTCGTTAAAATCATTTTTAGGGTACTAATTAAGACTAATCTTGTCTCCCTCAGCCACAAGGGTATCACTTAGTTTGCAGTCTTGCATGTCATATATCTTTATAACCTTTTTTATATACTGGAGCAAACTAAATTAAATGATCACTTGATGAAACTTGAAATGCTATTATTGAGATGTTTGCTTGATATCATAAATGAATTTCTCGAGTTTACAAACAACATTCTTTGGGTCTCTTGACACAAATTTTCTTGGTTGCACCGTGTAGATTGTCTCATTAATATAAAAGGATATTAAGTTTTAGTGGGAATTTGTGATTTGTAATGCTCTTATGACATAGACATTTTTTAATTAATTCAGTTTATAGATATTTAAGGTTATTTTCTATAGAAATAATTTTTTGATTTATTTACAATCTAAGTTTTGTATGGTTTGATCTCATTAAAGTTTAAAATAGACTAGTTAGAAATAAGCATATCAAGATCATATTGCATAAAATTTTCATGTTACACATCGACAACATGATCCATATCATTTAGTTTTATTAGTATAGTGACCATTGATAGGTTAAGTTACAATATTTGTAAAAAAAATCGTTTTAATTTTATGTTAGTATGATTGATGGACGAGGTTAGTTATAGATACGTTTCGATAATGACAGTAAGGTTGAGCCCATAGGATTATTTTTTTGCAAAGTATAATTATAAGGATACATGTATAGCCTAAATGAGAGATTGTTGGATCTTTAATCCAACGTTGTTAGATTCTTAATCCAACATTAAACTTCTAACAACGTTAAACTTATATGTGAATAGTTATGTATTGCAAACATCATATAAATTTAAGCCTAATTAAAAATAATTTATTAAGGTTTTTAGTAATTTGAACTTTAAGGTATCCAATAAGGTATGAACCTTTAATTTATAAAGACTTAAGGGTAATTTTTATTTTTATGATGGATTGAAATAAAAACACCTATAGATAATAAGAAAAGTTGTCTATATAAGTAGTTATGGTTCCCAGGTCACACAAATCATCGTTCTAATATCTACTAACATCTCATCATCAGAAAGAGTGTAGAAAGAAGTTTAAAGAAATTCTTTAGGAGAACGTATTGATTTGGAAGACAAACCATATAGAGTAATTAAGCATTATGGATTCAGGTACGCTTTTACATATTCAATTATTGATTTTTAGTAATATAACATGAATATTCCTAGAACTTAGGTAATAGTTTTCATTAAAAGATTTTTTGTTCTAGCACATAATCCAACTGATATGTCTAGATTAACTTAATCAATATATTGACACGCAAAATAACTTTTATTTATTTATTTCTCTTTCAGAAAAACACGGTGCACGAAAGTAAATGAATAAAATCTCTTGTATATTTTAACAGATTTTATAAGTTGAGCTAAACCAAATTAAAACACTTACACGATTGATAGATAAAACATGTACCCATCATTTTATTTAATTAAGCATAGTAAAGAAGAATAACACTACGCTTAATCAGTGTGGTTGAAATTTCTCTCATATTGAAGGATAACAAAAAGATCAAGATTGTAATTAGTAATCTCCCCAATAGCATTGCTTATGTGCCATGTATATTTAAAGTCACCCTTTAACCAAATCAAATCGTTTTCTCCTAAAAAATTCATATTAGAAATTTTTTTTGATAAACTTATGTATTACAATGAAGGGGGCAGGTACAATACATGCATATGTGTGATACAAGCATAAAAAATGTCCATTGGATTAAATGGAGTAGGTCCAATGGCTGAGATTCATTTTACCATTAAATAATAAAAAAATTTGAAAGAATTGGAAACCTGTGAAACCGGTAAATGAAATAAACAAAAAAAACCCTCCCCACTTGTTCCCTTGCCTCACTTACGCCAAACGCCTCACTACTTCCTCGACTCCCACGCACCTCACAAATCTTTCACCTCAAACAAAACTCACCACGACCATCAACAGCGGCATGACACAGCAACAATTAACAGTGGCGGCTGAAGGAATTCCTAGGCAATGATCAACTGCAGCACAGCAAGGGGTGATCTTTGTCATTCGCAACGATCAATGGTGGCAGAAGGACGGGCTGATCTCCTTCGCTGGCAGTCGTCAATTTGACCATTTTTGGAAAACCTCCTGAGAATTTAACAGGGGTATAGTTAGGGCTTGCACTGGCATCTACAAAAAACGGGGTGACCCAGAAACCCATAAATGGATATTCATCAAAACTCGCAAGCGTCAGAGAAGAAAATTGTTGGTCCTTCAACTACTTCGGCTTATCTTGATCCCATTAATGGTAACTTTTACTTTCTATTTACTGTTTATTTTCCCATTTTAAAAATTTTATTATTATCGTGATCTATTTTATTTTCTAGTTTTGGTTACAGGGATGAGCACTTCAATAATGAAGACCATTACGAGTGGTTAAAATATTACTCTCATTTTCGCCACCTCGTCCAAGCTCACATTAAACATTAAACCCAATTCCTCTATAGTCTCTCCCATATATGCATTTGTATATGCTTCGTGTTTGTTTGGTTGATGTTTTGTGTTATAATGTTTTTCAAATGAATTTTTTGTTTGGGAGTTTAAAAAAATAAAAAAGAAAAAAAGTACTTGATTTTAAAAGCACTTTTCAGAAAAAGCATTATAAGTGCTTACAAAATGGTTGCTTCTTTTGTTAGTACCAGTCTAAAGTCCAATGTCTTTTTTTGAAAGCACTATATAAGCTTAAATAAATCATTTTCTTTTCTATTTCTGTCAAACACTAAACAAAAGAACTTTTGGACCTTTAGCCGTTTGACAACTTGTAATGGTTGTGTGAATTAGTGATGGCTAGCTTAACTAGATTTCTAATGTTTCATTAAAGAGGGGTTATGAGTTTTGAATTGAAAGTTTGTGTCTGTGATTGCAACTTTGTTGGGTTTCAATTCAATGATGTCGCTAGCGTCGTTGTGATCTATGTCAAAGTATATGGATGACCTCTGTAAGTCCTGGGGTAGTTGGATTCAGTTTTCTTTTTGTTGATAAATTAGAAGTAATTGATTAGGATCTATTTGTTAGAGATTTGGATAAAATCCTAAGATTTAGGGATGAGATAAGTTAGTTCCTAATTATAGGATTAATCTTTAACCCTTTATCTTTTTCTATTTAAGTTGTATGTTTTCTCTAAATAAAAAAAAAAAGAGTGAAGAAGAAAATTTTTCTCCTATAAAACATGGTATCAGAGCTTTAGGCTTGATCATGAATTTTAAGGCCGCCATAGTTGGCTCATGTACAACCTCTTCTGAGGTTAGCAGTGGTGCAATTTCATCAGAGGGAGTTTCTCAGCCACTTTCGGCTGTTTCTCTTTCTGAAAATTCTTTTTAAATTACCATTCACAAATTGAATGAAAAAAATTATCTTGAATGGTCTCAGTCCGTACGTCTGGTGATTGATAGGAAAGGGAAACTAGGGTACTTGAATGGTGAGGTAATACCACCAGCCATTAATGATCTAAACTTTAGGCAGTGGCGTTCAGAGAATTCAATGGCTACTGCTTGGCTGATCAACTCAATAGATCCTATTGTCGGAAAACCCTTCATATTCTTACTGACTGCTTGTGATGTTTGGGAAGCTGTTCGGGAAACCTATTCAAATTTGGACAATCATTCACAATTGTATGAATTAAACACATGTATGTGGAAAATGTAGCAAGGTAATCATGTGGTAACAACTTATTATAATGATATGATGGTTGTTTGGCAAGAATTGGATATATTTGAAGATGAATAATGGGAAAGTTCTAATGACAGTGCTCGGTATAAAAAGAAAGTTGAAAAAAGACGGGTATTTGTTTTCTTGGTTGGTTTGAACAAAGAACTTGATGAGGTTCGAGGACGTATACTAGGGAAAAAACCTTTGCCAACTATAAGAGAAGTTTTCTCAGAAGTGCGTAGAGAAAAAGCACGGCGACGAGTGATGATGATGAAGAATAATGATGAATAAAAAATAAATAATGAAAGATCTGCTCTTGTGGCCCGAGGCACAGACTCAGGGGGAAAGCAGAAGCCCTGGTGTGACCATTGTCGAAAGCCATGGCACACTAAAGAAACTTGCTAGAAGTTGCATGGGAAACCAAAGAAAAAAACAGGCAGTGAGACCAAGTCAGGGGGAGATGTTCACGCATTTCAAGCTAGCAGTATAGATCCAAGGCAGCAATCATCCTCAGAGTCTCTTCCTTTTAACAAGGAACAGATAGAGCATCTATAAAATGTTTCAGTCCCAATCTTTAGAAAAGTCTAACCCATCTTGTTCTCTAGTACAGTTAGGTAATTCTTTCATTACAGCCCTAGCTTATACCAAGTCTCATGGCTCCTGGATATTAGATTCAAGTGCTACTGATCATATGACAGGCAATTTGCAGTTTTTTTCTTCTTATATACCTTGTGCAGGAAATCAAAAGGTTAAAATTGTAAATGGTTCCTTAGCTACTGTTGCTGGAAAAGGAACAGTTACTATTTTTCCTTCTCTAGTTTTGAAAAATGTTTTGCACGTTCCACATTTGTCTTACAATCTTTTGTCTATTAGTAAATTAACCTTTGATCATAACTGTCAAGTTATTTTTCAACCTTCCTGTTGTAAATTTCAGGATTTAACCTCGGGGAAGATGAGTGGGGGTGCTAAAATGGGTGGTGGACTCTACTTCTTTAATAACGGATCAACCTATAGAAGGAAAGACATGCAGACTTGTTTAAATTCTATTTCTATTATTAATGACAATAAGATTATGTTATGGCATTATCGATTAGGACATCTAAATTTTCAATATTTAAAGCATTTGTTACCCAAGTTATTTATGAATAAAAATCCTTTTACATTTCGGTGTGAATCTTGTGAATTAGCTAAACATCATCGTGATGTTTTCCAATCTCAACCATATAAAAAATCAAAACCATTTACCATGATTCATAGTGATGTTTGGGGTTCTTCTAGAGTGCCAACTTTTTCTGGAAAATACTGGTTTATTTTTTTTTTATTGATAATCATATTAGAGTCACTTAGGTCTTTCTTTTAAAAAAAAAATCTGATGCTGAAACTATGTTTATAAATTTTTATAATATGGTTCAGACACAATTTCAGACTCAGATTAAAATTTTTCGAAGTGATAATAGAAAAGAGTTTTTCAACAAAGTGTTAGGGAATTTTTTTGCTGAAAAAGGGATTGTTCACCAAAGTTCTTGTAATAATACACCTCAACAGAACAGGGTGGCTGAAAGGAAAAAATGGCATCTCCTTGAAGTTGTTAAAGCTATTATTTTTATGACTAAGGTTCTTAAACACCTTTGGGGAGAAGCAGTGTTAACAGCCATGTATTTAATTAATAGACTACCTACGAGAATTTTGGACTTTAAAACACCAATTAAAGTTTTAAGTGAATGTTTTCCCACAACTTGGCTAACAATCGACATTCCCTTTAAAATTTTTGGAAGTGTGGCTTTTGTTTATAATCATAACCCTAGACTTTCAAAACTTGATCCAAAGGCACATAAATGTATTTTTGTAGGCTATCCTACAAATCAAAAATGTTATAAATGTTTTGATCTAGTTTTGAAAAAAATGTTTATGTCTACAGATGTCACCTTTTTTTAAGGACAATCATACTACAACAATTTCCATCTTCAGGGGGAAAGCTCTAGTGAAGATAATTGTTTAGATGATTTTAATTTAACATTTGAGTTTGTTCTGGACGATGATGTTTCTCACAAACAGTCACCAAAAGAAAATGGGATGGGAAACATAAAATCTGTGGAAACAAATGAACTAAATGCTAAAAATATTGAATCTACAACTAAACAACCTTTGGTAATTCCATTTCAAAATGAAAATACTAAAACAACTTAAATGTGTGCAAATCAGTTTAAAGGTCTTGTCTATTAAAAAAAACAGCTAGCACAACAAAGAGCCACCACCCCAAAGCCCCATCAAGAATCTGACCAGAGGTTGGATCATGAAGTTCATGATGATTCTTCAGAAATCACTCCTCCAGGTAACTATAAGTCAAATTCTTCTAATCAACTTGATCTTTCCATTGGTCTTAGGAAAGGTATTAGGTCTTGTACAAAACTTCCTTTGTCAAATTTTGTATCTTGCAAGAATATTTCTTCATCATATTGTGCTTTTATTTCACAATTGTCCAGAGTGGTTATTCTTAATAGTGTCAAGGATGCTTTAAATGTTCTTGAGTGAAAAGAAGCTATTCTTGAGAAGATGAAAGCCCTAGAAAAAAATGCTACTTGGGAGAAAGTGGATCTACCAGATGGGAAGCCAATTGTCAGCTGTAAATAGGTGTTTACTGTGAAGTACAATTCAGATGGATCCTTGTAAATGTATAAGGCTAGACTCATAGCTAAAGGATTCACTCAGACATATGAAGTAAACTACTCTGAGACTTTCTCTCTAGTGGCAAAACTAAATACAATTCGAGTACTCTTGTCTATTGCAGCAAATCTTGATTGGCCTCTGAATCAGCTGGATGTAAAGAATGCTTTTTTGAATGGGGACTTGGAGGAGGAAGTCTATATGGAACCTCCACCTGGTTTTATTGAGAAGTTTGGAACCAAGGTGTGTAAGCTAAAAAGGTCTTTATATGGTCTTAAGCAATCTCCCAGAGCTTGGTTTGAGAGGTTCATAAAGTTTGTCAAAAACCAAGGATATGATCAAGGACAATCTGATCATACTCTTTTCACAAAGAGATCTATTGAAGATAAAATTTCTATTCTTATTGTCTATGTAGATGATATAATTTTAACTGGAAATGATGTAGTAGAAATGGGTAAACTGAAGCAAAACCTAGCCAAGGAGTTTGAGATTAAAGATTTAGGCCGACTAAAATACTTTCTTGGAATGGAAGTGGCAAGATCAAAGAAGGGTATTGTTATCTCACAACGGAAGTATATTCTTGATCTTCTGAAAGAAACTGGAAAGAGTGGTTGTAAACCTTCTCACACTCCAATAGAAGTCAACTCTAAGCTTGGGGAAGTAAAAAATGGCGTTCCAGTAGACAAAAGGAAATATCAAAGACTAGTGGGAAGACTAATTTACTTGTCACATACTCGTTCAGACATTGCTTTTGCTGTAAGCATGGTAAGCCAATTTATGTATTCTCCATATGAAGAACACCTTGAAGCTGTATATTGAATTCTTCGTTATTTGAAAAATACACCTGGAAAAGGACTATTCTTTAAGAAAAATAAGAAGAGGGGAATTGAAGTGTATACTAATGCTGATTGGGCTGGTTCAGTCAGTGATAGAAGGTCAACTTCGGGGTACCGTACATTTCTATAGGGGCAATTTAGTCACTTGGAGAAGCAAGAAGCAGAATATTGTTGCTAGAAGTAGTGTTGAGGCTGAATTCAGATCAATGGCGCAAGGAGTATGTGAGATTCTTTGGCTAAAAAGGGTTTTAGAAGAGCTTAAGAGATCAGTGAGTTTGCCTATGAAGTTATATTGTGACAATAAAGCATCTATCAGCATTGCTCATAATCCCGTTCTACATAACAGGACGAAACATGTGGAGATTGATAGGCACTTTATAAAAGAAAAGCTTGAAGAAAGAATAATTTGTACTCCATTTGTACCGACCACACAGCAAGTTGCAAATGTTTTAACTAAGGGCTTTCTGAGACAGCCGTTTAAACTTCAAGTTATCAAGTTGGGCATGACAGATATATTTGAGGGGGAGTGTTGATAAATTAGAAGTAATTGATTATGATATGTTTGTTAGAGATTTGGATAAAATCCTAAGATTTAGGCATGAGATAAGTTAGTTCCTAATTATAGGATTAATCCTTAACCCTTTATCTTTTCCTATTTAAGTTGTATGTTTTCTCTAAATAAAAAAAGAGAAAGTGAAGAAGAAAAATTTTCTCCTGTAAAAACTACACTTTTTAATGTCTGTTAGCAAAGTTTGATAGAACAATAGTGATGAGAAAATTGTATGGTAAATGTC
This sequence comes from Luvunga scandens, assembly GCA_030449905.1. NCBI lineage: Eukaryota > Viridiplantae > Streptophyta > Magnoliopsida > Sapindales > Rutaceae > Luvunga > Luvunga scandens. The sequence continues at coordinate 521,908 of JASUUG010000223.1, forward strand.
TTGGAGCTGGGATGTGAAAACTCTCGGTTGAGTGAGGAACTGCACGGTGATGTGATTATGGAGATAACATGCATTGATTTGTCAGCTGTTGCAGTTGAGAAGATGCAGGAACATTTACGGTTGAAGGGATATAAAGGTTTGTTAGTGGATTTGCAACTTTATTTCTGCATTTTCAATTTGCTTATCTACTTAAATGATTTTTTCTTTTGCTTAGGTGATTGTGTTATATAGTTTATTTGTTCATCATATGAAGCAATTGGCTGAAGAATTGATTTAAAGAATGACTTGATAATGATTCAAATTTGTCATCTATGCTTGATGAATAATTTTGCAAGTTGAACTTAGCAAAACGTGATTTTATGTTATTATTTTTTTATTATTATGTAGTGTTAATTGATCTTCTAGTTTATGATTTTTTTTTTTTTTTTTTTATTATTATGTAGTGTTAATTGATCTTCTAGTTTATGATTTGTGTTGATGTAACAGAGCAGGAAAGACTTGACAATTTGACAATTTAACAATTTAACAATTTAACAATTTGTTTTGCTTCATTATCATTTTATGTTTATTGAAACTGATAGGGAGGAGAGAACCAAATTTGTCTATCACTGGCAAATCTAAATATCTATATTTAGCGGCCAGCTACAGTATCTGCATGTACCAGATACTGGGGTTAAAAATCACCATTGGATTAAATCTAGTGAATCCAACAGCTGAGATGCGTTATTACAGGAAAAAAAAAGGGAGAGGAGAAAACATTTTCATTGAAAGGAAAAAGAGTAAAAAAGGTGTTGTTTTCTTTTTTATTTTACTTTTGCTTTGGATTGGCTTTGCTTTTGTAAGAAGAAGGATAACCTCTTGAGGTATTGTTGATTAATATAACATTTTTTCTTTATACTGGTTGGTTGGTTGATAACTATTGCCACATGGTTAATTCGTGAAAATGTTGAGAATGTGTTTTTAGTAATTCTGAGATGTTGTGAACAGTGTGGATATTATGCTGAATATTTTTTGATTTAGCTGGAATCACGTGAAATTAATTATATGGTTTTAAACTAGATTTCCTGAGCTTTTTGCTGATACGTTCCATGTTCAAAAATTCTTAAAGCATGAATTGTTATGATTTTTCGAAGTTGCAATACTGGTGTCAGTAAATTTTAACTTTCAGCTGTAGTTCTCACTTCTACAAGTTATTTGGTAACCCAAATAGCCTCTATAAATTATGAGAAATTTTATTGCAATATGTCTGCATGTCTATTTTCTAAAAATTTTATTTCGTTTTTTTAGCCTTTTAAAAAAATAAATAAATAAAAATAGTAACATTTTGCGCTGCAATTCTCAAAACTGTTTTTAATGAATCTTGTTCAGAAATTTCTTTTAAAACATCTTGTTTTTGTAACTAAATTGCTTGATGTTATTTGTTCAACAAATGGAACTAAGTCATGGATTGAGAAGCTAAAGTACGGTACTCTTAATTGGATACGTTGGTATATTATTTTGTCAAACTTTTTATATGGGATTTTGGATCTGTTATAATCAATTAGTTGTTTATTTTATAATCTCTTTTATTTTTTTTGTCTTTCAGGTTAAATTGATGACATTCCAATATTGTTTTTGTCAGGGGGTTGAGTTGAATTGTAATAAAACTTTTTAGATTTGTATCATGTTTTTGGTGGATTTTTAGAAATGATATGTAGAAAATATTATGTTTAATATAGAAATAGTTAATTAGATTTATTTTAATTAAACTGTGTTTCCTATAATTATTAAACAAAATAAAAATAAATTGATTTAGTGGAATGGGGAAGTAAGCCTATAAATTTGTAGGGGAATCAATAGAATTAAAAGTGGTTGCAAGGTTATTTGCGGTGGAGGTTTTGGCCATAAAATGTGGCAGCAAAATAAAAGAGCTCTTTCGAAATTACATGCAAGGTTACTTATTGCAGCCATTAGCATTTGACTCATTTTTTATTAAATTGAATTCATATATTTGCTTTAGCATACTCATATCTTCATTTTAACCGGTTTAGTTTTATAAATTTTGGCCAAATTTAAAAAATCTGAATTTCTACCATAACCTAGCCGAAACACATTCATTGTGTTTGGCACTTTTTCAAGCTTTAATCATCAAATTGAAGGGATATATTGCTTAGCCAGAATTTCGATAATTAAAATAATTATGATTATTAATATGATAATTATCAACCTTAAATCAAATGTTCATATATTAAATCATATATATTTTCAATAAAAAGCGTCCTTCGACCAAATGAAAGATCTAGACACTTAATCTAGGTATTTTCAAGAAAAATCAGTATTTAAAAGGAAAATATGATTTCATGAAATGAGTTACTTAACTAGCATTTCACATCCCTCTTGGGTTACTTAGCTAGAATTTCAAATTTCAAATAAATAATTGTAATACCTAATTTTAGAATATTTTTACTTACTTAATTTTCTCAGTTAATACGACTCATATAATATAAAACTTAAATGATAAGTACATTGTAGAACAAATGATAAGGCTCTATTGAACATATTATAGCATTAGGTGAATGACTAATATAAGTCACTAAAGAACATATGAGATTGTGTCGTATTTTCTCTTTAAATGATAACAAGGAGAGTCTTTGAACTTATTCGGAATAGCCACCATATACATGTCTTATCAATATAATTCATTGTGATATTGTACCAATTACAATATTTAGTACTATAATAACTTTTGATGAACATGAAATTCGAACATAATGCATGTCATTTCAAAACAGCAAACCACTTAATGAAAATGACAGGTCGTTTTAGAACATAATGCATGTCGTTTCAAAATAGCTAGCCATTTACGTTACGTTAACTATTTTTGGTAGTTTTATTAGGGTATACCAAATTTAAAACCTTACTAATGATATAAACAACTAATACAGAGCGAGTAAGGATCGATCCCACGAAGACCATGCTAGTTGTATTTATTATCAACTCTAAAACAAAGACTTAAAATAAAATAAAATAATAATAATAATAATAATAATAATCTAAATAAAGAAAAACCCAACTATAATTAAAAGGGGAGTTTTATGAATTTTTAAGTAAATAGCAAGAAATAAAAAAAAAATAAAACTACGAAAACAATAATTTAATAAAAACTCTAATTAAAGGAGAAAGAAATAATAACGATAAAAACTTTGGTCAAAGGATCATTCGCCACCACCAAACATGCACATAGTATATCAATTATATCATCAATTTCTATTAAAACTATCAACCATAGATAACAAGCTCTGTTAATTTTGATCTTTTCTTAATATATCATTAGGTAAAACAAGCTCTTTACCTAATCTCTAACCATTAAATAATTTAAAACAAGCTCTTTAAATTTAAAATATTAGAAGCATTAAGTAGAGAAAGATATTAGGTTGATTTAGACAATAAACACGCAAGCTTAGATTATTTAACTTAGGTTATGTTCTCTAATTGAAATAACTGATTCCAATTGCTATTAATGATTAAAATATCCAGACAATTACGGATCAAGAATTTTAATCTAACAGTAAAATTTATTCAAGTCCTCTCTAATTGGCTACTCAAATAAGACAATAATAAAATCATAAACATCAATTATAGAAGAACATAAACAATTTCAATTAAATAAATTGAATGATATAAACTAAATATTAATTATATGTCATGTTTGGAGTTTTGAATTCACCCTCAACCAAAAAGAAAATTTAGCCTAACATAATTAAATTAAAAATAAAAAAAAATTGATAAAACTAGCATACAAATTAATTCAAGCGACTGCCTCGTCTTTTTTTTTTGTCTTCTCTTCTTGCGGTTGCTTCTTGCTCTCTCTTGACAGCCGGTTGTATATTGCTCCAAAAGCCAAAGGTTGGCTTCTATAAAGCTTGAGCCGAATCCAATTTGGATTCTCATTCCAATTTAAAGTTATGCACCCACCAACTTTAGCTTAGGCAATTCACGTGCATGCTTAATTAAACATGGCCATTTCCTTTTTTTTTTTTTTTCCAATTTGCTTGCCATATCATTTAACGCCATGCATGTGCAATTGCCAATTCCAATTCTTTATTTCCTAATGCATTCCACCGAGTGCTTGCTTGCTTGCCACCTCAATTGATCGCATGCATCATCATCTTGGCTGCTTAAGGAAATTGTCTTCAATTTTGGATTTGATTTTCTTGTTGGCCACGGTTTCATTAATTCTTGTTCTTATTTTCTCTTGTCTTTCAATGGATTTCTAATTTAATTTTGATTGCTTTCTAAATTGAACTTCTTTATGTCCTTTCTGATTCTTTCAAGCAGATTTCTTCCTAAATATCCCAATTTAATTCCTCTTTAATCCTAGAATATACCTAAAATAACAAAATACAAAAACTAAAATAAAAATTAACATAATATAATGCAATTTAACAAAATAACTAAAATGAAAATTAATTAAAGTAATTAAAATATTTAAGACCAAAACAAGAAAAGATAGAGACATTAATTAGTAAAATATAAAGAAAATATGCACTTATCAGTTTTGGAATAGAATGCATGTCATTTCAAGGAAGCAACTAGCCACTTAACGAAAATGGCTAGCTGCTTTCAAGGAAGTGGTTAGCCATTTAGGCTTTACATGCATTTTGTTTGAAAACTGTTAGTCGTTTCAAGAAAATAGCTAACTGTTTTCATTTCAGAAAGCATGCCTCATGAACATGACTAGCCAATTGATAACTGTTAGCCTATTAAATAACATGGCTAGTCGTTTTCTCAATACTTAAGACACATTTAGGGTGGTTAGCCATTTAGGCTTTACATGTTCGTCGTTTCCTAACTATTTTCATTTCCTGGATATAACATGACTAGCTAATTGATAACTGTTAGCCTATTAAATAACATGGCTAGTCGCACCAAAGTTTCTCAGTCTTCCTCATTGCTGGATATCCTGATAGCCTCTCTCTCCACCTCACCAAAGTCTACAGCTTCCTTAGCCATTAACAATAAAATAAACAGTTGCACACCATTTCTCACTCAAAATTGAAAAATCCAAAAAGTTCTTTAAATTTTACTAATTTTTATTCATGTTTTTTATCAAATTGAATTTATACATTGCTTTAGCACATTCATATTTCCACTTTAAATTTCAAAACTATAAAATCCAACATTTTGAGAAAATTAAACTTGAAACCTAAGGCAATGAACATGAAACTTGGGATCATTAACTTGCAATCATGCATATTATGGATCAATGAATATTAAACATCTACCATTAACTTGATATTGGGACTATTGACTTGAAACCAAAGTAACTTGAAACTTACGGCAATGAACATGAAACTTGGGATCATTAACTTGCAATCTTGAAAATCATGCAAATAATGAACCAATAAACATGAAATACCTACCATTAACTTGATACCATGACCGTTAAACTTGAAATTAAAGGAACTTGAAACTTAGGGTAATGAACATGAAACGTGAGACCATTAACTTGCAATCCTGAAAATGATGCAAATAATGGACCAATAAACATAAAACACCTATCATTAACTTGATGTTAGGACAATTAAACTTGAAACCGAGGGGAATTGAAACTGAGGGCAATGAATACGAAACCTGGGACCATTAACTTGCAATCCTGAAAATTATGCAATTAATGGACTAATAAACATGAAACACCTATCATTAACTTGATACTAGGACCATTAAACTTGAATCCACAGGAACTTGAAACGGAGGGCAATGTATATGAAACCTAGGACCATTAACTTGCAACCTTGAACATCATTCAATTAATGGACCAATGAACAAGAAACACTTACCATTAACTTGATACTGAAATCATTAAACTTGAAACTAAAAGAACTTGAAACTTAGGGCAATGAATATGAAACCTCGTATCATTAACTTGCAACCATAAAAATCATGCAAATAATGGACTAAAAAACATGAAACACCTACCATTAACTTGATATTGAGACCATTAAACTTGAAATCAAAGGAACTTAAAACTAAGGGCAATGAACATGAAACTTCGTATCATTAATTTGCAACCATGAAAATCATGTAATTAATGGACCAATAAATATGAAACAACAACCATTAACTTGATACTAGGATCATTAAATTTGAAAGCAAAGAAATTTGAAACTTAGGGAAATGAACATGAAACCTGGTATTATTAACTTGCAACTATGAAAATTATCTAATTAATAAATCAATAAACTTGAAACACCTATCATTAACTTGATACTAGGACTATTAAATTTGAAACCAAAGGAATTTGAAACTTAGGGCAATAAACATGAAACGTGGGACCATTAACTTGTAATCCTGAAAATCATGTAATTAATGGACCAATAAACACAAAATACTTACCATTAACTTGATACTAAGACCATTAAACTTGAATCCGAAAGAACTTAAAACGGAGGGCAATGAATATAAAACCTAGGACCATTAACATGTAACCCTGAAAATCATGTAATTAATGAACTAACAAATATGAAATGCCTACTATTAACTTGATATTAGGACCATTAAACTTGAAACTAAAGTAACTTGAAACTAAGGGCAATGAACATAAAACCTGGGATCATTAACTTACAACTATGAAAATCATGCAAATAATGAATCAATAAACATGAAACACCTACAGTTAACTTGATATTGAGATCATTAAACTTGAAATTAATTTTTTATTATTATGTGACCTTTATTATCAAGATAGTTATTATTTTATTATTATTTTATTTATTATATTATTTAGTATTTTTTTAATCATTTTATTATTACTCCAAGTTTTTAATTTTTTTTTAATGTCAATTGCAATTTTTTTTTTTATTCCTTGCATGTATGAGATATATGAATGTATTATAGCAAATGCTTAAAATGAAAGTTATAACAAAGATTATGGTTATCTTTAAGCTGCTCTAAAGTATAATATGAATCACAATTACATACGTAAAATTAAAAAAAATAAAAAAATTTATTATAACTTTAATCGTGTAGTTATGAAAGATTCTCTATCTTATAGTGATTCTAACATAATCATATTTTATAATAAATTATATTAAAATAAAGTTGGCCTTGAAACCTGCGAAAGGAGTCTCCATATCCTTCAAAGCTTCTAGTGAACTGTAATGCAAAGTACGTATTACGTAAGTTGCTTTTGTGAGTTGTTTCTAGCTTGTGGTTTGATTGCACGCGCGCACACACATACACTGACAAAGTGGCCGACGTGACTTACGGCAATTTGAGCATGCGTGGGTCCCCTGGCTCACTAATTAACTAATATAATTGTAGATAAAAGCAGAATCGTAGACAACTGCAGATAATAATCAGAAAAAAAAAACTTTGATTCTTAATTCTTGAACTTTTTTATTTAATTTCTATTTATATGGTTTATTTAATTTATAATAAATATAAATAGATGTATATTTAAAAATAAGAATAATATTGTAAGGTTATGCTGCTAGGAGGTTATTAGTTATTATAAAAAAAATAAGAGTGTAAATAATATAAATTAATTTCAATAAAAAGAAAACCAACAATCTCCTATAAAAATAGTATCCACCACTCATTACTTAAAAAATTCAAATTAAAAAATTTATTCGTAAATACATTTACTAAACTAAGAATTATAAATGATATTAAAATGATATCGAATATGCGAATTACGTGGGAGCATGCACTTGCTTACATATTAACTAATAACTGTAGATAGAAGCTGCTAATAATCGAAAAAAGTTTTTGATTCGATATAAAGTTTTTTCGGCAATAATTTAAATATACGGCCGTATGATAAAACCTAGTGCGGCTTGAAACTCTAGATTTGTGGCTAGCTGAGTTGTCACGCGTGGGGTCCTCAGGTGGTTAAGTTGTTACAACACCCCTGGTAGCTTGTGGAGTTAGTGTGAAAGGAAGTAAGCTGACTGTAGCAGCACCTTAGATGATAATTTTGGTCAGTTTAGAGAGAGAGATAGATAATTCTCAATGGGAGAGATTTGTTCTCTGTAATTTCAAGAACCAATTGTGATCACAACGATCAATAAAGCTTCAAGCCCAACGGGGTGATTTCAGCCGTGGATGTAGTTACATTGGTACCGAACCACGTTACTTTGAAGTGTGTTCTTTCTCTCTTTGATTCTTGGTTTTTCTTCCGAGTCTTGGTTTTTTTTCAATTGAGAGTCATTAGTTCTCTTTATTCTTGAGCAATTTGTGTTAATTGAGCGATGAATTTGTGCATACATTGTATACATTGTTCTGTTTTCTCAACACTCTACAATTTATTTCGTTTGAATTCCCTGATCCTTGATTAATTTTCTGATTCGGCATATTCCCTTGGAAAATCAGTCTACGAATCAATAAGATAGACATTACAGTTTCAGTTTTGCTTTAATCTTTTATGATTAAATCATGCTATAACTTTGAACTAGCTCAACTATATTTAGATCTGCGCATGAGCAGATAAGTTATGGTCAAAATCATCCATCCTTGTATGCATAAGCATCAGATCTGCATTGATCTTAAGGGATCAAACTGGAATCATGAAAAGTAGACGGTCATGTTCCAGAGGCGTTATCTCTCGCCAAGTCGAAAGGAAGAAAGGAAAATATAAAAAAATCAGCAGCAAGAGGCATTGAGAGTTTCAGAATGCTTACCGATCGAAGAGGCCTTCCATTCGCCATGAATGAACAAACAGAAGAACTGTTAAGGAAGCTCACATTTGCAGCATGGTCAACAAAGCAGAGGATTGCAGCAGCTGTTGCATACGGTTACAAGTTGATGACAGGACTGCCAGGTGGCACCTGGTGATTATGCAATTGCTTGTGGCACGTGATGATCAGCTTAAGCTGTTGTAATTAGGATAATTCCAGTATATCGTTCAATAATAAGAAATGAACTAGAAGCTTCTTATATCTAGTTCTTATTAACTTTCCTCAGCTTTCTTTCATTTTCTTAGATTCCAAACATTCAATTTCAGTCTTTAACCAAAACAGATTCTAGTTAACCTTCTATTCAGATTAACCGAAGCGGAAGTCAGTCAAACGTTTCTTTTCAGATTCCAATGATAGAAGCGATGGTTAATTATTAAGGCCTCTTGTAATTCGTAGCAATTCGTATTAAACCTTATGATCAAGCTCTAGCAAAATACGCGGAAAAATAATCATGCAGCTTATTTTAAAAATTAGTTTTATGTTGAATCGTTGATTATGCTTTTGGCCTCGTAAAGCTACAAGTTGCAAGTAACAATACTGGATAGCGTAGAGATAGAAGTAATTATTCTAGGTCACAAAATGTTACACTTTTTAGACCATCTGTTTTGGAGGATCAGGAGGGTATTGTGCGTAAATTAGCAAAACGTAACAAATGTTTTATATGATCGAAAGAGATTTTGTCTTTTTGGACAGCAAATATTTGGAGATCAGCTGATAAGTATAGATTAACTTAATCAATAAATTAACAAACAAAATAACTTTTATTAATTTACTTTTTCAGGAAAATTCAATACACCATAGTAAACAAATAAAATCTCTTATATATCTCAAGAGATTTTATAAGTTGAGTTAAACCAAACTTCAACGCTCACAAAATTGACAGATAATATTTATATCCATAATTTTATTTAATTAAACATATTATAGAAGAGTAATATTATACTTAACCAGTATAGTTAGTATTTCTCCCATATTGAGGGATAATAAGAAGATCAAGACTGCCATCGATAATCTCCTCATCAGCTATAATTGTGGTCCAATCAAATCCGAAACCCTCCGTCCAATCGATTTTACCTGAAAAATTCATATTATAATTTTTTTCCGATAAACACACGTATTAAAATAAAAATTATAATAAATTATATAAAAATAAAGTTGGCATAGAAACCTGCACAAGGACTTTCCATATTCTGCAAAGCTTCTAGTGAACCGTAATGCAAAGTAAGTCGCTTTTGTGAGTTCTTGTTCTGGTTTAATAATATGTGTATATATACACACACACACAAACACACATTAACACAAGTGGCCGACGTGGTTTACAGCTATAATTCAACTGTGTGAATTAGTGGGAGCTTGCACGGGTCCCTTGGCTCACTGATTAGTTAATAATTGTAGATAGAGCAGAATTGTTGACAAATGCAGATAATAATTCAAAAAAAATTGACTCTTAATTCTTAAATTTTTATTTTAATTACCATTTATATGGTATATTTAATTTATAATAAAAGTGAATAAAAATACATTTAAAAATAACGATAGTAGTATAAGATTATGCTACCAAGAACATTACTGACTACTATGAAAACAATTAGAAATAAATAATATATATTGATAAGAAACAAGTAATATTAATGAAATCAAAACAATCAATCAAATGGTTGATTGTTTTCATCCTAATTGGTAATTAAGAAAGATTGATTGATTCAATATTTACTAATCAATTTTTATTCTTAAATTATGTTAGTTGTATCATTTTTTTTTTCATGTTTCAAATCAATCATTACTCCTAATTATGTTAATTGTATCATTTCCTTTTCCACGTTTTAAATACTTGTATAAAATGAATCTTTGTGCTCATCAATTAATAAGAGTGACATTTATATTCTTTTTCCTGTTTTCAAGAAGTTTCATGGTACCAAAGTGGGTTTGAGAGAGGATTAGCCACCATGTTTATGATCGGTTTCTAGCGCATCATGTCTAAAGCAGAGAGAGATACGAGTTCATTTTTAATTGTTCTTCAGTTTCTTCAAAAAAAAAAAAGATTTTTCGACTGCATCATCAACCACCACTTCCACCATAACAAAGGAAATGATATCAAAAGAGAAAGGAAACGAAAAGGAATCCTCAAAATTGATGTTCTCCTTGATAAGATTAATGGAATGGCTTTCTAAATTGAAAATTTCCATAATAATATCAAAGGAATGAAGATAAAATCCTTGAGTGAAGTTTTCTTCAAAAAAAATATCAAAGGAATGATTTCTATATTAAAAAAATTCCTTGATCAAAGAAATTAACTTATACCCTTTCACTGTTTCCAAAAAAAGTATATAGAAACAATTGGAATATTTCCCAGATAAACTTAAAGGGAATGCTTTTAAATTATTGAATAACACTTGGATGAAACCGCTAATCCAAATCAAGGATTTAAATTTATCAATGGCCGATCGGGAGTTCAAAAAAATTCTTTTGCGAGTGAGGATGATAAGAATCAAACAATATGGACGGGATCTAAACAATCAATCCAATGATTGACAGTCTTCATTTTAATTATTGATTAAAAATGATCGATTGTCATTGGATTGATTGTTTAGATCCCATTGATTGTCTCCATTTTAATTATTGATTAAATAATAACCATTGGTCCAAGCAAGAAATAGTTCGAGCCCATTTTACAAGCACTGGAATAGATTAAATAATAACCATTGGTCCAATCAGAAATAATGACGTATTAGTTTAATTTAGCGAATCCACTGTAGGGCGAGACTACATTTGCACCCATAAAATTATTTTGGAACACTCAATTTCAAGTTAGAAAACTTTATAATATCAAAATATAGAACCAAGTGTAGTTAAAGTTTGAGTGAGTGCTTCGTAATTGAGAAAATGAGAAAACTGAATCTATCTACTTTTGTTGATTACCAAGGTGTATATACAATGTTCTTGAACATTCTGGATTCAATATGCATGAGCTAAACGATTGTTAACCTGGGCAACATACTCTGACAAACTGCTAGCAATGTAACTAACTTGGCCAGCCCAGCTGAGATGTAAGCAATACTAACTAACTTTGCTAACAAGCTGAATTAGTAACTAATCAATTCTAATTATCTTAACAAGCGTAAGCTGTTGACATTGAGAATCTAAAACAATTACATGAAATAATAGACCTTTGGTCATTTGTACCCATTAATTCCTCTCTTTACCCATTTTCTCAATTAGTCAGTTCCATACTCTAAAATTCCAGAAATAACCATCAATTTTTTTCTGTCTCATCCATAAGTTTTTATATTTTGTAAAGCGATTGCTCTTCCTTCAAATTGAATCAAGTTTCTTTTCTGCTAATACCAACACATAAAAGTTCTTTTTTTTTTTATATATATTTTTATGCTTTTATCGGTATTTTAATTATTTTTTCCAGTAACTGATTTCTTTTATTTTTCACATTTCATTTCGTAGTTTTTAATAGAATTATTTTTTTTAAGAATGACAGGAAATTTTTAATAAGTTTTGAAAGATAAGAATGAAAATGATTATATTCGACAAGCAACGAGGCTTGTTTGACAATTTTCCATCATTCTTTCTAGTATGTCTTTGAATCATTTTCTGGTGCAGAAAGCCAGAGAGCTTGTTTCTATGAGTGCATGTGTCAATCACATGAACTTTCACAAGAAGCAGAAGTTTTCAAAGAGGCTCGATGAAATTGGATTTCTCTTTGAGAAGCTTTTGAATATAGAGTAGTTTTAAGCTGCACTAGCTTTTATCATGCAGCTGCATATTTATCACAGTATGTATATGTTGTGTAAAATTGTGAAATTTGGGTATGATAAATTACATATATGGAATATTCTCAGTGTAATTTTCGGCATTCATTTGAGGTGTCAAACTATAGAGGCAATTTAGGCCATCTACTCAAAATAGATTTCTGCAGAACTGATGTTACTGATGTATCTTTCATTTTAATACAATTGCTGTGTATTTTAGAGTTTGTTTTGGTTGCGTAGCAGTGTAGGCAAACTGGTTTAGTTAGGCTCTAGAATTCTTAAACAGTGCGTCTTTTAATTCAATGCATTGTCAATGATGAATAATAATAATCGTTACGTTTAATTATATGTTGTTATGAATAACGCTTAATTGATGAATAGGAGGGGGAAGAACGAATAAATGATTAAAGCATACGTTATATTAATAGAGGTAATGGATAGGTTAGATTAAGCTTTTACCAGAAAAGCAATTTCTCACTTTTAGTTCAATTTATAAAACAAATATAACTTCGTGAAAAAGCAAGAAAACGTGGCTTTGTGAAAAATCTAATGCATGTCCCTTAATGCATTATGTTGTCGCGTGATACATACCAAGAGTGGATCGTGTGGCCACATTTTCCCAACGAAAAGATAATTTAAAAGATTATTATTGCCGACAAACACACCTGCATCTGTTAAATTATTGCCGACAAACTTTATATCAGTCAAAAGCTAAATTCAATTGTCATCCACTTATCTACAATTATTAGTTTAACAATGAGCCACGGGTGTGACGGGACGCATGCATGCTCCCACACTCTCGCATAAGTAGCCATTAATTCTTTAGCTAATTATCTACAACTAATTAATTGCATGGACTATTTGTTTGTTAAGTATTGCTACCGCTATTTGAAAGTTTCATCTTAAATAATATAACATTCGTTTATTAATTAATAAAATAATATAATTAATTAATAATTTATATAAAATTATTAATTATCAAAAAATAACACATCATCACAGATAAAATTTAATATAAAATTTTAAAATGTGTATCATTACTATTTAGTCCTTATTTACCAAGCATGCATTAAGTTCGACCCTAAACACCCACCTTTGCGCTGTCGGTTACTTACCTCATCCTGTTGGATACGATCCGATGGGAGATCTGCACGTTTTGAAGCCGTGGATCACTCCTGATCCAAGTGCTTGTATTCTGCCATGTCACTACACGTTTGACCTGTGTTGGCCAAAGCTTTGGACTTTGGTATGTTTTGTAAATGAAATTAGAAGCCAATTTATAAAATTTGTGAGGGTATATTGATTTAAAAAAATTATATATTTAATTCTAGTTATGGTAAGAATATGGTAAAACCACCATTAATCTCTTCATTTTTTTTTCTTTTCATATCAATGGGTGCTTTTTGAGATTCAATTTTTCATTCACATAAACACTAGTTTGAGTGTTGCAATGTTCCTTACAAAAAGATCACGGAGGATACTCCAAATAATCTTTATAAGCATATTTTTCAATAAACATTTAACTCAAAATTAGCCTTAAAAATAGTACTGACTAAAAATAACTATGTTTATGTTATTTTCTAATAGAATAGCTAACTAACCTTTAATCAATCCATATCCCACTATTTTGATTTCTCTTGAATAAGCAGCAATAAACATTATTTGAAGTCCACAATATATACATATATAGAACCCAGTGTAATGTTCATGTCTAATAATTAATTAACATTTGGGAGAACAATTTTGAATACTAAATTTTAAAGTCGATGTAATGCTAAACAAGAAAACTTATTGCCATATCTACTTTAATTCATAACTATCGATCTTGTGATAATCATTCTTGCTTAAAATTTGAGGAAAAAAAATTAAAATCGTTGCTTTGCCTGAATTAATGAATTTCCACTAGCAAGAAAAATCCAAAAGAACATTTATGATGAATTTACCAATTGTTAATCAGAATAAGCTCGAATTAAAATATGCAAGAATCAAAATTAGTTCGGATGGAAATGGGGAGTAAGAATCAGAATAAGTTATTTGCTTGCACTGTAGAAATCGAAATCTGTATGGGTTATATTCTCATTGAAGTGTTAACTTTATTTAACAATCGAAATGGCTTGTTTTAAGTTACTAAAATGCCCTTAGTTAATTATTGTCATTTTATTATTATTTATTATAATAATTGTGATTATTATTATTATTTAAAAAAATTGTTATCAATAATAATAATAATAATAATAATAATAATAATAATAACAACAACAGTAACAATGATTATTATTATTACAAGAATAAATTTAATAGCAATAACAATAATACAATAATATTTTAAATGAGGACAAAAATGTAATTATAAAAGTTAAGTGGAGTAAATTGGTGAGCTAATCAAATTCTCATTTCCTAATCTCAAAATATGTAGGCTCCACATACTTAATTTCCATTTCCACCCACTTATATTATAATGAATAAAAATCGCCAATCTTCTCATTTCATATTTCAATTCCTCAATCTCATATCTTTCTTTCCTATTCCCCCTTATATTTCAATTCCCCATTCTCTCATTTTAGATTCCAGTTCTCCAATCCCAAATAAACGTAGCATTAACTACGGAATCGGAAGATCCAAACTTTGTGAAAAATCTCATGCATGTAAAACTTTGTGAAAGGCATTTGATTGTGTGGCCACATTTTCCAAACGAAATGATAACTTTAAAAGGAAATATAAAAGGAAGTACATTATTGCAATTAGTCTGTCTTCTAGTGAAATTATTGGCAAAAAACAGTATACATCGACTCAAAAACGAAAATTCAATTATCAATCTACTTTATCTACAATTATAGCTAGCCACAAATCCGTTATCTAATGATCTTCAATTAATTAGTTGCATGCAATATGCAAGAACTACGCCCTAACCACCCAAGTTCGTTCTACGCATATGTACATGCCCGCACATGTTGTATCAAACCAGAAGCCAGAAAGAATTCAAAAAGGAAACGTACTTTGCATTATGGTTCGCTGGAAGGCTTGAAGAATATGGAAACTCCTTGGGCAAATTTTCAGCCGAACTTCATTTTAATATCATTTATAATTCTTATTTTAGTGTATGTGTTTATGAATAAATTTCTTAATATGGATTTTTCAAGTAATAAGTGGTGAGAGGCTCGTCATGCAGCCCCATGGATAAGTGTTTTTGTTGATGAGATAGCGGACGATAATCTTGATCTTCTTGTAGTCCCTCAATAACGGAGAAACCCTAACAAGATCGGTTAAGTCACTTAATTTTATTTGTTTTCTGTTGAGTAATATTATGCTTTTAAAAGCTTGTATTTTGGATACAAAGTGACATTGTGGCACCTCAAAATATCCTTTCATGTTTCTAGTTAAAGAAAAGAGGTTTGTTTGGCTACAGAGAAAATGATTGAGAAAAATAGAGAGAAAGTGTTGTATTGAATCTAAGATTGATAAGTCGATTTACAAGTATTTATATCCAAGGTTGTATCGAATATTCTACACACTGCATGCACACAATGTGTTTGTTTAAGCACCTGATATAATATATTTTGCTAGCTCAGCAGACATGTCAGCATTAGTAACAAACTTATTCAACTAACTAAGACTAACAATTTTACTAAACCAAAACTAAATGTGACCAATCAATTCAATTGTCTTGACAATCCCCTTCGAGCTCAAGGTCTGGGAAGAATATTGAGCTTGGAATGTAGATAATTGAATTGATCATAGGCTAAAGGTTTTGCAAGAATATCTGCAACTTGTTCGTAGCTAGGAACATGATTAACTTGGAGTTCCTTTTTAGCTATATGTTCTCTAATGAAATGAGGATCAAGTTCAATATGTTTAGTCTTAGAGTGATACTTTAGATTGCTGGCCAAAGCTTCAATATTTTGTTATCACACTGAAGAATTGGAGTTTGCTGCAATGATACCTTTAATTCTTTAATCAAATAAATGATCTATAGTACCTCTGTTGCAGCTAGAGCTAAAGCTCTATACTCAAATTCAACTATGCTTCTGGATATTGTGTGTTGCTTCTTTAAGGACCATGATAGTAGGTTATTTCCCAAGTAAACGCAATAACCTCCCACTGATCTTCTATCATCTAAATCTAATCCCTAATCAGCATCTGAGAAAGCTGTGAGATTGAGAGAGCCAGAAGTGTAGAACTGTAAACCATAGTCTGCTATACATTGCAAGTATCTTAACACTCTTTTGCAAGCTTGCCAGTGAAAAATTGATGGAAAGGCAAGAAATTGGCCACGTTTGCTCACTATAAATACAACTCAAGCCTGGTTAAAGTAACATATTGTAAGAACCAACCAAGCTTCTGTATAATGGGGGATTTTCAAAAGCAGCTCCTCTGTCCTTGACCAACTTCTTTATTGAGCTCATAGGAGTTTGACACCCTTTGCTATCTATCATTTGAGCTTTCTTCAGTAGATCTTTTATGTACTTGGTTTGTGAGAGATGCAACCCTTCAATAGATGAGGTAACTTCAAGACTAAGAAAGTAATTAAACTCTCCAAGGTCCTTTAAAGCATATTTTGAGCCCAATTGATTTATGACTCTTTCTACCATCTTAGGATTAGAGCCAGTTACCAAAATATCATCCGCATAAATTAGCACTACAACAATATCCACTGCCACAAGATGAATGAACAATGAGGTGTCTGATTTAGAACTAATAAACCCCATTGTAGTAAGAAAGATTTCAACCTATCATACTAGGCTCTTGGTGCTTGTTTGGGTCCATAAAGTGCCTTAGTCAGTTTACATACAACAATGGAAATTGAGGATGAATAAAACCCTTAAGTTGATGCATGAAAACATCTTCAATAAATATGCCATGAAGAAATGCATTATTAACATCTAATTGCCTTATTGTCTAGTGATGCATAATAGCAAGGCTAAGGATAACTTTAATTTGCATGGCTTAACCATTAGACTAAAAATTTCAAAAAAATCCACACCTTGTGTTTGATGGAATCCCTTTACAACTAATCTTGCCTTATACTTGGATATGCTGCCATCTGGATTATATTTAACTTTGAATACCTATTTGTTGCCAATAATCTTCCCAACTAACTCTTTTGGAACAAGAACCAGGTTTCATTTTTCTGCAAAGCTTTATATTCATTTTGTATAGCTTGTTTCCATTTAGGATTTGCTAAAGCTGTTTTTACAAATTGTGGTTCAAGTTCTTAGACTGTTGCTAGGTATGTTTTAGTTTTAAATGCTTTAGCTTTTGATCTAGTTACCATAGGGTGCGTATTTTCAATAATTAATGTTGGTGGTGGATGAGTTTGTGGTGGCTGGGTAGGGTGATGAGTGGGAAATAAATGTGAGGATGAATTTTGTGATGAGGTATTTAGAGACTGATGTGTACATGGTGTTTAATAATGACCGGTATTAGGAGTTGTACTTGGAGCTGAAGGATTGAGAGAAGATTGTGCACTACTAGTGTCTTTAATGATTGTTGTGAGGGGAATGTTTGAAGAAAGAAACTGACTCTGCTGGATATTTTGGTTTGGCTTAGAGGAAGAAAAAAGTTCTTAGTATAGAAACTCATATTCATTAAATTGCACATGTATAGTAACATAAATCTTGCCAGTTGAGTCAAGACACTTATATCCTTTGTGCATATGACTATAACCAATCATGAGACATTTTTGTGTATGAAAGTTGAATTTGTGCTTACTGTAAGGTCTGAGAAAAGGGAAGCATGAGCGACCAAAAGTTCTAAGAAAATTATAATAAGGTTTTCTGCCATAAAGCTTGGTAAAGGGTGACATGTTTAAGATAGGAGTTGGCATTTGATTTATAAAAAATAAAGTTGTATGAAATGATTCCCATAAAAAAACAAGGGCATTTTAGCTTGAGCAAGTAAAGTCAACCCTATTTCCACAATATGTCTATGGTTCCTTTCTACCATACCATTTTAATGATGTGTGTGGGGACAGCTATGTCTAAAAACTACCCTTTCTTGTTCAAGAAATTGTTTAAAACTCATGTATTCACCTCCCCAATGTGATTGTAAAGTTTTCACAAAACATCTGATAACTCTATGAAATGAGAGTTATCAATGACACTTTTGGATTTAAATCAAGATTACTTAGAGAGTAAATGATGTGTTTTAGTTGCATTTTAGCTTAATTTTGTATATTTATCTATTTTTAGTTATTTTTAACAAATTAGATAATTTTGGAATAAATTGTGTGTGCTTAGATTATGTGTTTACATTATAGACAACTAGAAGTGCAAATTCAAAGAAGAATGTTGTGCAATGGGCTTGGAAAAATAAGGAAGGAAATTGGCTACAGAAAAGTTGAAACTAGTCTGAAACAATGCATTGCTATAGCACCATTGCTGTAGTATGATTAATGTAGCAATCCTGGAACAACAAAGGAGAAAAATTCGCACGAATCTAAAAAAAAATCTGCGATCTGCAGTTTCCAAATATGGAATATGCGTGTCCTATACGTCCAGTTGCCCTAGTTTTCAATTATAAAAGGAAGCACACACAAAAGAAAAAAGGAGAGCCGTCAAACACAAGAAAGATAATGAGAAAATAAAAAGAAAACAACTAAGAGAAGAGAAAATTCAAGGGCTGAACAGAAGTTGCAGGCATGAAGAAAAAGAATAAAGAAATCTAAAAGGATCACTCGCCTGTATCTATATTCTATTTGTTTTCTTTGATTTATGATAATGTATATGGTGGCTGAACTCATTTTATTTTCTGTTTTGATACAAATCATGAATTAAATCTATTTGTGGTTGAGTGAATGATAAGCTTGATGGTTTATTGACTGAAATTATTGTGTTGCTACATGACTGCTATAGCATTTTGTTTTTATAGTGTTTAATTTCATTTACTGTTTCGGCCAACCACCCATTTAGTGATACAAGCTAAGAGAGAACCATAAAAGGGCCTGTTTTAGTGGAAAATATTAGAGCAATACTTGGTTTTAGATTAGGTTTCCCAAGTTGGGTTAACTCAATTTGAATAGAGCTATGGTTAATTTAAAATTAGTTATGAATTAGATATAGGGATTCACCTTGTAGGATAATTAGGAACCTTGATTACAGAATGCTATATCTTGTGTGATTTATCAACTGGTCATTGTTAGGTTGTATATAGCTATAAGAAATCCAACAAGCGACAGCGGAGGATGCATTAGAATTCTGCCCATTGCTGTAGTAATTGTTGTAGCAACGATACTGTAACAGAAAAAATAGTCAATACCATTAGAAATCACCCAACAACATCCAATTTGTTTTTTAACTAAGTTTTTAAAGAATTTGAAGGAGTCTAAAGCTTTTTATTTACGTGTTAAAGGAAATATCCAACAATGCCTACTATAGTCATCTATAAAGCTTATATAGTATCATAACCATGCAAAGACGGTAAGGGTATTGGACCCCAAAGGTCAGTATGGATAAGCTGTGAGGGACCCTTAGTTTTGATATTAGTTAAATTAAAAGGAAACTGATGTATTTTTCCATATTGATAGGCATCACAAAAATCAGGTACAGTGGTAGGATAGTTAAGTGATAGTAAAGACAGAATGCATTTCAATACATGCTTGCTAAAATGGCCAAACCGTTGATGAAACAAATTTGCTGACCTTTTGACTTAATAGAGTTTATCTGACACTGAGAATGTTCAGTTGAAATACATGTTTTACTCATAGCTATATCAAAATGATTACAAGCTGAATTATTAAAAATAGAAAGCATAGAACTAAGACCATAGGTCATATTACAAGAGTTGGGGACAAAGTCATTTTTTGACAGCAGTTGATACAATCTTCCTCTAGCAATCCCTTAAGCTAGATGCACTTCCTTCTTCTTGTCCTTAATAAAACATGTATTGGCAACAAATTCAATGATTAAATTGTTATCCTCAAGTAATTTGGAAATGCTAATGAGATTTTTGGTGAGTTGAGGAACATATAAGATGTCATGTAAACGCAAAGATGAGTTGTAAGATGCAGGTAGGCAAGTGTATCCAATGTGTGAGATGTATAATCCTTGATCATTACCAACATGCAGTAATAGATTACCTGAGTATTCTCTCCTAAGGTTCAAATTCTATAAATTATTGATGAGATGATGTGTTGCTCCACTGTCAATGTAGCCTTGATCATCCATTTCTCCTTAAATGTTGTCAGAAAAGCAGTTCTTGGTGCAAAGTTTGGATATGAAGCTTGTTGGAGTGAATCTCAAGACATGATATGAGTGTCAGTGCGCAAGTGTACACAACAAATAATAAAGTGATGAATATTTGAATATTGTTTCCACAGGGATTGATGCTATCAGAATTGCTACAGTAATTAATATGGTGCAAATTTAATCTAATTAAATTAAAATCTTTTATCAACTAAACTAAAAATAAGTAATCTAAATGATAAAAAATAAACTGCAATAAAGTAATTTGACACGTCTCTCACAAGGATGTAACCACTGGGAATAATATAGTTGAGTGAATCAACTCACTTAATGGCCTTAATTGTTTTCTGTTATAGTACCGTTACTATAACAACTACTACAGCAGTGAGCAGAACTCTAATGTATCCTCAGCTGTCGTCCGTTGGAATTCTTATATCTATATACAACTTAACAATGACAAGTTGTTATGCCATCATAAGATATAGTATTATGTGATCAAGGTTCCCAATACCTTACAAGGTGAATTCTTATCTCTAGTTCATCACTAAATTTAGATTAGGCACGGCCCTATTCAAATTGAGTTAACCCAACTTGGAAAACCTAACTCAAAACCGAATATTGTTTTGATATGTTCCACTAAAACAGGCCCTTTTGTGGCTCTCTTTTAGCTAGTATCACTAAATTGGTGGTCAGCCGAAATAATGAATTGAAATAAATATTATCAAAATAAAATGCTATAGCAATCATGCAGCAACACATAAAATTCAGTCAATAAACCATCAAGGTTGTCTATCACTTAACCAAAATTAAAATTAGTTCATAATTTGTGACAAAAAAGAAACGAAAATCGGTTTAGCCATCATAAACATCATCACAAATCAAAGAAAACAAGTAAAATAGAGATGGAAGCGATTCGCCCTTCTAGATTCTTGATTTCTTCTTCCTCACGCCTGCAATCTCTCTTGTTTAGCCCTGGAATCTCTCTGTTCTTTGCTGTTTTCTTTTTCTCTTTTGGTTATTTCTTGTGGTTGATGGCCCATTTTTCCTTGTGTGCGTGCTTATTTTTATACTTGAAAACTAGGGTAAATGGAAATCTAGGATGCGTATTTTTTCAAATTTGGAAATTGCTGATCGCATCCTTTTTCTTAGATTCGTGCTAAATTCTCTTCTTTGTTGCTCCAGGATTTTTACAGTAATGGTTGGTACAACATCTACATTGTTTCAGACTTATTTCCACTGTTCTGCAGCCAATTTCTTTCCTCCTTTTTGCAAGTCCATTGCAAAGCATTCTTTTCTTGAAAATTGTACTTTCAATTGCCTACAACTAAGCACATGTTCTAAGCACACCATTTATTATAAAACAACCTAATTTATTGAGAATAAACTAGAAATAGCTAAGTATGCAAAATATAACTAAAATACAATTAAACAGGTCATTTACTCTCTAAGTAACCTTAATTTAAATCCAAAAGTGATATAGATAAGTCTCATTTCATAGAGTTATCAATAATACTAATATAAATCACACAAATATTAAATTACAAAAGTAAGACAATTACATTTTACAAATATCATCAAGTATTCAAAATATTTCTAGACTAAGATTTTTTTCCATCATTTGATAGTTCTAGATTAGAGATATCTCTCATTCTCCACGCAATTCTTGAATCTTCCATGGATTGAACTTTAAACTTGGGCTTGGACAAATATAATTAGATTTGGCTCATGAAATTGGTGTTGGTATTTTAACACGGAAATCAGTCTACAAATGAATAATAAAGACATTACAGTTTTCATTTCGCTTTAATCTTTTCTGATTAAATCATGATATAACTTTAAACTAGCTCAACTATATTTAGATCCATGCATGAGTGGATCGTTTATGGTCAAAATCATCCATCCTTGTATGCATAAGCATCAGATCTCCATTGATCTTAAGGAACCAAACTGGAATCGTGAAAAATAGGCAGTCATGTTCCAGAGGCTTTATAATTAGATTTCGAACTTGAAACTTAGGGTAATGAACATGAAACGTGGGATCATTAACTTACAATCTTGAAAATGATGCAAATAATGGACTAATAAACATAAAACACCTACCATTAACTTGATGCTAAGACAATTAAACTTGAAACCAAAGGAAATTGAAACTGAGGGCAATGAATATGAAACCTGGGACCATTAACTTGCAATCTTGAAAATCATGCAATTAATGGACTAATAAACACGAAACACCTACTATTAATTTGATACTATGACCATTAAACTTGAATCCGCATGAACTTGAAACAGAGGGCAATGAATATAAAACTTGAGACTATTAACTTGCAACCTTGAATATCATGCAATTAATTGACCAATAAACAAGAAACATCTACCATTAACTTGATATTGAGACCTTTAAACTTGAAACAAAAAGAATTTGAAACTTAGGGCAATGAATATAAAACCTAGTATCATTAACTTGCAATCATAAGAATCATGCAAATAATAGACTAAAAAACATGAAACACCTACCATTAACTTGATATTGGGACCATTAAACTTGAAATCAAAGGAACTTGAAACTGAGGGTAATGAACATGAAACTTGGTATTATTAACTTGCAACCATGAAAATCGTGTAATTAATAGACCAATAAATATGAAACAACTACCATTAACTTAATACTAGGATCATTAAATTTAAAAGCAAAGAAATTTGAAACTTAGGGAAATGAACATGAAGCCTGGTATTATTAACTTGCAACTATGAAAATTATGTAATTAATGAACCAATAAACATGAAACACCTACCATTAATTTGATACTAGGACTATTAAATTTGAAACCAAAGGAATTTGAAACTTAGGGCAATAAACATGAAACGTGAGACCATTAACTTGCAATCTTAAAAATCATGCAATTAATGGATCAATAAACATGAAACACTTACTATTAACTTGATACTAAGACCATTAAACTTGAATCTGAGGGAACTTGAAACGGAGGGCAATGAATATAAAACCTGGGACCATTAACATGCAATCCTAAAAATCATGTAATTAATGAACTAACAAATATGAAACACCTACTATTAACTTGATATTAGGACCATTAAACTTGAAACTAAAGTAACTTAAAATGAAGGGCAATGAACATGAAACTTTGAATCATTAACTTACAACTATGAAAATCATGCAAATAATGAATCAATAAACATGAAACATCCACAGTTAACCTGATATTGAAATCATTAAACTTGAAATTAATTTTTTATTATTATGTGGTCTTTATTATCAAAATAATTATTATTTTGTTTATTATATTTATTTATTATATTATTTAGTATTTTTTTAATCATTTGAAGAGTAACCGGTTGCTCCAAGTTTTTAATTTTTTTTAATGTGAATTGCAATGTTTTTTTTTAATTTTTTTTTATTCCTTGCATGTGTGAGATACATGAATGTATTACAGCAAAGATTTAAAGTGAAAGTTATAATAAAGATTATGGCTACCTTTGAGTTGTTTTAAGGTAGAGTATGAATCACAGCCACATACGCAAAGTGAAAAATAATAAAAAACTCATTATAACTTTAATCGTGTAGTTATGAAGGAATTCTCTATCTTAGAGCGATTCCAATATAACCGGACCTTATAATAAATTATATTGAAATAAAGTTGGCCTTGAAACCTGCGAAAGGAGTCTCTATATCCTTCAAAGCTTCTAGTGAACTGTAATGCAAAGTACGTATTACGTAATTTGCTTTTGTGAGTTGTTTCTAGCTTGTGGTTCGATAATATGCGTGCACGAGCGCACACACATACACTAACAAAGTGGCCGACGTGGCTTACGGCAATTTGAGCATGCATGGTCCCTGGCTCACTAATTAACTAATATAATTGTAGATAAAAGCATAATCGTAGACAATTGCAGTAATAATCAGCAAAAAAAAACTTTGATTCTTAATTCTTAAATTTTTTTATTTAATTTTTATTTATATGGTTTATTTAATTTATAATAGATATGAATAGATATATATTTAAAAAAGAGAATAATATTGTAAGGTTATGTTATTAGAAGATTATTAAAGCCTGTTCGTTAACGTTTTTGGGCCTTTGTTTTCATTTTTGTTTTAAGAATACAAATATAATACATGTTCGTTGGACTGGATCCACAAAATAAACTACAAAACAAATAATTCAGATTCACTTTAACAGTTATAAAATTAGAAACATGTTTAACCCGTTCTCTGTATATTACAAATTAAATTCAGAAATAAATTACAAAACAAAATCCAAAAGCTCTCTGTATATCTCTTCATTGATTTCATAGCTCTCACTCTCCCTTCTCTTCATCGACTTCACAGCTCTCTCATTCTTCTTCTCTTTGTCCCGATCTAACTGTTGCTCGCGTCTCCAACGCTGCTGCTCCGTTGCTGCTTGCTTTCTTAGCCTTGGACAACGATGATCGATTTTGGAAATTGGCTAATGACGACCGATCTTACCGTCTAAGCATGCATCGATCAACCGCAGTTTTTTATATTGTCTCTTTCTTTATCAATTTCAATGGTAATTTTATTTCTCTTTTTCTTTTTAATGTCTGCCTCTGATTGAAATTATTTAATGTAATTTGTTCAATGTTTCATTTTACATCAAAATTTGAGTATGAAACTCAGTTTTATTAGTTTGAAAATCGATGTCCATTTCAATCTGGATCATGAATGTTGCTTTTAGCTTCTCTAATCACCTAAATCTACACATTTGATGTTTTGTTTATGTGAATTTGAAGCATGTTCTAGCATAATTCGCTGGAGTTTGGAAATATGTTTGATTGAACTCTTGTCTATTAATTATTCGATAAAATGATCATGTGAGTAAATATTGTAAATTGAAGACTTTCATGTCCTGTGAAAAATTATAGTGAGATTAAAGCCTACAAAATTAGTTAATTTTCATTTTCCCCTTCTTAAAATTGACCTTGAAATAATTAGTGGCCTATCAAATTAACAGTAACTTCTCCTTAAGTATAAGGCAAAAGTTGCCACTACATCCCAGCCTTATTTTTCCTAAGTCTGATTGGTTTTATGGGCACCAAATGATTATTTTGACTTATCTTAGTGATGATTATGCCTAAAAGAGAAATCAAAATCATAAAAGGTATTGATTTTACATTATTGTTCTTTTAGTATGTTATTTTAGATATAACTAATCTCTAGTGTCATTGAAGAGCAATAGAGGGCAATTGTGGCTTGTTTGGGCAGTCAGGAAGCTAAGGTATGTGATTAATATTGTGGTATATTTTATCATCGATAACGAGTAATGAAGTATGCAAATATATAGCTTTAAGTTGTGTCATTTGAAAATAAATTTTTATTTTCACATATTTGCTGTTTGATCTAATATTATGATTGAAATTGTTAGACTAATTTATTAACATTCTTGATTTACCTAATTAATAATTGGTCTTTGGTTCTTGTTAGACGTACTTGAATTACACTTCTTCTTCCTTGTTCAGTCTGTTTATAGTAGAATGCTGTGAAGTTACTTGCTTTCTATTTTATTCCCTAAGAACAGGTTTTCAAGATTGATTTCTATTTTATATAATGTATAAAGTAAATGAAAATGTTCCTCTGAGTGTTGCAAGCTCTACTACTTATCACTGATGTTTATATTGAATAATGTAGATTACAATATATTGTCAACAAATTCATTCAAGAAAAAGGGTAGTTATGTTTAATATTTTGATCATTTGTAGAAGAATTTTAGGTTGAAATGCAGCAGAGTAAGTGGATTTACCTTGGGCATCAAGTTGGCATGAACATTTCATGCATTAAAGCCATTCCAACAGATGTAAAAGATAAAGAGATTTTAGCAAAACCTCCTTTTAGCAAAAACTGTAATTGATTTTTATAATATTTTATTACAATATGTATTGCACAATGATTTAAAATATCTGATTAGTTAGACCATTAACATCATTTACATAATTGCTGCTATGTTTATTCCACTTTAGTTTAAGTTTAAATTCCTACTATGCATGACTATTATTATTGTGCTTGTTTGTTGATTCATTTTGTAGTTCAGCCCTGCATGTTATTCTTTTTATTGTAATTTTGTGCGAAAATTAAAAGCATATGTCCTCCTAAAAGAATTGATTGGACTTCATTTGCTTTGCAAAGGTGATAGCTTATGGGTTCTGGCAATAGATGAGTTCATTACCATTTTCCTTTTTTAAAATTTTAATTTTATTTTTCGTACTTTATTTTAGGTGGCATTGCGTAAAGCTATCAAAATTCGTTAAGAGGAAAGTGCAATACAAAGACTAGACTGTGTGATTATCATAGAATTTAACAGTTTTTGCTAATATTTTTTATTATTGTTGAGAAAGGAAGAGATCAATGTAAGAATTATTGTTTTATGTTATTAGTTGTTAAGGATATTGTATTGATATTTATTAACTGTATTCTTTTTATGTCAATATGTTATTACTTTTATTGAAAGTTAGTTTTTGTTAATTTTTTATGTTAATATTTGTGTATAACTTATAATTAGAATGTTTGTGTGTATTTTTCTTAAAGAAAAATATTATTCACAACTTGCATCTGCGTATTGTCAAAAATATCCATATAACATAAGGATTTAACCACATTTATTGGTTGTGAGTAAATTTATTTAAATTCAAGGATAAAAAAATTTGACAAGGCACACAAAATGTTGTAAATAATAGTACAACTTAACCACAGTTATTGTATATATGTTAGTTAAATAATTATTTTCTAACTATAAATATAATTAAATGTTTAGTAAAATGTGTTTTTGAAAATGGTACTACCGAGCACATATTTACTGTTTTTATCATTTTCAATTCTGTCTACCGAATGCATATTATTGTTTTCATTTTTAAAATACAAGATATAAAAAATGATACCAAACGCATACTTAAATTCGAAATACAACAATGGTAAAATACTATTTCATTTTCATTTTTATTTTTAAAAAATACAAATTCAAAAATAATACCGGGCGCTTAGCTATAATAAAAATAATAAGGATGTAAATAATATATATTAATTTCAATAGAAGAAAAACCGGCATTCTCTTGTTCAAATAATATCCACCGCTCATTACCTAAAAAATTCAAATTAAAAAATTTATTTGTAAATACATTTACTAAACTAAGAATTATAAATGATATTAAAATGATATTGAATGTGCGAATTACGTGGGAGCATGCACCTGCTTACTTATTAACTAATAACTGTAGATAGAAGCAGCTAATAATCGAAAAAAGTTTTTGATTCGATATAAAGTTGTTTGGGCAATAATTTAAATATACGACTGTATGATAAAACCTAGTGCGGCTTGAAACTCTAGATTTGTGGCTAGCTGAGTTGTCACGTGTGGGGTCCTTGGTAGCTACTGGAGTTGGTGTAAAAGGAAGTAAGCTGACTGTAGCAGCACATTAGATGATAATTCTGGTCAGTTTAGAGAGAGAGATAGATAATTCTCCATGGGAGAGATTTGATCTCTGTAATCTCAAGAACCAATTGTAATCACAACGATCAATAAAGCTTCAAGCCCAATGGGGTGTTTTCAGCCGTGGATGTAGTTACATTGGTGCCGAACCACGTTACTTAGAAGTGTGTTCTTTCTCTCTTTGATTCTTGGTTTTTCTTTCGAGTGTTGGTTTTTTTAAAATTGAGAGTCATTAGTTCTCTTTATTCTTGAGCAATTTGGGTTAATTGAGCGATGAATTTGTGCATACATTGCATACATTGTTCTGTTTTCTCAACACTCTACAATTTATTTCGTTTGAATTCGCTGATCCTTGATTAATTTTCTGATTCGGCATATTCCCTTGGAAAATCAGTCTACGAATCAATAAGATAGACATTACAGTTTCAGTTTTGCTTTAATCTTTTCTGATTAAATCATGCTATAACTTTGAACTAGCTCAACTATATTTAGATCTGTACATGAGTGGATCAGTTATGGTCAAAATCATCCGTCCTTGTATGCAGAAGCATGAGATCTGCATTGATCTTGAGGGATCAAACTGGAATCATGAAAAATTTCACAAATATTACATTACAAAAATACGACAAATACATTTTACGAATATCATCAAGTATTGAAGAAATTTCTAAACTAAGTTATTTTTACCATTATTTAATAATTCTAAATTAGGGATATCTCCTATTCTTTCTTGAATCTTTCATGGATTGAGTGTTGAACTTGAGCTTGAATAAATGTAATTTGATTTGGATTATGAAATTGGTGTTGGAATTTTAACGTGGAAATCAGTCTACGAATAAATAAGAAAGAAATTACAGTTATGGTCAAAATCATCCATCCTTTTATGCATAAGCATCAGATCTGCATTGATCTTAAGGGATCAAACTGGAATCATGAAAAGTAGACGGTCATGTTCCAGAGGAGTTATCTCTCGCCAAGTCGAAAGGAAGAAAGGAAAATATAAAAAAATCAGCAGCAAGAGGCATTGAGAGTTTCAGAATGCTTACCGAACAAAAAGGCCTTCTATTCGTCATGAATGAACAAACAGAAGAACTGTTAAGGAAGCTCACATTTGCAGCATGGTTAACAAAGCAGAGGATTGCAGCAGCTGTTGCATACGGTTACAAGTTGATGACATGGATTGCCAGCTGGCACCTGGTGATTATGCAATTGCTTGTGCACGTGATGATCAGCTTAAGCTGTTGTAATTAGGATAATTTCAGTACATCGTTGAATAATAAGAAATGAACTAGAAGCTTCTTATATCTAGTTCTTATTAACTTTCCTCAGCTTTCTTTCATTTTCTTAGCTTCCAAACATTCAATTTCAGTCCTTTAACCAAAACAGATTCTAGTTAACCTTCTATTCGGATTAACCGAAGCGGAAGTCAGTCAAACGTTTCTTTTCAGATTCCAATGATAGAAGCGATGGTTAATTATTAAGGCCTCTTGTAATTCCGGAGACGGCCAAAGTAGCAATTCGTATTAAACCTTATGATCAAGCTCTAGCAAAATATGGGGAAAAATAATCATGCAGCTTATTTTAAAAATTAGTTTTATGTTGAATCGTTGATTATGCTTTTGGCCTCGTAAAGCTACAAGCTACAAGTAACAATAGTGGATACCGTAGAGATAGAAGTAATTATTCTAGGTCACAAAATGTTAAACTTTTTAGACCATCTGTTTTGGAGGATCAGGAGGGTATTGTGGGTAAATTAGCAAAATGTAACAAATGTTTTATATGATCGAAAGAGATTTTGTCTTTTTGGACAGCAAATATTTGGAGATCAGCTGATATGTATAGATTAACTTAATCAATATATTGACACATAAAATAATTTTTATTAATATATTTTTTTCAGAAAAACACAATACACAATAATAAAAAAATAAAATCTCATGTATATCTCGAGATTTTATAAGTTGAGCTAAATTAAATTATGATGCTTGGATGATTGACAGGTAACTTCAATACCCATCACTTTATTTAATTAAACATATTATAGAAGAGTAATACTGTACTTAACCAGTATAGTTAGTATTTCTCCCATATTGAGGGATAATAAGAAGATCAAGACTGCCATCAATAATCTCCTCATCAGCTATAATTGTGGTCCAACCAAATCCGAAACCCTCCGTCCAATCGATTTTACCTGAAAAATTCATATTATAATTTTTTTCCGATAAACACACGTATTAAAATAAAAATTATAATAAATTATATAAAAATAAAGTTGGCCTAGAAACCTGCACAAGGACTTTCCATATTCTGCAAAGCTTCTAGTGAACCGTAATGCAAAGTAAGTTGCTTTTGTGAGTTCTTGTTCTGGTTTAATAATATGTGTATATATACACACACACACAAACACACATTAACACAAGTGGCCGACGTGGTTTACAGCTATAATTCAACTGTGTGAATTAGTGGGAGCTTGCGCGGGTCCCTTGGCTCACTGATTAGTTAATAATTGTAGATAGAGCAGAATTGTTGACAAAATGCAGATAATAATTCAAAAAAAATTGACTCTTAATTCTTAAATTTTTATTTTAATTACCATTTATATGGTATATTTAATTTATAATAAAAGTAAATAAAAATACATTTAAAAATAACGATAATAGTATAAGATTATGCTACCAAGAACATTATTGACTATTGTGAAAACAATTAGACATAAGTAATATATATTGATAAGAAACAAGTAATATTAATGAAATCAAAACAATCAATCAAATGGTTGATTGTTTTCATCCTAATTGGTGATTAAAAAAGATTGATTGCTTCAATATTTACTAATTAATTTTTATTCTTAAATTATGTTAGTTGTATCATTTTTTTTTTTATATTTCAAATCAATCATTATTCCTAATTATGTTAATTGTATCATTTCTTTTTCCACGTTTTAAATACTTGTATAAAATGAGTCTTTGTGCTCATGAATTAATAAGAGTGACATTTATATTCTTTTTCCTGTTTTCAAAAAGTTTCATGGTACCAAAGTGGGTTTGAGAGAGGATTAGCCACCATGTTTATGATCGGTTTCTAGCGCATCATGTCTAAAGCAGAGAGAGATACGAGTTCA
This sequence comes from Luvunga scandens, assembly GCA_030449905.1. Classification (NCBI taxonomy): domain Eukaryota; kingdom Viridiplantae; phylum Streptophyta; class Magnoliopsida; order Sapindales; family Rutaceae; genus Luvunga; species Luvunga scandens. The sequence goes on from JASUUG010000223.1 coordinate 553,144, forward strand.
TTTTTAATTGTTCTTCAGTTTCTTCAAAAAAAAAAAAGATTTTTCGACTGCATCATCAACCACCACTTCCACCATAACAAAGGAAATGATATCAAAAGAGAAAGGAAACGAAAAGGAATCCTCAAAATTGATGTCCTCCTTGATAAGATTAATGGAATCGCTTTCTAAGTTGAAAACTTCCATAATAATATCAAAGGAATGAAGATAAAATCCTTGAGTGAAGTTTTCTTCAAAAAAAATATCAAAGGAATGATTTCTATATTAAAAAAATTCCTTGATCAAAGAAATTAACTTATACCCTTTCACTGTTTCCAAAAAAAGTATATAGAAACAATTGGAATATTTCCCAGATAAACTTAAAGGGAATGCTTTTAAATTATTGAATAACACTTGGATGAAACCGCTAATCCAAATCAAGGATTTAAATTTATCAATGGCCGATCGGGAGTTCAAAAAAATTCTTTTGCGAGTGAGGATGATAAGAATCAAACAATATGGACGGGATCTAAACAATCAATCCAATGATTGACAGTCTTCATTTTAATTATTGATTAAAAATGATCGATTGTCATTGGATTGATTGTTTAGATCCCATTGATTGTCTCCATTTTAATTATTGATTAAATAATAACCATTGGTCCAAGCAAGAAATAGTTCGAGCCCATTTTACAAGCACTGGAATAGATTAAATAATAACCATTGGTCCAATCAGAAATAATGACGTATTAGTTTAATTTAGCGAATCCACTGTAGGGCGAGACTACATTTGCACCCATAAAATTATTTTGGAACACTCAATTTCAAGTTAGAAAACTTTATAATATCAAAATATAGAACCAAGTGTAGTTAAAGTTTGAGTGAGTGCTTCGTAATTGAGAAAATGAGAAAACTGAATCTATCTACTTTTGTTGATTACCAAGGTGTATATACAATGTTCTTGAACATTCTGGATTCAATATGCATGAGCTAAACGATTGTTAACCTGGGCAACATACTCTGACAAACTGCTAGCAATGTAACTAACTTGGCCAGCCCAGCTGAGATGTAAGCAATACTAACTAACTTTGCTAACAAGCTGAATTAGTAACTAATCAATTCTAATTATCTTAACAAGCGTAAGCTGTTGACATTGAGAATCTAAAACAATTACATGAAATAATAGACCTTTGGTCATTTGTACCCATTAAATTCCTCTCTTTACCCATTTTCTCAATTAGTCAGTTCCATACTCTAAAATTCCAGAAATAACCATCAATTTTTTTCTGTCTCATCCATAAGTTTTTATATTTTGTAAAGCGATTGCTCTTCCTTCAAATTGAATCAAGTTTCTTTTCTGCTAATACCAACACATAAAAGTTCTTTTTTTTTTTTATATATATTTTTATGCTTTTATCGGTATTTTAATTATTTTTTCCAGTAACTGATTTCTTTTATTTTTCACATTTCATTTCGTAGTTTTTAATAGAATTATTTTTTTTAAGAATGACAGGAAATTTTTAATAAGTTTTGAAAGATAAGAATGAAAATGATTATATTCGACAAGCAACGAGGCTTGTTTGACAATTTTCCATCATTCTTTCTAGTATGTCTTTGAATCATTTTCTGGTGCAGAAAGCCAGAGAGCTTGTTTCTATGAGTGCATGTGTCAATCACATGAACTTTCACAAGAAGCAGAAGTTTTCAAAGAGGCTCGATGAAATTGGATTTCTCTTTGAGAAGCTTTTGAATATAGAGTAGTTTTAAGCTGCACTAGCTTTTATCATGCAGCTGCATATTTATCACAGTATGTATATGTTGTGTAAAATTGTGAAATTTGGGTATGATAAATTACATATATGGAATATTCTCAGTGTAATTTTCGGCATTCATTTGAGGTGTCAAACTATAGAGGCAATTTAGGCCATCTACTCAAAATAGATTTCTGCAGAACTGATGTTACTGATGTATCTTTCATTTTAATACAATTGCTGTGTATTTTAGAGTTTGTTTTGGTTGCGTAGCAGTGTAGGCAAACTGGTTTAGTTAGGCTCTAGAATTCTTAAACAGTGCGTCTTTTAATTCAATGCATTGTCAATGATGAATAATAATAATCGTTACGTTTAATTATATGTTGTTATGAATAACGCTTAATTGATGAATAGGAGGGGGAAGAACGAATAAATGATTAAAGCATACGTTATATTAATAGAGGTAATGGATAGGTTAGATTAAGCTTTTACCAGAAAAGCAATTTCTCACTTTTAGTTCAATTTATAAAACAAATATAACTTCGTGAAAAAGCAAGAAAACGTGGCTTTGTGAAAAATCTAATGCATGTCCCTTAATGCATTATGTTGTCGCGTGATACATACCAAGAGTGGATCGTGTGGCCACATTTTCCCAACGAAAAGATAATTTAAAAGATTATTATTGCCGACAAACACACCTGCATCTGTTAAATTATTGCCGACAAACTTTATATCAGTCAAAAGCTAAATTCAATTGTCATCCACTTATCTACAATTATTAGTTTAACAATGAGCCACGGGTGTGACGGGACGCATGCATGCTCCCACACTCTCGCATAAGTAGCCATTAATTCTTTAGCTAATTATCTACAACTAATTAATTGCATGGACTATTTGTTTGTTAAGTATTGCTACCGCTATTTGAAAGTTTCATCTTAAATAATATAACATTCGTTTATTAATTAATAAAATAATATAATTAATTAATAATTTATATAAAATTATTAATTATCAAAAAATAACACATCATCACAGATAAAATTTAATATAAAATTTTAAAATGTGTATCATTACTATTTAGTCCTTATTTACCAAGCATGCATTAAGTTCGACCCTAAACACCCACCTTTGCGCTGTCGGTTACTTACCTCATCCTGTTGGATACGATCCGATGGGAGATCTGCACGTTTTGAAGCCGTGGATCACTCCTGATCCAAGTGCTTGTATTCTGCCATGTCACTACACGTTTGACCTGTGTTGGCCAAAGCTTTGGACTTTGGTATGTTTTGTAAATGAAATTAGAAGCCAATTTATAAAATTTGTGAGGGTATATTGATTTAAAAAAATTATATATTTAATTCTAGTTATGGTAAGAATATGGTAAAACCACCATTAATCTCTTCATTTTTTTTTCTTTTCATATCAATGGGTGCTTTTTGAGATTCAATTTTTCATTCACATAAACACTAGTTTGAGTGTTGCAATGTTCCTTACAAAAAGATCACGGAGGATACTCCAAATAATCTTTATAAGCATATTTTTCAATAAACATTTAACTCAAAATTAGCCTTAAAAATAGTACTGACTAAAAATAACTATGTTTATGTTATTTTCTAATAGAATAGCTAACTAACCTTTAATCAATCCATATCCCACTATTTTGATTTCTCTTGAATAAGCAGCAATAAACATTATTTGAAGTCCACAATATATACATATATAGAACCCAGTGTAATGTTCATGTCTAATAATTAATTAACATTTGGGAGAACAATTTTGAATACTAAATTTTAAAGTCGATGTAATGCTAAACAAGAAAACTTATTGCCATATCTACTTTAATTCATAACTATCGATCTTGTGATAATCATTCTTGCTTAAAATTTGAGGAAAAAAAATTAAAATCGTTGCTTTGCCTGAATTAATGAATTTCCACTAGCAAGAAAAATCCAAAAGAACATTTATGATGAATTTACCAATTGTTAATCAGAATAAGCTCGAATTAAAATATGCAAGAATCAAAATTAGTTCGGATGGAAATGGGGAGTAAGAATCAGAATAAGTTATTTGCTTGCACTGTAGAAATCGAAATCTGTATGGGTTATATTCTCATTGAAGTGTTAACTTTATTTAACAATCGAAATGGCTTGTTTTAAGTTACTAAAATGCCCTTAGTTAATTATTGTCATTTTATTATTATTTATTATAATAATTGTGATTATTATTATTATTTAAAAAAATTGTTATCAATAATAATAATAATAACAACAACAACAGTAACAATAATTATTATTATTATGTGAATAAATTTAATAACAATAACAATAATACAATAATATTTTAAATGAGGACAAAAATGTAGTTATAAAAGTTATGTGGAGTAAATTGGTGAGCTAATCAAATTCTCATTTCCTAATCTCAAAATATGTAGGCTCCACATACTTAATTTCCATTTCCACCCACTTATATTATAATGAATAAACATCGCGAATCTTCTCATTTCATATTTCAATTCCTCAATCTCATATCTTTCTTTCCTATTCCCCCTTATATTTCAATTCCCCATTCTCTCATTTTAGATTCCAGTTCTCCAATCCCAGATTCCAGTTCTCCAATCCCAAATAAACGTAGCATTAACTACGGAATCGGAAGATCCAAACTTTGTGAAAAATCTCATGCATATAAAACTTTGTGAAAGGCATTTGATTGTGTGGCCACATTTTCCAAAGGAAATGATAACTTTAAAAGGAAATATAAAAGGAAGTACATTATTGCAATTAGTCTGTCTTCTAGTGAAATTATTGGCAAAAAACAGTATACATCGACTCAAAAACGAAAATTCAATTATCAATCTACTTTATCTACAATTATAGCTAGCCACAAATCCGTTATCTAATGATCTTCAATTAATTAGTTGCATGCAATATGCAAGAACTACGCCCTAATCACCCAAGTTCGTTCTACGCATATGTACATGCCCGCACATGTTGTATCAAACCAGAAGCCAGAAAGAATTCAAAAAGGAAACTTACTTTGCATTATGGTTCGCTGGAAGGCTTGAAGAATATGGAAACTCCTTGGGCAAATTTTCAGCCGAACTTCATTTTAATATCATTTATGATTCTTATTTTAGTGTATGTGTTTATGAATAAATTTCTTAATATGGATTTTTCAGGTAATAAGTGGTGAGAGGCTCGTCATGCAGCCCCATGGATAAGTGTTTTTGTTGATGAGATAGCGGACGATAATCTTGATCTTCTTGTAGTCCCTCAATAAGGGAGAAACCCTAACAAGATCGGTTAAGTCACTTAATTTTATTTGTTTTCTGTTGAGTAATATTATGCTTTTAAAAGCTTGTATTTTGGATACAAAGTGACATTGTGGCACCTCAAAATATCCTTTCATGTTTCTAGTTAAAGAAAAGAGGTTTGTTTGGCTACAGAGAAAATGATTGAGAAAAATAGAGAAAAAGTGTTGTATTGAATCTAAGATTGATAAGTAGATTTACAAGTATTTATATCCAAGGTTGTATCGAATATTCTACACACTTCATGCACACAATGTGTTTGTTTAAGCACCTGATATAATATATTTTGCTAGCTCAGCAGACATGTCAGCATTAGTAACAAACTTATTCAACTAACTAAGACTAACAATTTTACTAAACCAAAACTAAATGTGACCAATCAATTCAATTGTCTTGACAGTCCCCTTCGAGCTCAAGGTCTGGGAAGAATATTGAGCTTGGAATGTAGATAATTGAATTGATCATAGGCTAAAGGTTTTGCAAGAATATCTGCAACTTGTTCGTAGCTAGGAACATGATTCACTTGGAGTTCCTTTTTAGCTATATGTGCTCTAATGAAATGAGGATCAAGTTCGATATGTTTAGTCTTAGAGTGATACTTTGGATTGCTGGCCAAAGCTTCAACATTTTGTTATCACGCTGAAGAATTGGAGTTTGCTGCAATGACACATTTAATTCTTTAATCAAATAAATGATCTATAGTACCTCTGTTGCAGCTAGAGCTAAAGCTCTATACTCAAATTCAACTATGCTTTTGGATATTATGTGTTGCTTCTTTAAGGACCATGATAGTAGGTTATTTCCCAAGTAAACGCAATAACCTCCCACTGATCATCTATCATCTAAATCTAATCCCTAATCAGCATCTGAAAAAGCTGTGAGATTGAGAGAGCCAGAAGTGTAGAACTGTAAACCATAGTCTGCTATACATTGCGAGTATCTTAATACTCTTTTGCAAGCTTGCCAGTGAAAAATTGATGGAAAGGCAAGAAATTGACTAAGTTTACTCACTGTAAATACAACTCAAGCCTGGTTAAAGTAACATATTCTAAGAACCAACCAAGCTTCTGTATAATGGGGGATTTTCAAAAGCAGCTCCTCTGTCCTTGACCAACTTCTTTGTTGAGCTCATAGGAGTTTGACACCCTTTGCTATCTATCATTTGAGCTTTCTTCAGTAGATCTGTTATGTACTTGGTTTGTGAGAGATGCAACCCTTCAATAGATGAGGTAACTTCAAGACTAAGAAAGTAATTAAACTCTCCAAGGTCCTTTAAAGCATATTTTGAGCCCAATTGATTTATGACTCTTTCTACCATCTTAGGATTAGAGCCAGTTACCAAAATATCATCCGCATAAATTAGCACTACAACAATATCCACTGCCACAAGATGAATGAACAATGAGGTGTCTGATTTAGAATTATTAAACCCCACTGTAGTAAGAAAGATTTCAACCTATCATACTAGGCTCTTGGTGCTTGTTTGGGTCCATAAAGTGCCTTAGTTAGTTTACATACAACAATGGAAATTGAGGATGAATAAAACCCTTAGGTTGATGCATGAAAACATCTTCAATAAATATGCCATGAAGAAATGCATTATTAACATCTAATTGCCTTATTGTCTAGTGATGCATAATAGCAAGGCTAAGGATAACTTTAATTTGCATGGCTTAACCATTAGACTAAAAATTTCAAAAAAATCCACACCTTGTGTTTGATGGAATCCCTTTACAACTAATCTTGCCTTATACTTGGATATGCTGCCATCTGGATTATATTTAAATCTGAATACCTATTTGTTGCCAATAATCTTCCCAGCTAACTCTTTTGGAACAAGAACCAAGTTTCATTTTTCTACAAAGCTTCATATTCATTTTGTATAGCTTGTTTCCATTTAAGATTTGCTAAAGCTGTTTTTACAAATTGTGGTTCAAGTTCTTAGATTGTTGCTAGGTATGTTTTAGTTTTAAACGCTTTAGCTTTTGATCTAGTTACCATAGGGTGTGTATTTTCAATAATTAATGCTGGTGGTGGATGAGTTTGTGGTGGCTGGGTAGGATGATGAGTGGGAAATAAATGTGAGGATGAATTTTATGATGAGGTATTTAGAGACTGATGTGTACATGGTGTTTAATAATGACCGGTATTAGGAGTTGCACTTGGAGCTGAAGGATTGAGAGAAGATTGTGTACTACTAGTGTCTTTAATGATTGTTGTGAGGGGAATGTTTGAAGAAAGAAACTGACTCTGCTGGATATTTTGGTTTGGCTTAGAGGAAGAAAAAAGTTCTTAGTATAGAAACTCATATTCATTAAATTGCATATGTCTAGTAACATAAATCTTGCCAGTTGAGTCAAGACACTTATAGATAAGGCTTTTAAAGTTATGTTATAAAAAGAATAAAATAAAATTGTAAAATATGTAAAGGATATTTTAGATATTTTAACATTTAAAAAAAACTTTTCAACCAATACTTTCAAAAGCCCAAAATTTGAGCTTTTGCTAGTAGAGGCAAAATAGTTTATTTAAGCTTCAAAAGCTTTACTAGAAAAAAAAACTAAACAACAACAAAAATTATAATAAGAGCTTATGAGATTAAATAAATACTTATGACCATAAAATAAATCATACCAAACAAGCACGAAGTCAAATAACCAATTGAAGAAACTTGATCACCATGCATATTGAGAACATATCACAAAGTATACAAATGTAAACAAAAAAAATCTTGTGTATTTTAAGAGATTGTATTATTACTTGGACCAAAATGGACCGACAATAACTAATAGGAAACCAAATCAGCAACACTAAAGGCAAGAGGACAACAGCATCTCGTCCTCACAATCAAAGCATCAAATAGGCAGAATTTAGAGGAGCAAATCAGACCTTGATTTCCTCCGACGGCTAGCTTATAAATTGATCTCTAATTAGGAGCGGCTTTTCCTCTAGGCAACTTAGGTAGTTGTCTGGACCCCAATACATATGAAAGTCCCAAATTTCTCTCCAACATTTTAACTATTAGATTATTTATTTATATTTATTATTATTTTATAATAATCTTTGCTGTAAATAAATTATCAAATCCATACAAAATCTCTTTTTAATGTTAGAATAAACAATTTAATCCTATTTATTCCTACAAAATCTATATTTAATGTTATTTCATTTAAAACTCTATAAAAGCCACACATTCGTTGTTATCCATTAATATTTTTGCCAATTAAAAAGAAGCACGACACATTCAATGCTTTAATGCATAAGGGGGAGAAAACTGCTTTCTTTAATTTTTGCTGAAAAAAACAGCTATTTCCATTGATCACTTCTATTTAAAACGTCAATCCATCAAAGTTAATGTTCTCAAATTTTTTCTTCTTATTCTCTTCTTTACTAGCTGTGTTATTCAATTGTTATTGTTTCTTTTCTTGAAATATTATTGTTGTTTTCTTTTAATTATCTAGCATAATTGTTTGCTTGTTTACTCTTTTTTCACTTAAAAAAAAAGATTTCTAATAGAATATGTGCATCAAGATACGAAAAACTTCCAAAAAAAAAAAGACAGATCTCAAAAAGGGGCTTGATTGTTTTTGTCAAAAGCAGTAAAAAATATGTGAATTTGAGTGAAAAATTCGTAATTGACGAAGTTTCTCAAAATTAAATTTGATAAAAACTTATTTAAGATTAACTAAGTCACAAGAAAGGTTAAATGGATTACCTATATTATCTATTGAGAAAAATATATTAGCTAAATTAGAATATGAAAATTTGATTAATAATTTTGCACCCAAGAAAGTTAGAAAATTTGATTTCAAATAAATAATTTTTTTGGCAAAACTAATACATATATTTGACCTCAAATTTTTTAAAGGTCTAATTGAAATAATTTGCCTAAGGCCCCAAAATCAGTTGAGCCGCACCTGTCTCTAATGGCTAGCTTATAGTCTTTATAATCTTTCCTTTTTTAATACATATTATTCGCCTCTGTAACGATTGAATAAGTTAAGGAAACTAATTCAGTTTCCTCTTACAATATTAGAATTGTTTATGGTGTCAGAGCCTAGCTCGAACATTTCTGAAGCTGCGCAATCTCTACAATCTTTTCATCAATGATACATATCCTTTTATTTATTTAATAATAAAACTGTAACATTAAACTTATAAAATTTGTATTCCGTATTGACAAAATGATATGAAAGAGTATTTTGAGGTCACAATGTCATTTTGTATACCAAACACAAATTTTTAGAAGCCTACATTTACTCAACTGCAAACAAATCAAATTTATTATCCACTTAACATGTCTTGTTGGGATTTCTTGCATATTGAAAGATTACAAGAAGATTAAAATTGTCATACACTATCTCATCAGTAGTTATACCCAGCATTGGCTCAAAAAGAGCACCCTTCTTTGTAACAGGCCAAACCATTCAGTCTTACATCAAAATTTAGTAATATAAAATTAATTAAAAATGACATATATTATGAATGGAAGAATTAGAAATGAAATTCACATGAACTTGTCCTAATTAAATTGAAGTACCTGCAAAAGCAGCTTCCATATTCTTCAAAATTATTTAAGTAGCTAGTGGTTGTGCGAGTTCTTCGCTCTGGTATGATATACACATTCAAGTAGCGCGCAGTTATTATAAGTTAAACATTGAATTTCCTTCATCGATCGGATTTCTCTGTGAAAAAAGATTGAGATTCCGATTCGGTCTGGGAATATGGTTGGTTACAGGTTTCTAGATTAAATTATAATTAATTTCAATATCTATCTGTTTACTAGGATAAGAATCAATAATTTGCTGGCAATATCAATTAATTTTTTCTGTTTTTTTCCTAAAGGCAAAATCAATAAATAAAATTTGTTTCTATTTCTTTCTCCATCATTTGGTAGGTTGATAGTGATCAAATTTCAAGAAATTGAATATATACAAAATTAGAGTACTACTACATTAAAAATAATTTTTTTTCGTTTTTTCCTTCTCTCTCATCTGCTCTCTAAATCCAGTGAGTAATGGATCTTGTGTTGCTACTAGTTAGATATAGAGCTCTCTTTGGGCGTAATTTAACTTATTTGCCAAATAAGGATCGAGGGAGACTGGAGAGTGGAGATTATTATCACTTCAACAACATACAATATACCAGCTTTTGATGCATGAGCAATAACTACATAACAAATAATAATCTTGTAATTTCTTCACAAAACGTACAAATTTATCAGACCATCACAACGAATTGGAGCAAGAGACCATCTACCCTCTATTCTTTTATAAGCTCATGGAACAAAACGTCTGTGATTTTCCAAACACTATTCGTATAGTATGTTCCATCAGTTGTTGCCAATTAAATTTTGTAAATTAATTTAAAGGGTATTATTGTAAAAGTATAGGAAAAGTAATGGTAATATATAATTAACAATAAGGTTACATTGAAGCCTTTTTTAAAATATAAGAACAACCCAAACACTTAACCTAAAATATATGAATGAAACAAATATTTAAATCTTATTGTTAGCAACAATGTATACTCGAGAAACTTCATCTTATTGATTAGGAAAAAAATTGCTTTTGTAAAATCACTTCCCCACAAATCAAAATATATAGAGACAGCGTGATCCAAAGTTATCATATATGCATACTTTTACACACACACACACAAGAAGTATCTATATGTACTATCATTGTCAGATATAGATGTCCTAATTTTTTTTTTAGTACGAACACACTCTTAAATTGTGTTATTTAAGAGAGTTCAAAACTAACTCTTAAACCATATAGTTTAAAAGTGTGTCCACATGAAAAAAAAAATGAAGGTGCCTACACTAATATATATATATATATATATATATATATATATATATATATATATATATATATATATATATATGTACACCTTCTCTAGTGCGGGCGTCCTCATTTTTTTCTCATGCAGACACACTTTAAAACGGTGGGGGTTTAAGAAAGTTGATTTTTAACTCTCTTAAACCGCACGGTTTAACAGTTTGTTCGCATTAAAAAAATACAAACGTCCGCATCTGAGAATGATTATATATATATATATATATATGTGATTTCAATGATGCAATTATATCGGTTTTGATTAAGAGAGAAAGAAAATTGATTTAATTTTGAGGGTAGAGAAAGAAAAAAATTAGGTATATATATATAGGACAAGTTTAAGGGACACAATATTAAACATAATTGTATCTTTGGATAAAATTTTCAAACCATTAGATTGGAGAATAATGAATGGTTAGGATTGAATGAGGTGAATCAATAGTCATTTAATTTTTCTATCTCTTATTTATTCAAATTTTCTCACTGACATTATCTACTCCATTTTTTTTGTCAAAATATTTTTCTTCTCTGGTCATTGTCTTTCATCTGCTTCTCTCTTTTAACTGCTCTTCTCTTCTCTTCTTCTTTCCTTAAAGTTAAAGATAGCCACTCAAGATATATTTAATATTAATTTTTTGAGATTGACAAAAGACAATATTATTAAAAAACAATGTGAATTCATATCGTAATTTAGCAAATGATTCTTAAAATTGGATTCAGACACAATTCATTTTGTAATCAAGTAGAATTTTGAGGCTATGCTAATATTCAGTTTGATGCGAATTTTGACGGAGATGCTTCGTACTAGGATTATTCATTTTATCCTTGTAGACTAAAATGATGAATTCAAAACCTGAGCTAATTGAACAACAGCATTTCAGCCTGTGTAATTAGCTTAGGTTGTCACGAGCCAAACATATGGCTTACTTAAGTTACAAAACGGTAATGGATGAAGACATTTCGGCTAAATCATAAGTGATGCATGTGATTAGGCATGTGAGAAAAGAATCAAGTTAGTTACGAAGCTGTTATCCGCAAGGAAACAACCTGTGCGATCTGGATTTCATATCAACTAATACATAAGCTGATGAGCAGGCCAGTTTCAAGGGATTTTTTAGAAGAGTATTCTAGAGAGATTAAACGAGCAAAAAAGTCATCTTGCTCCTTGTAATCTTTTTTATTTGTACTCTGTAAACTTCACAAGAATCATCAATAAATCTCATTATGATGGCTTCTCCCGTGGATGTAGATTGTGCATTCATGCACAATTGAACCACATAAATCTTTCTCTATTTGTGTGTATTTGCTTCTAGATTTCAATTTAATTGTGCTTAGATCATAGTTAATTCTAGCTCATAGCAAAGTGTGATTAACCATCAAGACCATTTAATTGGTTTAAAAGCATCTTGTTTTTAATCTTGTTGTGATCTTGGGCAGTGATTGAATTGCTAAGCAGTTTAAAGCATTCAAGTCACTTCAATCCTAAACACTAATCAGCACTTACCAAATTAAAAGAATACAAAACTATTTGGAGAGTAAATTTGACTACAATTTAGATTTTAAATTTGAGAAGAAATCAAATAAGCGACTAAGAGAGAAGATGTAATAAAATAATGGAAGAATGACATCTACACCCTTAAAATTTAGGGAAATTGTTATGTAAATCTCAAGTTTTCAATAAGGGACATGAAAAATCTTTTTTAAACTATAATATCCTTTGTAGATAGTAACCGAAAAAATTTGACTTTAAATTTTTTTAACAAATACAAATATAGATGCATGTTAATAGTAGATGTTAAATCAGTTGCTAAGTAGATGTTGAATCATCTGCTGATTCAAATTGTTGTGTAAGCTAAATGTTGAGTCAAATGCCACGCTGGCAGGCTTTTATCAAAGTGCTGTTAGCACTTGAGTTTGCTAGTTATTTTCCCTCTAACAAGTTATTATGCTTAGCAAATTTCTCGCTCACACTTTTAATGATTATAGAAGAGTCTAGATGTTACTATAAATACTCTTGTAATTTTCATATTGATTTGAGCTTAATAAAATGATTCCTAGCTTCCATATTTTCTCTCTTGACTAGAACATTTTCTTTCCTTTCTTTAACTTTCTCCTCAAATTACAAAGCCTTATGTTTTAACTTAGTATCAGAGTAGCTGTTTAATTCCTCTAATGGCTTCAACAAGTTTAAATCCACAATCTAGCTCTAGTAGAGTGACTACTCTCTCACCTTCACCGCACCAATTAAGCTCAATCGCACTAAATACACGATGTGGAAATAGCAAGTACTTCCTTCAATTCGTGAAAACGAACTTGAGTGTTACATTGATGGATCCAAACTATGTCTTGATCAATATCTACCTTCTAAATCCAGACCAAAGGGTTCTTCAAACACAGAAGCTCAAGAGAATCCTAGATATGGTGCATGGAAATGTCAAGATCAACTTCTTCTTAGCTCGTTCATATCTTCCATGAGTATTGACATACTAAGTCTTATGGTAAGCTCTCAAAGCTCCTTTGAAGTTTGGAAAAATCTTGAAAAACAGTTTGGATCTAAATCGATGGCCAAAAGAGTTCATCTGAAAATGCTCTTTAGTAATTGAGAAAAAGATCCTTGTCAATGACTGAGTATTTTACAAAACTCAAAACTGTTACTGATGCTCTTGCATTAGCTGGTAGTCCTGTGAGTAATATTGATTTCATTACTCATCCTGGATCACTCTTATTATCCATTTGTTGTTTACATTGAGGTGAAGACTATGGATCTTAGTAAAGCATATGCTATGTTATTAACACGTGAAGCTAGGCTTGAGAATTTTAAGTTCAATGACAGCAAAGAGGCCAAAAGTGACTATGCAACTAATGTAGCTCTGGCTGAAAATTTTAAAAAGAAAGGAGATAACAAAAATAATACACAAGAAAATTAGAACGAAGGTAATGGAGGTGAATGGGAATTTAATAATGGTGGAAGAAGTGGTTTTGTTGGTAATGGCAAGGTAAACTATCAAGGATAGAGCTCAAGCAAAGGCAATAACTGGAATGGTAGCTAGAGAGGGTTTTCAAGTGGATTCAACAATGGTTATGGAAGAGGGGGTTTTAGTCCTAATGGTTATGGCAGAGGTGGTTCTGGACCTGGTGGTGTTGCTTGTCAAAACTACTTCAAGTATAATTACACTGCTGCTGAGTCTGAAGACAGATTTAACAAAAACTTTGCTCCAAATTATCAGCCTTAAGGTTACTTTCCAGGCCAGCATCAAGGGCTAAGAGCAGCTTATATGGTCAAATCTATGGGAGCACAGACTAGGGCTAGTATCTTGAGAATGAAGCAACTCACCATTTCACCAACTCTGTTCAGAACTGGAATGATGGTAAGCTTTACTTAGGCTCAAGCTCTTTGCTTGTAGGAAATGGTCAAGGTCTTCAAATTAGATATGTTGGTTATACCTGTTTCTATACTTCTTGTGGCTCACGTATTCATCCTCAAGATATATTATGTGTTCCCAAAATTACCAAAAACTTATTAAGTGTTTTCAAACTTCTTACTGATTATAACGTCGCTATTGAGTTTCTTTCTAATGTTTGTTTGTAAGGGACAAGGTAAAGAGAACACTGGTGGCTCAAAGGATTGCTAAGGGTGGTCTGTACAAGATATTGTCACATGAGGATCCAGTTACTTCTTCTAATGTGCAAGTTCTCAACCCAAGTTCTATAGTGCCAATTCTGTCTTCCAATCACAATGTCATTCACAGTAAAGAGTATCATAGTCCATTATCTTTCAATTCCGAGTCTGTCTCGCCTCTAAGCTTTCATATTTTAAAAGGTGTTTCTGCAAAATTGTTGCACAACAGACTTGGTCATCCAAGCAAACATGTTACTCAAACAATACTTAAAAATAAGTGAATATCTTCTGCTTATAATAACAAACAATCATTTGAATTTTGTGATGCTAGTCAGCTTGGAAAATTACACAAACTTCATCTCAGTCACTGAAATTAGAACACAGCATCGATTAGAATTGATTCATAGAGATCTATAGGGACCCGTATCTCTCACGTCTATTGATAAATTTAAATATTATATTTCTTTTGTTGATGATTATACTAGATATTGTTGTATTTTTCTTCTTGCTTTGAAATCTAATGCTTTGGAAGCCTTTGAAAACTTTAAGTGTCTGGGTGAAAAGTAATCCAATCTATCAACTAAAACTTGCAATCTGATATAAGAGGAGAATTTTGGATTTTTAGCTCATTTCTTTAGTAAGAAGGCATACAATTTAGACAATGTTATCCCCACCCACATCACCAAGGTGGTGCTATTAAGAGAAATCATAGACATATTGTTGAAACTAGTTTAACCCTCCTTGCCCAAGCTAAAATGCCCATGACTTTTTGGTGGGAAGCCTTTAAAACCGAATCCTTTCTCATTAATAGAATGCCCGCAACAGTTCCTAATAACTTGTTTCTCCATCAAAAGTTACATCATCAACTACACAATTATCAGTTTCTTAGAGTGTTTAGCTGTGCATGTTATCCACTCCTCGGACTTTATAATCAACATAAGCTTGACTTTGATTCATTTTAAGTATTTGTTTCTAGGATATAGTCCTTTTCACAAGGGTTAAAAGTGTTTAGATAGGTTAGGGAAAGTCTATATTGCTATTCATATTCATTTCAACGAGTTAAGAGTTTCCTTATTCAAAATTGTTCTCTTCTTCTTCTTCTTCTTCTTCTTCTAAGTCTAAGTTAGTCTGTTCTTCACCAATATGTATTCTTGTAACATATGCACCTCATTTTAATTAATTAAGTGTTCTATGTATTTTTAATTTTGTTGCTAATTTTCAAAGTCCTTGGATTGCTTACAAAATCGTTATGGGCAATTACACATGATTAATAAATTGATCATGCTCGAATAATTTAAATTTTGTTACGACACAAAATCGAGACAATTCGGTCGCGATTCAATGGCTGTGTAGTCGGATTTCATTTCTATACTCGAGTTTGGTATTAGCTTAATTTGTATTAATCTTACAAAACAAAAATCAATTTCTATAAATGGAAAGGGAGAGAGAGAGAGAGAGAGAGAGAGAGAGAAGGAAACCTGTTGACCTGTTTGACCGAACCCGACTCTTGAGTTTGACCTGGCTGAATCTCCCATTTTCAGCCACCTCACCGGGCAAGCTTGGCACCAATCTGAAGCTTGTGAGCTGCCGGTCGTATCCCTACCATCACTGTGGCCGGAAACAAACCAAAAAGCCAGTGATCAAGCTAGAAAACTCATAGCATCAACCCGTTTTTCTCGTTGTCGATTTCGCCAGAATTAGACCATGCCACCACTTGGATCTTGTTTTGACCAACCCCGTCACCTGAAATGGCTGGATTGCCACCGATTGACCGCTGAAAAACTCTCAGTGTTGGGGAGGTCACCGCTGACACCATTGGACTCACCGAGGTCAGAATTATCAGACCTGAGCTTCCCATCACCGTCGACTGATAGGGGCAATCGGTAATTTCATAAAATTTAGGGGTAATTCTAAAATTTTAAAATTTATGAATATTTTAGTAATTTCATATTAGGACAGTGAAGTAATTTGAGAATTTGAGGGTAATTTCATAATTTAACATTTTTTAGGGTTATTTCGTAAATTCAGAACTTGTGGTTATTTTTGTAATCTGAATTGAGGGTAGTTTGGTAATCTATGATTCTGAGGGTAATTTGGTAAATTTTGATGTCGAGGGTATTTGATAATTTTATGGATTCGAGAATATTTTATTGTGAATTAACGTCGTTTTGAGTTTGTTAGTTGTGATTCCTATTTACGGAAGTTAATTATATTATTTCCTTGAATTAGGAGGATCTGTGAATGAGAATCAAACCACGGACGTTGTCGATACTGAGTTTGAACATCATCACTGTGAGTGGAATATACAAAACCTATTTTCATAGTTTATTATGATAGTAAAGTATGTTTACGAAATAAATTTCAAATGCTTCGATTTAAATAATTTCGTAGAAATAGATTTTATTTGCGTATTGGCATTTATTGCAAAAAAAATGTGTGTGATTAATGATTTTAGTTATCAATTTTAAATATACATGACAATATTTTAAAGAAAAGAAAAGCATATTTAAAGTATGTTAAATGAAAAAGGAAATGTGATTTCAAATGAGATTATATGTTTATGTATATGTGTATAAACGGTTGTTTGCAAAAATCATTGGATAGTACCCTTCTCCTTCTGATACAGTGATACATATGAGATGAGATGAGATGAGATATGCATGCGATATGATGAATATAGAGATACTAATTTGGGGATATAGATTATACAGATGAGATACAAGTTTTTGGGGCCCGTCTGAGTACACACAGAGGCTTTGGGTCGTGCACTCAAGCAACTTTGTCTTTTGGGGACCAGATTATACATGCACAAATAGGATGAGATATGAGATTATATTTCCTAATCTATCCGTATAGCTCCAGGGCATGACGTTACCCAAATAGTATGTCATTACCCATTCATTGAGGTCCGGATATAATGAGATATGAGATAGTACTTCCCCGTCTATCCGTGTAGCTTCGGGGCGTGACTGTAACTAAATAATATTTCATTGCCCGTCTATCGAGGTCTAGATATGATGAGATTATTTCCCTAGGTACTTGTTTGGTGATAGTTTTCAGTATTCAACATTGATATTATAAGTGTTATGATTTTATGAATATTATACGATATTGTTATTTCAGTGCATGATTTAAACTTAATAAGTTTATTTATTTTCTTGTGATATTTTGATGAATTTATGTTTAGAAATGATATAATTATTTTTAGAGTAAAGTTATTTTCAAAAACTACTATCCACTTACTGAGCTCATTGAGTTTTATACTCATCCCGTTTTATTATATTTTCCCCCTCCCTCCTCCCCACACAGGAGATTTGCAGGTATAACAGTAGACCCAGCAACAATAGCTATTTTGGAATTATGGTCACATGATGGTGATAGGAGTCTTAGATGTTTTTATTTAGATATTTTGGATTGTATAATTTATTACATTTCGGGGATTGTGGATAACATATGTATTTTCTTTGATATTGACTATTTGAGTGATTTGGTATTTTGTTGAGGGGATTGATTGACCAAGTTGGTTGTATTTAGAATAATTTTAGGAGTGTTTATTTTATTAATCGTAGGTTTAGTTATGTGATAATTATAAGGAAGACTCTGTTGAATTTTCGACAAAATCTTTATTAATTAGATTATTTTACAACGATTTAGTAGATTTACGCAAACTTGCCCTAAGAGTTCGGGGCAGGTCGTGTCAATTCTTCATGAGAGTGGTTCCTATTAGTCTGGTATTACACCATCTTCCTTAGTTGTGTTGCCAATTCCAAGTTCTCAAATCTTTAAATCAGAAAAATCTGCCCTCACCTTAATCTCAGTCACCTATATTGTCTCAAACACCCCAACCATCTCAATCATCACAACCTTGTCAACCATCACCTTTACCTCAACAACCTCCCCAACCATTCATTTCCCAACATCTTATGACTATAATAGCCAAGTCAGGAATTTATAAGCCCAAACTTATCTAGTAGCCATTTCATATGCAGATTGATTGTCCGATCTAGATGACAGGAGATCAGTAGGAGGGTGTTATGTCTTTCTTAGACCAAATCTTATTTCTTGGTCATCAAAGAAACAAAACATTTTGTCCAGATCCACTGCTGAATCATAATGTAAAGCAATAGCTCTTGCCATTTTTGAGGTGTTATGGATTACATATCTACTAAAGGAGTTGAAAATACAGCTGATCAAGTCTCCTATTTCGCACTATAATAACAAAAGTGCAGAGGCCTTAGCCAGGAATCTAAAGTATCATACAAGAACCAAGCATATCAAGCTAGATCTTCACTTTATTAGAGAACATGTAGCTAAAAAGTAGTTATTGAGCATGTGTTGAGTTTTGATCAACTAGCTGATATTCTTACTAAGCCTCTTGCCTTTGATCACTTTGCCTATATGAGAACTAAGCTGAATGTCTGTCCAAGACCTTAAGCTTAAAGGGGAATGTTAAGAGTAGATATTGAATCAACTACTAAGTCAGATTGCTGTGTAAGCTAAATGCTGAGTCAAATGCCGTGCTGGCAGACTATTATGCAAAGCACTGTTAGCACATTGAGTTATTTATTTTCCTGCCAACAAGTTGTTATGCTTGGCTAATTTCCAGCTCATACTTTAGATGCTTATAGAAGAGTCTAGATGTTACTCTAAGTACTCTTGTAATTTTATGATTGATTTGAGCTTAATTAAATGATTCTCAACTTCCAGATTTTCTCACTCGACTTGAACATTTTCTTTCCCTTTCCTTAACGTTCTCATCAAACAAACAGAGCCTTATATTTTAACTCTGTCTTCAATCTTTTTTATCAAATTACTATCTCTTCAATCTTTTTATCAATAATACGTTTCCTTGTATTTATTTAAACATAACATAAAAGCGTAACATTGCACTTATAAAATATATATTCCATTTTGACAAAACGATATGAAAGGACATTTTGAGATACCACAACGTCACTTTAAAATCAAATTATTATCCACTTAACCAATCTTGTTAGGATTTCTTGTGTATTAAGAGACTATAAGAAGATCAAAATTATCGTACACTACCTCATTGGTAGTTATACCTAGCATTGGTTAAAAAAAATGCATCCTTCTTTGTAACAAGTACCTCAAACTATTCAGTCTTACCTAAAAACTTCATACTAAAAAATTAATTAAAACATGAAATATGATATTAATATAAGAATTAGAAATGAAACTCACGTGAACTTGTCCTAAATTGAAGCATCTACAAAAGCAGCTTCCATATTCTTCAAACTTATTCAAGTAGCTAGCGCTTGTGTGAGTTCTGGGTTCCGGTATGATATAAAGTATACACATTCAAGTAGCCCGCAGCCCCTAAAAGTTGATATTGAATTTCCTAAATCGATAGCATTTCTCTGTGAAAAAAGATTGAGATTCCGATTCGGTCTGGGTAGATGGTTGGCTACAAATCTCTAAATTAAATCAATTTTAAAATAAATTTGTTTGTTATTTTATTTTCTTTTCTCTCTCGTCTGCGCTCTAAATCCAATAAGTAATCGATCTTGTGTTGCTATTGGTTAAGGCTTCTTAAGTTAGATTTTAGATGATTCTGAGCTCTCTTTGGACATAATTTAACTTTTTTACCAAACAAGAATCGAGGGAGACCGGAGAGTGGAGACTAATAACAATGCAACATCATACAATATACCAGCTTTTGAAGTATAAGCAATAACTAACAAATTATAACACCATGAATTTCTTCACAAAACCTGCAAATTCATCGGACCATCTCAATGAATTGGAGCAAGAAACCATCCACATCAACCTTTTGTTCTTTTATACGCACTTGGAACGAAAGTATTTACCCTTTTTATACACTTAAAGCATAGAGACAAAACAAGTATTTACCCTTATTATTAATGACAACATATACTCAAACAAACTTATCTTAATGATTACGAAAAAATTTACTTATGTAAAATCACTTTTCCCACAATGACAAGATGTTTTGCATATATATATATATAGAGAGAGAGAGAAAAAAAAAAACTTCAGTCTGAAATTTTAAAGTGTGGGAATGGTTGGAAAAACGTATAAACAGTGCGGTTTAAGCACTTTAAGTTTCAAACTTCTAAAACTCCATGATTTTAAAATTTTTCAAAATTTTTCCTACATTTTAAAATTTCAGGCAAAAAAACTATATATAGATATATTTATTTATTTATTTATTTATTTATTTATTTATTTATCTATCGTACAAATTACATCTGTCCCGTTAAGACATGCATCCTGCTTAGTGTTCTTGACTAATTGTCCTTAGTAAGCTTTTGTCTTCAGGGTGCTAATTTTAGGGACTTACCAGGCATACTGGATGATAAAAACAATAAGATAGAGCGGTAGGGTACTTAAAATTAATTAAAGTACTCCACACATCCAGCAATTAACCTCGATCCAAACTTTTGTCATAAATTATTTATAATTACATCAATGTTCTGCTAGATTACAACGATATGTTCCCCGACTCCTATCGACATTTTGGACCAATTAAAGAGAGACAAGTTACAATTCAACATTTTTTCACTTGATTATTCTATTGCCAGTATTTCTAATGATACACGCTATTTAAAAAACATAGACGTTAATCTTAATTAGTTCTGAAGGTCTTGGTACCCTGCGACCGCAACAAATAGTTAACTAATTTATACAGTTTGTTTAACAATAAAATTTAAGAAGACAGAGGACCCAATTAACTAGATTAATATGGATAATATCACACAACTTTATCTTTCTTCATGGACTAATCCAATTAACACATTGACACACGTTAATTTTATTTATTAAAGATGACAAATTACATGGACTCAAATAAAAAAAATCTCTTGTATATCTCAAGAGATTTTAATAGTTCAACAAAACTAAATTGATACTTACGTGATTGACAAGTAATAAAAATACTCATTCTTTTATTTAATTAAAGATAATACAAAAGAGTAATATTACAAACACTTAACCAGTGTAGTCAGGATTTCTCCCATGTTGAGGAACAACAAGAAGATCAAGGTTTTCATTGTTCACTTTCTCATCATTAACCAAGCTTAAAAGAAGTGGAGGAAGGATACCCTCCAACCACTCATTACCTGAAAAATTCATATTAAGAAATTTATTCATAAATGTATATATTAAAATAAAAATTAGAAGTGAAATTCAGAGTTGGCCTAAGAACCTGCGCAAGGAGTTTCCATATTCTTCAGATGAAATTCAGAGTTGGCCTAATTCTGGTGATAAACTGTAATCAGAACTCAAAAGTAGGTTGCTTTTGCTTCTTGTTTGATATAATAATATACATGCCTATATATAGAATGAAGGTGGGGTGATTGCAGCGTAGTTAATGCAGACGCTCTAGATAATGGATCAACGGCTGACCTTTCGCCAGAGTTGATCAACGGCTGACCTTTCCCCAACGGCTGAAATTTAATTAAAAGATTGTGTGATCTGCAAGGATTAAATGTTGTCGTTGAATTTCCTACATTGATCGCATCTCCCATAATAGATTGAGTTTCCCGATGCGGGTGGGAATCAAGTTGACAAGCGACTAACAATTAATAATAAAAATAATAATAAAAATAAAAAAATTAAGTTATAGTGATTTATACCCTAAGTTTTAGTCGGATCAGTCCAATTTTTAATAAAAATATTATTATAAAAATATCTTCAATGTAATTGACTAATATGAATAATTAAATTTAAGTTAATAATAGAATACCATTACTCTTGATGCCATTTAACACACTCAATCAATTCAATAATCCCGCTATAAACCCTAAAATTTTTTAATTTAACTCATCATTGTAAAAGGAAATATTAAAGATTTAAGACATGCCCAACAAGCTGCCAACTACGGAAATTGAAAAACAAATTTTGTTTATCTGGAAAAACCAAGTAACATTATTTTTTTTTTTTGAAAATTAAAAGATAAACCTTGAAGTTCCAAAAAGGGGGAAAAGAAAAAAGAAATCAACTACATATTGCTGTTGGTAAATATTATCAATTGGAAATATAAACTGGACTTCAGTCAATTATTCTATGTAAAAATAAGACAAATTTTCCATTAAAAAATATTTATTTTCATTTGAAGAGAGTGAGGAGTTATATTTTATTAAAAAAGAGATTTGATTTTGAATATTTTTTCAATATCACATAATTATAGAATGAAGTTCTTTTCTTTTAAAAAGAAAATAAATTAAGTGAGATAATGGTTGTATGCGAGTGTTTAAAGGAAATGAAATATAGTTAAAATTATAAAAAATAGTATATAGAGTTAAAATTAATTTTTAAATAAATTTTAAAGGATAAATAATCTGCATATAAATTATTAGTTACGTTATTAATATTTTTTAAATTTTGGTTTCTATTAATTAATAGGTTTTCAGTCTCTTCACATGGGAATTGATTAAAAATTCCGAAAAGATGATCAACTTGGAACTTGGGAAGATGGTTGGCTACAAATTTCTAGATTAAATCATAATTAAATTCTATACCTATCGGTTTACTTGGATACGAATTAATATTTGCTGGCAATATCAAGTAATTTATTTTGTCTTGCCCTGCAGGCAATAAAGATAAATAAAATTTGTTTCTTTTTATTTCTCCGTTATTTGGTAGACCGATCGTACTCCAACTTCAAGAAATTGAATGCATATAAAATTACAGTATGAAAAAGGAAAATAAGAATTAAAAAATGGCAATTTCTATCTTCAGATTGCAGCCACATTTATCGATTTCGATGATGGTGATGTGGTCCTTCGATAGATTGAGTGATCCTATTTAATATTAAAAGATTTAGAAACCACTAATTATAGTGGTTTGAAAAAAGTAAGATAATTTTATCAATTTTTTATATAAAAATTTATAATATTAAATATATAATTTTATGAAAATTATTATTTAAAAATTATATTTACTATGCATTATTAAATTTTATTCATAATTACAGACTTATTCCATTACAATTGTAACTTAAAAAATTATAGCACCTCAATAGTAAATAAACTCATGGATTAAGAGTGGTTTGGAACTATTTATGAAGAAGAAAAATGATCTAATTTTGGGGTAGAGAAAGCGTTTGACCAAAAAAAAACTTGGGGATGTATGGGAGAGAAAAAATTGTGATGATTATTTCTGGATTTGTACAGAAAGTAATTATCTAAATGGCTCCGCCTCCAAAAGATTCAGTTAAGGCATGGGTTTGAGATTTGGATATTCTCTGCATGTCGCATCCATGCATGTTTTCTTTTTCTTTTGCTATCTGTTTGCTCGTAATTAGTTTCTTTTTAAAGGATAAGTCTTATTATGTACTAACTAGGTGTAATTTTTCTTTCTATTTATTAATAAAACTCACCTCATACCTTTGCAATTACCGAAATGTGTGTGTATATCAGTTTTCTAGCCCAGAAAATGCGAAAAAACTTTAAAATCATAGGTTTAATAGCCACTACAAGAAAGACAGAAAGAAAAAAAAAAGCTCTTAACAATGTATAATGTGTCTTTTTAAACATTTTTGACAACCTTCAGCTGCATGCTATGAATGTTGATGTTGTCTTAAGTTCTACTATTTTTAGCAACATCAGTGAGCATTGTGTTATAAGTCTGTTACATGTTAAAATTAATTAATTTAACCACATGTAGTAAACGTGGTTAAAACCTTTATTTATATATTTTCGACAACATGCAAATGCAAGTTGTGAATAATATTTCTCTATAAGAAAAAAAAAGTTATATACACATACCAGTTACAAGCTGTGTGCATGTATCAATAATAAAAAAAATTAACACAAACTAACCATCAAAAAATAATAGTATATTAATATACAAAGAATTAAGTAACATTTAATGTACTGTAATTGCCAAAATACAATTCTTAACAAGTATAATCTAAAAGAAATTATTAATGCAAAACAAATTTTCTTACATTAATTAATCCCTTCCTTTCTCAAGGATAATGCAGAATATTAGCAAAAGCTTAACCAAATCCAATCCTTCAAGGTCCACAAAAACATTTGCAATAAACTTCAAACAATAATGTTTGGGATTCCAACATTTGAGTATTAACTTGAGTTCCAATGTTATGTGTCACTCATCTATTGGATGATGAACTTTATAACTAATAAAATTACTTAACCACCATACAATGGATAAATGCTATATCAGTAGGAACTCAAATTGGGACTTATATGTTAGGCTACCTACCATTGCTCAACTTCAAATTGTCACAAAGACCTGCCCAAGTGAAACCAAAATTCATTAAAAATTATGGTACAACAAATTAAATCACGAAGAAACTCGCTAAGTTAGAAGAAAAACAAAGATTGAAGTTAAACAAGAAAAATTGACAACCAAACGAAATCAGAATTGAAAATTAAAATACCTAAAGCACGAAAATGATCCAAAGATTGAAGAAAAAAGCTGTAAAACTCTAGGTCGAAACTCTCTCTCTGTAACGTTTTTGAGCTATAATTCTCAATTTATTTTGTATCTCTCGGTTTCAGTTCACCTCACTTCACACATGTGCATGCATGAACTAAAGAGATTGATCTTTCTCTCCCTCGCTTCTTTTTTTTTTAAAGATCTGTTAGTTCCTTAACTTTACTTATAAAATATGGTAAAGATCTTTCTATTTGTTCACTTCACTTGTAAAATGTGATAAAGAACAAATTTAGATTTTGTTTGTTTGTTTTGATTTTTAGGGATTGATCACCTTTATGCATTAAAAATCATGGATTTGGTTTAGCTTTAATAATATAATTCACGGATACACTTACAAAACTAATTAACATTTCTTTATGTTGATCATGTTAGAGTAATCATAGAGATTGATTATTTTTAAAATCATTTCCTTATGCCAAGAAATTTGTAATTATTTAATCACAGTTGAACTTAATAAAAAAATTTTATCAGTAAGATG
Organism: Luvunga scandens; assembly: GCA_030449905.1. NCBI lineage: Eukaryota > Viridiplantae > Streptophyta > Magnoliopsida > Sapindales > Rutaceae > Luvunga > Luvunga scandens. The sequence goes on from JASUUG010000223.1 coordinate 578,564, forward strand.
TGCAACTGTTTCTGCAGTTTAATGCACAAATCTGCTGAAGCATGCTACTGTTTAATGCAAAAACCTGCAGAAACTACAGTTATTTCTGCAATTTTGAACAGCAGAAACAGCAGCTGTTTCTGCACTTTAGAATAGGAGAAACAGCAGCAGTTTCTGCACTTTAGAAAAGCAGAAACAGCGGCCGTTTCTGCACTTTTGAATAGCAAAAAAAAAGAAAAAGATGCTGTTTCTGCACTTTTGAACAGCAGAAACAGCAGTTGTTTCTACACTTTAGAATAGCAGAAAAAGCAACACAAATGTACTGGCTGTTTTTGCAGTTTTTGGCAGAAAGATTTAACTTTTCCTGTGGTTTTGCAACAGCAAGAGCAGCAAGCATATTTGTCTATTGTTTCTACAGTTTAATGCACCAAAATCGATTACTTAATCAAAACGAGATTGACTCTAATCAATTCTAATTTCATTGCCTAAATTCACACTAAAGTGAAGATGTCGATTTAAACTCTAGCTATGCATTTCAGGCATGTTGTTAAAATCCTATTGCCCTATCTCTTTTTTCACGTAGTGAGCATTATTTATGAAATTAAACTTTAAAACCATATGATTTTAAAGTTTTCTTGAAATTTTTTCGACACTTTAAAATCTTGAATTGAATATATATATACATATACATATATACATACTATTTCAAATATTTCACTGACAATAGTGATTTGGGGGAACTTCGAAGGAGATAGAAAATATCACAAACTTCTTAATAATGAAATTTATTTTTCTATGATAGTTAAAACTAACTAGACTTACCCTTGGAGTTTAAAACAAATCGTTTCAGCATCATTCTATCCTCGCAGAACTTCTAATTGTTTTTACGTTTGAAGTTGCATGTTTGTCTTGAGGCATGGAATTTTTAAATTAATGAAATTATTATATGCTTTTTAATTTGCAACCTCTTGTTATTACTTGTCAAAAGGGAAAAAAATAAAGATATAGTAAATCAAATTAAAAAAAAAAAATCCTATGACTCTCCTATCTTTGAAGCTTTATCATCATCCTTACCCTTAAAGTCAAAACTAATGGTGTTTACAACTCATATATGAGAAAAAGGAAACTACCCATTGTTTTGCATGATTTCGATCTATCCACCTGTCCCTACTGGATTGGCTAAATACAATCATTCTTCAATGGAGAATGGAATTTGGGTCTACCTTGTGACTTGGATTGGGTGTGGACTATGAACCCACTACTCTAGGCATTGATCTTTTATGGTCCGAGGAGTAAGGGTCACAAGATTTTTTAGGCATTGATCTTGGCCCCGGATAAACCCATGTTGAAGCTTTAATTATGGTTAATTAGTGGGATAGTAAACTTTCAAACAATAAGGCACCTACCATAAGTTGTGATGAGAGAGCAGATTACACCAGTGAATAATGAGAAACCAAATTTAGGATATTGTTTCAGTATCTAATACAATTGTGAAACTAATGCGAATTAAAGTTTAATGACAATATTATGTGTGGTCGCAATGTAGGGAATATATCTTATTGTGCTTTTTGGTGACAGTGGATTAGAAGGATAGCTAGTTTGGGGTTTCTTGGTGTGGAAGCAACCTAATTAGGTCCTTGTTCAAGAAGGAAACCATTTCTTGAACAAAGATGATAGTTGGTTGCAAGACTAAATGTTTGGAGATCGCTAATACAACTGTTGAATTGCTAAAAGGTAGGATATTATGGTGTCACAACCGGTTGATCATGTTTTATAGTGCTTATATATGGGTTTTGAGAGCAAACCTAGCTAATAAGGCCTAGGAATCTTATTCCCAGAAGGTAGCATGAATCACTATGTTATAAGGTAGAGATTGAGGATTCTTTCTTCTTTTATTAGTAGGAAGTGGTGCTTTTCTATTTAAGTTAGGATCTTAGGATTTGCATCATATTTTAGAGTATTTTGGCCATTAAACATCTACCTTGTAGGAGTAGGAAATGTGCTGGGCTGATATTAGGGTTTTAAGAAAGGTTTTTTAAAGGTCATATAATACTGCATTCAAATACTGAAAAAGTTTTATACAGCCTAAATTGCCAATATGACCTGCTAGTTGATGTACTATTTTTGACCTTCTAAGGTGATTTGTTCTCCACTAACCCATTTCGCAAAACATTCACTTATGGGTTAAGGTGCCCCCAAGTCAGCTTAGCCAAGTAGGTTCAATATGAATCAAGCCTCATTTTGAAGCATTTGTGCCTTTCAAACCACAATCTAACACAACATCTTACATCCACCATGACATTCATACTTGGTTGCCCGGATTTAGGGATAGCAGAAATTCCCATGGGGATAGCGGCCCTAAGGAAGTTTCCTTATTCTACAAGGGTATAGGAACGATTTTATACCCAATTATGCCACTAAAAATCTTTCCTCAATCGACATTCCGTGTCTATTGTGTGACTAAAAATAAAAAATCACCGAATAATCTTGTAACTATTTGGATGAGTTTTAGAGACTAAATTCATAGTCACCAAAGTACAATTTTCTTGTAGTAATTCCTTATTCGAAGAAGAGACTGGGATAATTTTTTATCTAATTTCTTATTCGACGAAAGGACAGGGATGAGGTGGAATCCCTATCCCTTCCCCATTTCTGCATTTTAATTTTTAATTTTTAATTTCATTTTTCTAGAATATTAGTGAATAAATTATAAAATATTAAATATTAGTTGTAACATATGCACCGAAATTTATTTAATTGAGTGTGATGTTATTTTTTTATTTTCGTCGTAAATTTTTAAAACCGTCAGATTGCTACAAATCATTACGAGTAATCAGATGCAATTATTAAAATTGATCACGCTCGAATAATTTAAATTTTTGTCGTGACATTAAATCGAGACAATTCTAACACGATTTAATGACCACAAAGTTGGATTTTTATTTCGGCATTCGGGGATTGAAATTAGCTCAATTTGTATTAAGCTTAAAAAAAAAAAAAGAGAAATGTTGATTACTACAAATGAAAAGTGATGAGAGAGAGAGAGAGAGAGACATTTTTCTTTCCAAAAATAGAAAGAAGAGAGAGAGAGAGAGACTCGTTGACCCGGTTTGACCGAACCAAATCCGCACGCCCTACGCAGCCGGATCTTGAGTTTCCAACCACCCCACCGGGCGATCTTGGTGCCGATCTGAAGCTTGAGGGCCGACCAATGCATCCCCACTGTCATCGCTGCCAGAAACTAACTAGAACGCCGACGATTGCAGCATGAAAAGCCGCAGCTCCACCCGTTATCACCGTCGTCTATCTAGCCGGAATTAGGCCGAGCCACCACTTGGATCTTGTTCCTCAGCTTCCCTCATCATTTTCTGACCAACTGTTGTGCAAATTTTATTGAACTCGCAAGTGCACGAATCTATTGTAGAATAGATTAATGGTGACGAGTGTCGATCCCACGAGGAGGTGGATTTTAATTATGTGTATAATTAATTTTCTGAGTTGGTGGTTGTATTTATAATGAAAATGATGTAGGCTATCAATTAATTTAAATTAAAGTGGTAGGAATAAACTATTAAAATAAAATGCTTGGATCTCCGGATCTGTCTCAACATGTACCATCGGCTTAATATTCATTATTAGTACCAATTAAATCGTGAAGGGGGAACTTCCACTCATCATGAACCACACTCTAATACATATGGTGCTAAGGGCTTTCCGTGACAAATAGTAATAACCTTGCCTAGGGAGGCGGTTATTCCAGCCGATATCCAGACAAGATTATTACTATCTGTCTACGAAAAGTCAAAACAACCACATAAATTAAAGGGGAAGGAAAAGTAAATTTACCAAATTAAGCCCATGGAGCATGTTGAGACTTCACCTTCAACCCAAGCTTGAAAGGAAATTAGCCACTCATATTTGAACTAGGGGTAAAATGGGAATTTTATTAAAATACGTAGAAAACACAAGATGGAGATGGAATTAGAGAGAATGGAGTCCAAAAATGGATTCAGGGGTGTCAAATTAGGGGGGGAGCCCCCTTTTTATAGATACACTGAGTAAATCATGGCCATCGGATTAAAACAATTTGGACGCTCAGGATTGCGCCACGTGGCAAGTTCCTATTGGATGGAACACATCATCAGGGCTATTATTCTGTGTATATGCATGTACCGTACACACGTTTTTTCGATCCACTAATATTCTGCCACGTCACCGGTCAACATTTTTTGTTCAATAGGATCATGACACGTTATCAGTCAACGCCACATCATCAGTCAATGCCACATAATTCGTCCAATCAAATGCCGCCACGTCATCGTATAGTGCCACGTCATCGTACAGTGCCACGTCAGCATACAGTACAGGTGAAACAAAGTCTGCGTGAAAGCGATATCGTATGCGATCGTATATATCAACCGTCATCAGTATGTGTGAACAAAGACCATATATGTGAACAGTACCATTTTTCTTTTTATGCTCCTCCTAAGGTTTTCGACTGTCCTGAGTTCAAAAGTGCTGTCCGTTTTTCCATCTGATCTCTCGTTTATTGTGAAATGACCATGATATCCCCTAAAATACATAAAATACTTAATTAAAATAAAACATACATAATTAAATTACAAGGGACTTAAAGACATAAAAATAGGGATGTTAATGAGACTTGGAGTGTAAAATGATGATTTTCTCTATTATAAATATACACTTTCTAGTACTCAACACCAACCCCGTCACCTGAAACGGTCGGATTACCACTAATCGATGCCGAAACGCTCACGATTTTGGGGAGCTCAATCCGCCATCACCGCCAAGCGTGGGAGGTCACCGCAGACACCATTGGACTCACCAAGGTCAGAACTAGCAATCCTGAGCTTCCCATCGCCATTGACTGAGTTCTGGTCACCGTTGACCGTTAAGGGTAATTTAATAATTTCATAAACTTTAGGGGTAGTTTTGTAATTTTAAAATTAATGGACATTTTGGTAATTTCATATCAGGGCTGTTAGGTAATTTGAGATTTTGGGGATAATTCAGTAATTTACGTCGTTAGGGGCATTTTGGTAATTTATGAAATTAAGGATAGTTTGATAATATGTGATTCTGAGGATAATTTGATGAATTTTGATGTTGAGGGCATTTTGATAATTTTATGAATTTGAGAATATTTTATTAAAGATAAATTTTTTTTCGAACATATTAGTTATAATTCCCAATTATAGTTAGTAATTATGTTATTTCCTTAAATTAGGAGGATTCGTGAGCGAGAATCAACCCGAGGACGTTGTCGATACCGAGTTTGGACACCGTCACTGTGAGTGGAATATACAAAACCTATTTTCATTGTAGTTTATTATGATTTTAAAATATGGTAAAGCATGTTTACAAGATTGGTCTTAAAGGCTTCAATTTAATTTTTTATAGAAAGGGATTTTATCTGTGTTTTGGTATTTATTACAAGAAAAATGTTTGATTAATGATTTTGGTTACCAATTTTAAACATGCATGATAATATTTTAAAGAAAAAAAAAACATATTTAAAACATGTTAAATAAAAAAGGAAGTGAGATTTTAGATGAGATTATATGTTTATATGTATGTGTATAAAGGTTGTTTGCAAAATTATTAGACAGTACCCTCCCCCTTCAGATACAGTGATATAGATGAGATGAGATATATATGTGGTATGATGAATACAAAGATAAAGATATTGAGATGCACAAATACAAATATTGAGATACAGATGATACAGATGAGATACAGGCTTTTGGCGACCGTCTAAGTACACATAGAGGCTTTGGACCGTGTACTCAAGCGACTTTGTTTTTTGGGGGACCAGATTATGCATGCACAGATATGATGAGATATATGATGATATTTTCCGATCTATCTGTGTAGCTTCGGGCTGTGATTGTACTCAAATAGTACATCATTGCTTGTCCGTTGAGGTCCGAATATGATGTGATATGATATGGCTTTTCCCTGTCTATCCGTGTAGCTCCGGGGCGCCATTTTACCCAGATAGTACGTCATTGCCTTTCCGTCGAGGTCCAGATATAATGAGATTATTTCCCCTGAGTACTTGTTTGGTAATAGTTTTCGTTATTTCAATATTGATGTTATAAGTATTATAAATTTCTATTGATTTATGCAGTATATTTGCGATATCGTTATTTGAGTACATTATTTGAATTTAGTAAGTTATTTAATTTGTTTTTTTGTGGTATTTTGATGAGATGGTGTTTTGATATGATTTATTAATTTAGAGTAAAATTATGTTCAAAAATTACTATCCACTCACTAAGTTTTATACTCACACCGTTTTATTATACCCCCCCAACAGGAGATTCGCAGGTACAGCAATCGACTAAGCAGCAATAGTTATTTTTGGAATTATGGCCACGTTATGATGTTAGGAGTTATCGATTAATTTATTGAGATATTTTGGGATTTTATAATTTGTTACATTTCGGAGATTGCGAATAACATATGTATTTTATTTGGTATTGAATAATTGAGTAATTTGGTATTTTGGTTGAGGTAATTGATTGATGAAGTTGGTTGTATTCGGAAATATTTGGGAGAGTTTATTTTATAATTTTGCAGATTTGGTTATGTAATGATTTTAAGGGAGATATTGTTGAATTTTCGACAGAATATTCATTGATTAGATTGTTTCCAATCGATTTATCAAAAATCAAGCCGATTTGTCCAAGAAGTTCGGGCCGGGTCGTGTCATTAGTGTAAATAATAAATATTAAAATATTTATATACATAATACAAATATTATTTAATATGAGGACTTTGTTGTAATTTAGACTTAATTATAGCCCACAAGCCAAAAATTCACAAATCAAACCCTAAGCCACTCTCTCATAGTCTCAATCATCATTTCCGAATTATTCACATTGTAATAAACACTCAGCTCGTCCTTATCTCATCATAATCTAATACCACATCACATCCCCATCTCATTAATTAAAGTATCTATATTCATATCATTTATTTCATTATCGATATAAAAGTAATTTATTTTTCTCTTTGTTATAGGATTATGAAGATTGACAAAGATAATTATGCTTATGCTTTTGTATTTTGTAGTGTAACTTATGTAATGGATTAATGTTAATGTAAGGTATATTGACAAATTTTACTTAAATTTTTATTTTATTATGATTAAATTAAGTTCAAAAAAAAATGTATCAATTATTAAGTGATTGAGAAACCTTGCGATCCCCTATTATTATTCATGGATCCCCATCTTCTCCCCTCAGGCAATTCCAATAGAGACGGCAAGGGGATGAAGACATATACAAAATCTTGGGGACAGGTATGGGAATATTAGTCCCTTCCTCTCCCTTGCCCATTGCCATTCCTAGCCGGATTAGGTTTTTGGGCCTAGTATTGATTTTTAAAGGTAGCAACACCCATTATCTTTCGGAATGTGCTTTGATTAATTATGTTTCAATTTTGCCTTGAAAGACAGTTAATTTAATTCATTTAGATAGATGACTTTTTGATAGATTCTAACATAGCTTGATCGTTATTGTTAAATCTTCTAAAATTGTCAAATTTGGAGCACGAAATTTTTTAGATTATGATCTATAATTATATGTCAACCTTGCACTTTTCTTTTAAATTTTATTAATCAAAAACACAAGCAAACTACATGAGAATCAAACCCAAAACTTAAGTCTTGATAACACTACCCACTAACCTGTGGATCGAACTGGGCCTTTGTCTCATGTCAATGTTTGCAGATATAGTCAAAATTTCATAATTTTTATACACCATCTAAAGTGTGATTAGAATGAAGAAATTATTAAGAGGATAGTTTATCATTGTTTACTGTCTTAATTGACCCTTCTGAATTTAGAATTAAATAACTTTATAAATATATAAGAGAGAAAATTTTTAAAGTGTTGTTAAGGGGTGTTTGGCACTCATTGCATGGGGTTGCATTGCTAATGTTCGGTGGAACAAGTGGTTGCATTAGCTAAACCCAATTGAAAGTCAGGTTTAGCTAATGCGACAGTTGCCGCATTACTTTCTTTTTATAATAATAATAATAATATAGCTTTTTAATTTAATATAATATTATATAATAGTAATTTTTATTTTTACATTATAAATATTAATATTAATTAAATTTATAATTTATTATTCAATAATATTGTTACATATTTTAATTTTTATTATATTAAAAATATAACTAAATAATGTATTATTTAAATATATTATAATAATTAATATATAAAATTTACTAATATTTAATAAGCTAATATAGCTAATAATAAACACTAAATAATATATAAAAATATAGTATAATATTACATTATTTAGCTATATTAGAATAATTAATATATAAAATTTACTAATATTTAATAAGCTAATATAGCTAATAATAAACACTAAATAATATATAAAAATATAGTATAATATTACATTATTTAGCTATATTAGAATAATTAATATATAAAATTAATAATTTTTTAATAATTTAATATAACTAATAATAAATGTTTGAATATGAATAAATTTGAATAATATTAATTTAACATTTTTAATAATATAAATAATAATATAAAAAAATTACATATACTACAGAACTCTTACTTGATTTATTTAGCACAATTCATTTTGTTGATGAATATATTATAACAATTATATCACTTTATTATTTTGCGATTATCTTGTGGCATATATAAAATTTTATTTTATTATCTAAGATGACTTTTGACCTAATCTTGTAGGTTTTAACTATTTATTTATGTTGTTACATTATATAGAAATTATTTGTTTAAATTAGTTGCTTCGAATTTTATTTCGCAGGTTATATATTTTGAAAATACTAAAAAATAACTATCATGCTTCCAAAAATTTAATGCTATAAGCTTTTAGTCTTTATCAAGAATTATGTTTTTTTTTAACATTTGTACTAATAAATATTATTTTTAAATATACAATTTAAACTAATCACAAAAAAACTTAATACAATACAGTGCAACACTAAATGTAGTATAATTAAAAATTAAAATATTATAACGTAGCATCAAACATTATACAATATTGTTATAATATAGTGCTAGTCTAATACAAAATAATATATTACACTTGTATTAAAAATAATGTAATAAAATATAATACAATACCGTATACCAAACGCATCCTCAGTACACATTTAAGTATGTTCTTATAAATAATCTTATAAATTTTTGGAGATAATTAACCAAGGAGGTACAAAATGTACAATGTAGGCTAGTACTGTCTTATCCTAGAAATTAGTTAATATATGGCAGCATTAATTTATTCAAAGGTGGATGTTTACTACGGTACATAGGTGCAGATTCTATAAAAACTTAGAATTTGAATTCGATTAATTAATTAGACAAATGACCTGGCCTTTCCGAACAATTTAACAATTTCTTTTTTCCCGAAAAAATTCAGCACAATGAGAAATATAGTAAGAAACAGAAGATTATTGCTATATGCATGGCCAAGCACATTATTCACTAAACATTTCTCAAATTTCTCATTATATTTCTCTAATTACTTGTTTTAAAAGTTTTCAAGTTTTAAATTGAAAATTGTAACGAAAAGCTTGAGAGAGTTTAGCGGCTATCATAGTGTAGTGATCCAGACCTGCGAAAATATGTTAATGAAGTACATAATAACGTATACAGACAAACTGGTATTCTCATGGTGAAGGTTTAAGCATTAGTTGTTGATGTTTGGAGACTCAGAATGTTGAAAACACGAAGAGAGAGAATAATACTCAGGCCAGATAATCCACTGGCCGAAAGAGTTTTTACAGCATCATAAAATTAGAACTGAAGAATTAACGAAACCTTTCGAGAAGCTTTGAGCTTTCAATCTGAAACTTGGTCCAAGAGTCATCAATTTCTTTCATGTGTTGCTGGCTGCTCTCCTTACATTTCCTCAATATCTTAGAGCTTCGAATTGATTGAGAAAGGACCCCCTGGGATGCTAATGATGATTCATAAATAAGTGTGGATTCTTCCCTTAAACTATCTTTAAATTCCCTTTTCTCTCTTAACTGTTTTTTCAGCTTATCAATCATGTCAAGTGTAACCTGAATGTCATGATTAATCTGATGAAAGCGTAAATTCTTTTCAGCTAATTCTTTCATCAAGGACTTAGCACGTTCATATTCCTCATCTGCCTTCCTGACATTCTCAAGGCAGCGAGAATATAGGCTTGTGTTGCTCAGAAAGTTCAACTGTAAACTAGTGACCATGCTGAGCATGCTTTCTGGGAAGTATCCAGACATAAGCAAGGAGTTTATGGAGGAAAGAAAGCAATACTTGAGATCATGATTCATGAGCTGCTCAAAGCTCATGGAACAGCACTGTTGTAGGCAATGCAAAGCCTCGTTTTGTTCAGGAGTGTGTGGTGGCTGCTGAGAAGAACCTGGAGGGTCCTCTAGTGACTCATAAAGCGTAGACTGAAGATTTGCAAAGAAAGCTTGCTGCACACTAAAGGGGTTAAAGTCCTTTGTCACCTCATCCTTAACATCTATTGTTACCACTGGCACAGCTTCTTGATGAGACTGAGACACGGAAGCTGAGAGTGGTGACGGTGAACCTGCTTTCAGAAGAAGAAAAAAAAATATTAATTAATTTGAATACAGTTCCTCTTTAGTACTGTTATCAGAAATGACTAGCCAACATGGCATACCTGCAACATCAAGTGAATAATTCATGGGGCAAGCCATTCCATTGCCTGCAGACATTCCTCTAGGGGATTCTCTCAAACAATCATTATGATTGTGTTCGTCTCCTCTCTTAGGTTCCTCGCAGATATGTTTGACACCTTGTCTGTCTACAGTTACAACAGGAACCTCATACTGTGATTGTTCCAATGACACGAGGCAAGAAGTTTCATTGCCTTCATAAGAACTCTGGTTTGATTCTGTCAAGCCATCATTATGATTGTGTTTATCTGCTCTCTTAAATTCCTTTGCAGCTGATCTTGCCCCTTGTGTATCTGCAGTCACTACGTGATCCTCATTACCCTCTTGTTGTGTTTCTTTGGATGGAATGTGGCCAGAGGTTCCATTGCCTTCAGAATTTCTTGCTGGGGATGCTTCTACTAAGCCATTATCACAATCTTCTTCGTTTGTACTTGTCCAGTCCTTGCAAGCAGGTTCAACATCTTGCATATCAGTAATTACCCCTGTAATCTCATGAAATAACTGTGGATGCTGTAATGGCATCAGTGTCTGCTCCTGTGAATCTGCAATAACCACAGGAACCCCTTGCTCTGGTCGTTCTGCTGGCATGTGGCAAGAAGTTCCATTGGCTTCAGAAGTTCCTCCAGGAGATGATTCTTGTAAGCCATCATCATGTTCTTGTTCGTTCGTACTTGTGCAGTCCTTGCAATCAGGTTCAGCACCTTGAGCTTCTGTAAACATAAATGGAACCTTGTGTAATAACTGTGGCTTATCTGATGCCATCTGTGGCTTCTCTGGTGCGTCTGCAATCACTATAGTAACCTCATGCTGTGGTCGTTCCAACAGCACCTGGCAAGAAGCTGCATTGCCTTTAGAAGTGCATCGTGGGCATGATTCTCGCAAGCCATCATTATGCTCTTGTTGGTTCGTCCTTGAGAAGTCCTTGTAAGCAGGTTCAACATCTTGTGCATTTCCAAGTTCTAACAGAACCTCATGTAATAACAGTGGCTGATCTGATGGCATCTGAAGTTGTGGTGTGCTATCGATGCATTTGGAGAGCGTAGATGAAAAGTGCGAGTTAAGGGTCCAAATTTGAATGTTGTACACAAATTCAAAAATGCCAATCCACAATGTCTTCCTCAAATGTGACATTGTTGTACATAAATTCTAAACAAAAGCATTTAGTTGAATCAGAAAGTATGTTGTTTAGTCCAAATTTGAATGAAAAAACACATTATCAAAGGATATCCTCTTTTCCCTTCTATCTCAGTTGCCTTATCAACACGATCCTGTAATTGAAGAAGCTTTTTGACATTGGACTATTTTATTTTTCCGAAGTATGCATGGAATGAACAACATCAATACTCAGGATACTTGGTTTCATTTCATCAGAATCATATAACAGAATAATCAGCGATGATCTTATAATAAATTTCAGACATCTTAAAAGTGTTTACCTTTTCTTTCTTCCTGGACATCTTTCCATTGGATCTCTTCCTTTTATTATTCCAACAAGGTGGCTGCAGGTTGCATTCTTCTGTATCAATTGAATTACTACAATCAGATATATTAAATAGACTTTCATCTTCAAATCCATCAATGTCTTCTTCACCTTCATCAGATTCAAATGCATTAGAAGCTCGCTTATGCATCTCACCCTTCTTCAACAGGTCATATGCTAAGATAACATTTTTTGAGGTTAAGCCTCCTTTTTGTTTTATTATCTGCCAATATCCATTAAAGAAGTAATCTGTTGTTTTTGGATCATTCACATCTATGTTGCACTGCACAACAAATTTTTAAAAAAAAATTACAGAGCAGGTTGAAAAATGAAGTCAAGATATCAAACAGCAATTTAACTACAACACAAGATTCCATTTATGAACTACAATTTATCCATACCCCAACGGATTTAACATCCTTGCTTGTTTCTATAAGCCAAACAAGGTCTAAACAGGAATTACAAAATCCTTTGTTTCCTCTAACCACTGCAAACTGAGCATCATACAGGCAGGTTTTGCATATGGCAGATGGGCAGCAAAGGCAATAAAACTTTGATGCTTTTCCACAAACATGGCAAAAATGCCAATCTGCAATGTTGAACATTTCATGTTACGAGCTAGTCAACTGATATATCTCGTAATTCAAGAATAACAAGATAAAGTCATCTAGATAATTGATATCAAATAATGAGCTTTGTTCCAAAAATGGAAGACTCTGACTTACTGCAAGTCCACTTAGTTTTAGCTACCAGAAAAGATTCATCTTTGTCAACACACTCTGCATGATAAACTTTTGGACACCTCCTGCAGGCCATGGATATGAAAATTAAAATTAATTAATGGGACAGCCAACAATCTCTTTAAAGGCACCCAAATATTTTATCCGAATGAAGATAAAATCCAGGAGTCTTTGTTCGTATAGGATTGAAAGAAATCGACCAAGGAAATTCCTTTGTTTGGTTGGGAAAAAGAGCAAGTACTGAGCATTTCATTTGAATGCCCTGCCCCATTCAACCAAAGCATTGAAGTGACTACTTTACCAAATCTGATATTTTCAGCAAACAATAGGGAGTTAAGTAATCCTAATAATATTAGACATTAATGAATCAAATGGTAAAAAGACAACAGGGGACATAAGGACTGATGCAAATGATTATTAAAAGCCTTTCTGAACTTACAAGTTGTCACAGAGCCTGAGCTTGCCTCCATCCTTGCAAGCAAAACACCAATTCTCAGAAATTTCTTCCTTGGTCAACCTCTTTTTTCTTGGCATCTTCTTCGAAGTTCTGATACACCAAACCCAGCAGTGTCAAAGAAAAAGTCTTTTTCTGATGTTAGATATTTCAACGATCAAAGTATTATCAAAATCCCGTTTGAGGAAATCATGAAAAAGGAAAAATGTTTGAACCCCAAATGAAGCTCAGGAGGTTTACATAGATGTACTAAAACTTTACCATAACCCAATCATTATCAAGAACCCATCACTTTTTTTCCGTCAATATTTAAGAGGATCATTAGATTTCACTTCATTCCTCCCTAATGAGGCTCGAAGCTAGTACCTTCGCTCCAGAAAGGCTATGCTCTTACCACTTGAACTAGGCCTTTGCCGCCAGAAACTTTGAACCTTAAAAATCAAGATCAAAAGAACAGAACTTTAACTTTCAAAAATCCAAGAATTCCAATGCATTTTTACGGAGTTTTCGAACGAGATTTGCTGAAAAGAAGCTAAAAACGGAATCTTGGAACCTTACACGAGAAAAGGTGAACTAAAAGTTTAAATTTTTAATGATCAGTGCAAAACATGAGATTCATCGAAGAAAAATCCAACCATGAATCTGCATAAACTTCAAATTCTTCTCAACAAAACTTGATTCTCAAAACACAAAAATCAGAAGAACAAAAAGCAAAAGCAAAATCCAGACCTTTAAACTTCAGCAAAACCCAATCAACATGTAAAGATCACACTTAGAACTTGAAGAAGCGGACACAGAGTAGGCTTATTGTCTCATTGTTTAATTGGAACAAAAAAAAATTGTTGGGAAAAAAACATTGCTTTTCATGCAGAAAACCAGCAAGTACTACAACAGCATTAAGTTTGAACGTCTCATTTCTCAAAAAGAGGGGAGAAAAAAAAAAGGAGAGAAATCATGAAAACGGAACAAACTTTAAACTTCAAAAGTGAAAATCAGGAGTTTTACATGAACGCCAAAAAGGAACAAACTTTGAATTTTAAAGTCAAGATCTAGAGTTATTTCTTAAAAAAACAAAGCAAAACTTTGAACATAATGAAAAAAATTCAGAACCTTGTAATCAAGCTGAAGACTTGTTGTTACTTGTTAAGACTTCAAATTTTTTTTGAGCAAGAAAGGAAATTTGCAAAGGAAAACAACATTACAATTTAATTTTTTTTACTTTCGATGCATTGTTTCTCTAGTTCTTCCTCTTTCACGCACCATTATAACATTTCTTCTATAAATTGGAAAATAGAAAACAAAAACGGAAAGCAAAAACACTTCAGGCAAAGCATTAGAACATACCTTTTAAGCTTTTGAGATGACCCTTTTGCATAGAAGAAGCTGAAAACAAAGCATAGAAGCCATGTCAATCCAAGTATGACAGTTCAAATTTTTAACAAGATTTGTAGGTGAAGCATCAAAAGAAAAGAAAAGTCCATGCTTATGCATGAGCTCCAAATGCTTTTAAATAGAATTCTCTCTCCCAAAACTCAAAACTCAAAACACAAAATAAACAGAATCAAAAAAAAGCAAAAGCATAAACCTAGTTGAGAGAAAAGCAAAAACCAGACCTTTGAAACTTAAAGAAGCAGAGAACAACAAATGCAAGCACAGCAAAGTTTGAGTTTTTGAGATTCCTATATCAAAGCAAAAGACAAGAACAGGGGAGGGACCTTTTAGAGAGCATACAGAGAAGAGAGAAAATAATGTGAAAGGAATCAATAATCATTTCAATGTTTGGTCAGAGGCTCTGAAAGGAGTACAGATTGTTCAGTAAAAGGAGAGATCAATTTGGAAAAAGAGAACGAAAATAGAATACTTGAGCTTTTGCTACTGATAGAAATGGATCAATTTGAAATTTAATGCGAATTATTTTTCGACAATGATATTTTTTTTCTTTATTTAAAATTAAACTAATTTTTTTTAACTACATTTAAAAAATAAGAAGAAAAAAATAAAGAGAGACTCCTGATCTATTACTTTTTTGTTGTAAACATCATGAACATGATTTATGAAATTTTAACTAGCTGCGTTATATATAGTTCATGTAAATGTTATGCATGAGAAGAAAACAAAGGGCCATGGAACATGAATTTTAATTTTTTGGGTAATCACATTTGGAGTCCCCAAGTTTTATGGTTTCTCAAAAAGTTAAGAAAAAAAATGCATGTTATAGTGTACAAATTTCTTGTTATTATTACTTTAGGGAGGCTAAAGTAATAATAACATTACTTATGTAAAATATAATGGTTCAGTCTAATAAAAAAACAATTTATGTCAATATGTTATTGTAACACCTGAACTTTTTGGGGAAAAAAAAAAGAATTATTAGAGGAAAAGAATTCTTACGTATAGTAATTTTCTTTCCTTGTTAATAAGAATTGTTAAATTACTAATTAGGATTCATGGGGTAATTTAAAAAAAAAATTCTTTCCTAAGTTAATAGAGTTTCCTACAATTCTCTATAAATTCACACTTTTTTCCTTTTTCCATAACACTAATTTCACAGCTGTATTTTTTTTTCCTCTCGGCTGCTTATACTCTTTTCTTATACCCTATAATTCAAAATCTTGCTTTGGAGAAAGTCTTAATGGTTGGTAAGTCTTACCATCCCTATGCACTACTAGAATTCCTATCATTGTGTTCTATTAAGAGTTTTTATTTACATGATTTTAGAACATTATAGACCTTTGGACATCATTTAAGATGTGTTGAAGTTCTTTTTAGTGAGTTGGTTTATTGTTGAGTCATGTTATTTAATCCATGATACAATAAATTCACTGAAAGTTTTCAAACGGCATTGATGTTTCATAATAAAACATATATTTTAAACAAATATTATTGAGAAAAATCTTATGTTTTTGTAAACTATACATGTATGACTTATTGCATAAATTTTGTTTCATAAGATTTGACCTTGTTTTTTTTATTTTATATAGATTTTTGAATTTAATACTGTTGTAGTGGAAAATTGTGATTTCAGCAAAATGACCAACTTCACAAAATTATTTGTAGTGGCAAATGATCTCAAAAATTTCTAAAATTTTAAAAAAAATATATGTGTTTAGTATTTCCCATTTTAATTTCATATTCTTTTATTTTTAATTTCATAATTTTTTTATTAATATATAATTTTGTAAAAATCTTGAAACTCATATTGTTTATTTAAGGCACTGTAAGACAATTTTGATTTTTGAACTTGTCAAAAAATAAATAGTTTTGAAAATGTTTTGGTATTGGATCCTCCTAAAAATTTTATTAGAGATACCCATGGATGTCCAGAATAACTTTGTATAATATTGTGTCATTTTGATTATTAGATTAAGAGTAAAAATTCAAAGTATCAAACTTGTATAGGTATGAGTAAGAAAATCAGGATGTTGGAATAAGTTTTTAATGGTTATACCTTGTTTTTGTTTAAGGTGTTTGAGGTTATTGGACGCTTAGACGTGTGTTTAGATCATTGTTGTTGTCAGGTAAATAAATTTATTCCTAATGTACTTAATATGTATAGTTATTTTGATACTACTATAAGTATATGTGTTTTTATAGTTCTTGAAAAGTTAATTGATTTTCATAACAATATTAGTTTATGTAAACATTTTCAAATCTGAAAATTAAGTTATTTTTATGGTTTTATCAAAATATTATAAATGCCTTTAAACGTGTGATTTATTTGCTAAATAATTATCTTTGTTGAAATTATACAAAAAATGCTTGCAAGTCTAAATCATTATTATGATCTTTTATGAATCTGATATGAATGTTTTGTTCACATATTCAATTAAGATTATTTAGGAAAATTTTATGTGGGGCTACATTTTGAGGACTAAAATGTCACGAAGTACCACATATAGTATAAAGTGCTACGTGCAAGTTCCTATATATGAAAAATGAATTTTAATATTTTGGCTCATTATACGTAGTTATTCTGATTTTGATTATGATCATATTATACAATATATATGTTTTGGACTAGCATTTGGTTTCTTTTCTGAGTGTGCACATAATATTTTGATTTGATTTTATTTCTAACTCAGTCATCGGGAGTATAAATGACACTATTAGACATAAGCTAACTTTTTGTCTCTTGTATATAAGTGTTATGCGATTTGTTTTTCATGATTAATTATGCTTTTGATATTCAGAACTACTTATGAATTTAAGTCCTTTTATTATAATGTCATTTTATAGAATTTATTATTTCTAATATATGTTTTGATAAAAAGACTTGCAATACTTTTGGTACTCAATAACCCTAGTATGTTAGGAATGGTTACTTACTGAGACAATGGTTCATTCCTTATCATTAATTTTTGCAGATTGAGTAGCTTCTTAAGAGGTGTGTGTATTTTGGAGCTAAAGATTCATGTACTTCTGCTATTTGAATAGGAAAACGATGAATTTTTGTTTCCTTTAAGTTTGTTTGCCTTATGCACTTGTAATTGCGAGTTTTGAGACTTTTGTTACATTTATAGCTTCAGGAGAAAATATTTAGTATTAGACTCATGGATTTGTCGATTTGATCAATAAAAGTGGAGGTACTTCAATTTGGAATTTCTTGTGTAAAATTCACGATTTATGAGTAACCTCCTTTACCACATGCTTCGATGTGTTAAATTCAGGGTGTTATAGTTATAATATCATTAATATTAGAAAGTTACAAAATGACATAGTAATAATTAATAATTTTTTCATAATTTCATAATTTATTTCTTTCCTAGTGATATATGCCTATTCTTTTTCTTTTCATAATTAGTGTCATGGTTTATTTCCTTTATATTCTCTATCACTAAATTAAAAATAAATTTCATAAATAATCTTTTGATATACAATGTTAATGATTTATATTAGAAATTTATTGTTGTATTATTGTAATTCTTTTGCCAAATATATATATTAAGAGTTTTGTTGTTGCATTGCTTTGCATACATATGCTGTTTTTACTCTTTCATATAGACCAACATTCACACAAACATTTACAAATTAACCTGGAATAATAAAAACTTTTGAGTCCGTCCCTATCCTTGAATGAATAATATATTTTTTTTTTTAATGGAGAATGAATAATATTGAATATAGAGAAAATGTTATATGGGAACAATTCAATTTCGTTATATCATCACTAGCAATCATTTAATCATACGATGACACGTCTTTGGCAGATACGTGTCTGTAAAAACTCATGATACTTGTATCTTTTTACCTAAAAATATAATCATGAAAAAATTCTTTATCTCGATTTACAAATGAGATCAAGTTTTTTAATTAATTTATTTATTGGCCTTCGTTTTCTTATTATGTGATCATCTTCTAAGTTCTAAGGGCATGACTGCTACCAACATTTAAAAAAAAAATGTTTATGCAACTCATTCATGCGTTTCTTACTTATAAGATCATGCAAAACATGCTTGTATAAATAATTAAACTTTTATGAGAAGGGATTATTTTCATGTGTAACACAGTGATTGGTCAAGGAAATGCCACGTGGCACCAATTAGGTTTTGATTCTCGTGTCAAAATCTGAACGGCAATAACGACACCCAACTCCTTGGATCCACAACCCAACATTTGCCTATCAATTATCGTTCGATTACGTCCCCCAAATTAGTAGTAAAATTATAGAAATTGCTTTACAATGAAACCATTCATACAATTTTAAGATAAAAATTGAAAACCTATTTCATGTGTTTTTTACACCTGAAAAGCACTTTGAAGAAAAAAAAAATACATATTAAGTGCTTCTCTTAATGATTTTGTAAACTAAAAGACATTCAATTTTTTCTACTAACTAGCCAGCCTCCAGGAAAATGACCGCACTTCCGCAACAATCGAGTAGTTCCATGCAGTTTTATTTCGTTTATTACTTGAGTTTGACTCTTGAGAAGATAAGAATTAAAAAATTGATTTGAATTTTAACCCCCTTCCCAACAGAGTAATTTTCAAGAAGTGTAAAAAGCACGAAATAAAGTCCTCCAATGTGAGTAATGTTACCTTATCCAGTATACAAGGCAATGCATAAACTCATTGTCCATTAAATCAAAAGCAAAAAACTTCAGTCACAAGATAATGAATGTACTCATTCAACTGTGCAGGTAACCATCGTTATATAAAAATCTAGAGCCATCATGATTAATCGTGCAACCACTTCATGGATCAAAGGGTATTGAAATATTAGTATAAATTCTACCTAACAAGAAATAAGAAGATGGAGCATTAAGGAGAGATGCCAAGCAAAAGATTCAAGATTTCAGTTTTGGAGCTGTTCCAGGACAGGTCAATCTCGTTCATGAGTTGCTGCCCGGATTGTCTGCTCATCGCCAAGGTCTTGGAACTTTGTATGTACTGATGAAGGGCACCTTTGGATGTTTCTAATGATGCCTTTAGACTCTTGCATTGTTCATCTAGACCGTTTCTTAAATTCCTTGCATCTCTCAGCTGATTTCTCAACTCCTTAAACCAGCCGTCTGCAACTCTTTTTTTGCTTTCAATCTCACTGTAGAGTCGATAATTGTCTGCCAATTCTTGCTTTATGGACAAAGCACGTTCTCTTTCCTCGTCTGCCCTCTTAACACTCTCCTGACACTCAGAATATAAAAATGTGTTGCTCGAAAATTTCAAATGTAAATCAGTTACCATGTCGAGCATGTGCTTAGGGATAAATCCGTTTTTCAGCAACAAATCCAGAGAGGAAAAAAACTGATCCCTTTCCACATGATCTGTTAGATGATCAAAATTCATCAAACAGAACTTATGCAAGCAACGCTTCGCCTCCATAATTTGATCAGGACTCAATGTGTGTGTGACTGGTGGCTGCTCTAAAGGCCCTGAAAGGTCTTCAAGGGACTGGTCAAGCAGAGATTGAAGATCTTCGGAGAAGGCATATTTTTCGTGTAAGAGGTTGATCTCCTCCCTCTCTTCTTTAATATCTTCTCTTTCATCTAAGAGGTCAATCATTATTGCTTTTTGCTCAGGCTTGCAGACAGTAGTTGCAGGTTGAGATGGTGGAGCTGAAGCTTCAGGGAGCTCAGACTGAGAGACAGCAGTTGATGGTTGTGATGGTGGAGCTACTGTTACAAGGATAACAATTCAAAAGCTTACAATTGTGTGTATACAACTTGTATTCAGTGCTGTAATTGGAAATGACTAGAGAAGTTCCAAAAGACAGGCAATTAATCCAAATAAACAACTGAGCAAATTAAAAAGCACTGGTACAGCCGGACAAACCTGAAAAATCAGGTAGCACATCACAAGGAATTACGTTTCCTTCAGAAGTTCTACCAACGGATAATTCTGGAAAGCTAACTTGTTCTTTTGCTCTCACAGAGTCCTCAGATGCAGGTTGCACAGGTTGTCCGGTTGCAATTACTTCTGAAACCTCATTTGATAACAAAGGTTGTTCTGATGGCATGCTGGAAGAAACTCCATTGTGTTTAGAAGTTCTTCCAAGTGATGATTCCTCAGATACAGATTCTACATGTTCCAGTGGCATGTTACATGAAGCTGCATTGCCTTTACAAGTGCTTCCTGGGTATGATTTCGGCAAGCCACCATTATGTTCTTGTTGGTTTGTTCTTGTAAAGCCCTTGCAAGGAGTTTCAACATCTTGTGCATCTCCAAGTACTGCCAGAACCTCATGTAATAACGGCGGCTGCTCTGATGACAACAGAAGTGGTGGCATGCATTTGGAGAACGTAGACAAAAAATGTAAGTTAAGGGTCTACGACCTTTTGGAAATTCCAATCCACAACGCCTTTAATAATGGAAAATTTATAATGTCCATGTCTGCTACACAAGACTGTTATACATAAATAGTAAATAAATACATTTAGTTGAATTAGATATAATGTTGCTTAGCCAATATTTGAGTGAAAAAGCACATCATCAAAGGATATCCTCTCTTCCCTTGTATCTCTGTTGCCTTACCAACAGGGTTCTGTATTGAAACTGGCCCTTTGAAATTGGCCTGTTTTGATTCTCAAATTATGCATATACCAAGCAACATGAATACATAGGATAATTAGTTTCATC